>VZRM01000197.1:274475-398345 GCA_013397955.1 Grantiella picta | reverse complement strand
GGAAAGGAAAGGAAAGGAAAGGAAAGGAAAGGAAAGGAAAGGAAAGGAAAGGAAAGGAAAGGAAAGGAAAGGAAAGGAAAGGAAAGGAAAGGAAAGGAAGGGAAAAGGAAAGGAAAGGAAAGGAAAACCCTATAAAGTAATTTAATGCTTTTAAAGAGATAGAAAATTTACTTTTAAAGTATAAGGCGAAACCTCTAAATCCTTTTATAATAATTTTATAAATTTTAAAAGAGAAAATATTAATATTTCCGAATTTCCAACAGCAATTTCTATGGCTTTTTGCTATTTTAGAGCAAAAAATTTAAAAATGTTTTGTATAGGTAGTTTCTTGTCTACAGTAAGAACCAGGCAAAAGTAGAACACCTCAATTTCTTATTAGACCTACATATTTAAGGTTAATCTATTTCCACTAATAGTACAAAATTTGAAGTGTAATCTATGACTTCTCAGGAGATTAAAAGCTGCACAATTGGCACACTGTCCTATAAATCTGGCTTCAGTTGTAGTGCTAAAGAAAGTTTCTCCAAAGATTACAGCCTTTTCTCACAAGTCAGCATGCATTAATGTGTGTTAAAATATGGATTAAAGGTGCAGAAACATGCTCCAGCAGCATGAATTCCTTCATCCTAATAGAATAAGGCCAAAAAAGAACACACTATATCTCTCTTTTGCCATGGATATTATATTCATTCTAGAAAACTGGTAGTTATATTTCTAATTTTTCTTACAAAAACTAATAGAATTTAATTCATATGGGGTTTTATATCTGCAACTATCAGCTTCAACATGTTATTTTTGTTTCTCGTGTTTCTTTTTATCATTTAATGTCATAGAATCAGACTATTCTAATTTGGAAGAGACCCATAAAGATCATCAAACTCCAACTCCTGGCCCTGCCCAGAACCATCCCCAAGAATCACACCGTGTGCCTGAGAGCAATGCCCAAATACTTCTTGAACTCTCTCAGGCTGGTGATGTGACCACTTCCCTTGGGGTGCCTGTTACAGCGCTCAATCACCTCTGAGTTTCAGGCCATTCCCTTGGGTCCTGTCACTGGTCACTACAGAGATCAGTGCCTGCCCCTCCTCTTCCCCTCAGGAGGAAGATGTAACTGCAGTGAGATCTCCCCTCAGTCTCCTCCAGGCTGAACAGACCAAGTGACCTCAGCTGCTCCTCTTATGTCTTCCCCTCAAAGCCCTTCACCATCTTGGTTGCCCCCTTTGGATGCTCTGTAATGGTTTAATATCTTCCTTATATTGTGGTACCCAAAGCTGCCCCCAGCACTGGAGGTGAGGCTGCCCCAGTGCAGAGCAGAGCAGGACAATCCCTCCCTTTCCTGGCTGGCAATGCTGTGCCTGATGCCCCCAGGACAGGATTGGCCCTCCTGGCTGCCAGAGCACTGCCAACACATATTCAATCTTCCATCAACCAGGTGCCCCAAGTCCCTTTCCATGGCCCTGGTCTCCAGCATACTCCAATATGGACTCATACTACATGTATATTTTGGGAGGTCTTGGAAAAGTCATAATGGCAGAAGATAACCATACAGGTTGGAAATCTGTAGACATAATCATAGCCTAGTATATTCCAGTATTGGAAGAAGACCCAGACATAGTATTTGTAAATCTGTAGCGTAGTGTGGTGAGATTTGATATTCTATTTAATACTGTAACAGAAGGTAAAAAGAAGGATATTCTTTATATAAAGAAGGTATAAAACAGTGTTTATTTCCTCTGCTTTTATATGTCTTTTAAAAATTACTTATATTCTACCTTTAATAAGATTAATCTAATCTCCTATAAAATTCTATTATTAACTCATTTGGGGGAATCTTTCCATGGAATGATGAAATAATTCTTCAAGCTTAGTAAATAAAAAAGAATAAAACGTTAACATAAAAGGCATTGACGTTATGAAAAAAAAAGGGGGATTTAGATGATTGGCTATGCACTGAGAAATTTCAAAATATTTTCTTCTCATGAAAATTCTTTCATTATATTTCTGAAGCAATATGTGTTTTCGGCGGGTACCTTTTTGCTCATTCGATGTTGATGCATAAATGTATAAAAACCTCTACAAATAAAAGTTCTCTTTCTGATGCAATCTCATCTGAAATTTTTTTGAGATGACATAGCAGCACTGGTTTAAACCCATAGAAATAGCAAACAGCTTCCAGCAAGTGCAAAGCAGTAAGCTGATTATTATAATCACATCTGAGGGTTTCAGGAGAAGCTATGCAGTCCATGTTTTCTGATATGATGTCTTTTGAAACACTAGCTATTTAGACTGGCCCATCAAAATAACATGTGAACAACTATGACTATCCATCACATCACATTATTGACTATTGTGCTCTATTAGTGTTGTTCAATCACATCAAATTATCGTTGCATTACACCATGATATTAAGGTTTTTAACATACTGCTAAGAAGGACAAGCTTTTAAATAATAAAATACAGCAAAGAAATGTTTCTTGAACTTGCCATAAGAATAAGTGCTAGGAATATGTCTACATTTTTTTTTCTTTTTCAATGACTATATTGTACATGTAAGCAGGATTTGAATTCTTCTAGGGTTAGAATATTATTTTAAAGAAATGACAAGTACGTAAATATTTTCTGTAGACTCATAGATTGTGGAAGACTTATTGAGGCACACTGCAGCAGAATCAGTTCCCTCCCTCTGAAAATGATGGAATAGTGGCAGCAAAACATGCTATTCCTGTTTGAATCAGTGAGATGTGTTTTGAGAAAACTCCATTGCAAAGATAAATGCTAAAACACTAGGGAAAAAAAATAAAAGTAACAACCAAAAAACAACAGGAAAAACAGAACAACAGATAGAACATTCAAGGAATGAAGTATCCATGGAAATATACAGATATGGAAGGAAAAAATGCCCCTCAAAAAAAAAGAAAAGAAAATAGAAACATTGTCAAGAACTATTGTAGGAAATTGATACAGAATCAACATTCATTAAGAAGTGAGGTAGCTATTACTTTTCAAAAATAATTCGAGGAAAAGGTCTAGAACATAAAAAAGAAATTTCTATACATATTTTAGCATCAAATGACTATAATAAGGAATCATATTTTCCTAGCATAACAAGGTCTATGAAAACAAAACAGTGCTCTCTTATAAATTTGGTGGTTTCTATAAAGTAATTTTTTTAGAACTGTCATCCACTCAAATAAATCTTCTGGCTTCTAGGAAAGTCTGTAAAAGTTTTCATTGCAGTTTCATATGTGGATATGTGAAAGCGTTTTCTGTACCACTGAAATACTTTGCGGTTTGAAAATGTTGACTCTTGGATTAGGCTTGGCAGAAGAACTCACACAAAATATACAGAGAATTCAGATTTAGGAAAAAGTTACATTTGATCAAGATTAAATGGAAAATTGGCCCAGACCTTATTTTCTATCATTTTGTCATTCTGTCTCCCACAAGTGCCACTTGCAGACAGATGAGAGAAATGAAGTGCATTCATCATACAGGTAATTCTTTCACTACTTTGCTGCTCACAAATGTCAAGAATTTCATTCAAAGCATTGCATCCTTCACAGAAACAGCAAAGGAGCACTGTTTTCCATATTTCTGCTTACTTATACCTTGCTCACAGAATCACAAGTTGTTTTTAATAAAGGTCATGGTGATAATTTTTGTTCACATAATAATGTGAAAAAAAAAGAAACAAAAAAGCTTACTTCCCTTTGGTTGAACTGAAAATTTCAATTAATTTTAGATTAGTTTAAATAGGCACTATTTATGAGATAAATGATCAATCTCAGTCTTTGAAATGAAACAAGTTTCTTTATAAAACAGAAAATCTTTTGTATGATATAACAGACTGAGAAAAAAATATAACTACAAGCTTCTTGTTCTTTATGAGTACCACTCTCAATTCTGCTCTCAAGGGAGCAGGGAAGATAACACCAGTAAATTTGAACACCCCTTAGCTGTTTTTTGCATCCCAATAACAGACCCATTTTTTAGATAATGCCCACTAATTACATGCAGCTGATCAATGTTTTTTGAAAGGTTTTGCTTATTTTCTTCTTTTTTTAATCACTTTGGCTGCCTAGAAGTGGCCATGATTCATATTTTACCCAGAGAAAACCAAAAGCACACGTAGTAAAAACATTGTCTACAGAAAATTAGTAAAGAATAGGATTTATCTCACTCATCTTCAAGTCTCCAAGCCCCATGCAGGACAGACAGTTCCAGTGAGTTCCTAGGACATGGCTGAGCTCCTTAGCTGAGATGGTGGCTCTTCTGTGCAAATTCATTTGAGAAAAGGCAAAATGCTGCCCAGGAGGGAGAAGTGAGGGGAAAATTTAAATACAAACAAATAAACAAACAACCAACCTGAAAGATATAGCTCTGCAGATATCAAGGTGAGACGTGAAGGGAAGGAGGTGTTAGTGCAGGCCATGGAGAAGACCACATCAGAATGGATGTCCTCACTGCAGACCATGGAGGTTCCAGAGAAGAGTGAGTAGATACTTCCTAAAGGAAGTGCAGTTCAAGAGAGGACACATGCTTGGGCAGGTGAAAAGTGTTAGGAGGAAGCAGAGGTAGAACTGAAATGTTGTGACCACAACATCTGACCATAACACTATTCCTCATCACCTCTGTGCTGCTTAGGTAGGTAGGGAAGTCAGGAGTGAAGTGTTAAAGCTGAGCTGGAGCAAAAAGGAATGATGTGGGGAAAGTGTTTAAATTATTTTCTTTGTTTTTCACCATCCAACTTTATTTTATTTGGCAATAAATTGAATTTATTTTCCCCAAGTTAACTGTTTTGCCTATTACAGTAATTGGTAAGTGATCTCATGACCCTCAGGATCTTCCATTTATTTTCTCTCTCTGTCCTGATAAGGAGAGAGGGTGAGAAAGCAGCTGGGTGGTGATGTGGCAGCCAGCCAAGGTCAACCCACCACTGTTATTCAAAGAATTTGTTGGTCATAGCTTTTCATTAAAAAAGCTCTAAATATTGTTATCCTACAGAGAGTTGATTTTAGATTAAAGTTTTATGTTTTAGTTGAAAAATAATTAAAAAATATTTCTTAAACACCTTTCAAGATTTGATATCACAATAAAACAATTTTCTCTTAATTTACCTTTTTATTGACAATCTCATTTCTCAGTTTTCTATTTAGTTTTTATCTCCTTTATATAGGCTTTATTGGAATTTCTGGGGCAGAGGGGTGTTTCTTTGATTGTTTATTTTGTTCAGGTCTTGGTGTGTTTTCCTTGTTTATTTGTTTTATCCTGTCACCTCTCTTTTTCACGTGCAGACTTCTATAACCATAAAATCAAAGTTATCTTCCTGAAAATTGTATTAATTCCTCATCAAACCAACTTTCTGCAGCATCTAATTACTGGAGCTGCTTTAATTTAGTTTTGGTTTTTACCATTTCTGCTGGTTTTGGCTGGGGTAGGCAGACTTAAATCTTTTTCACAGCAGCTCCATGAGGGTATGTTATGGATTTATGCTGAAAACAGTCTTAATAATGCAAAGATGTTTTTGTTATTGCTGAGCAGCTCTTACATAGAGACAAGACCTTTTCTGTCTCCCTTACTGCCTCACCAGTGAGGAGGCCAGGGGTGCACAAGAAACTGGGAAGCAACACAGCTGGGACAGCTGACCCCAGATGACCAAAGGGATATTCCACACCGTAGGGAATCATGTTCAGCAGACAAAGTTAGGGAAGAAGAAGAAAGAGGAGAACCTTTGGAGTGATGGTGTTTGTCTTCCCAGGTAACCATTATATGTGATGGGGCTCTGCTTTTCTGGAGATAGCTAAACACCTGCCTGCCCATGGTGATAAAAGACAATTAGCTGAAAACTGCAGATCATTTTCACTATGAAAGAAGGATGATCTGTTTTAAGTTGGTATCAGCCTTAAGCTTTGAAGTGCCAGTCATAAGGTCATGAGTTGAAATCCATTTAATCTCTGAAACATACTTTGTAAAATCTTGGTAAAACTGAAACTGTTTGCCACAGAAATCAGTCTGGAAGAACATATGTGTGAAGTTAAAATTGTCTGTGAAGTTATGACCTGGATAGTCATTGGTATACAGAAGTGACCTTACAGTTCTGCAGCAAAAAAATTTTTCACAATTTTTACATTTCCAATTCCATCTATATATCATTTATTAGTGAACTACACAGTGTTTACTGATGCTGAATATTTTCTGGTTTGTTTAAATGTTTCTTCTTTATTTTTTATGTTTTCACTGCAATTACATACCTCTTACTTAAAGCACTTAAAAAGAACAAGCACTTAAAAAACCCCACAATCTATCAATATATGGATCCCTGGTGGTAGAAAGCATATTATTAAAGGTGTGAGCAGATGTCAAGCTAAAGTGGAACAGTTAATCATGCTAATTGCTCATTTACTTAATTTCTACAAAAATATATTAACATGGATATAAGTCATGACTCTGTGCACTTTTCTGGCAGAAATGCAGGTAGTCCTGAATTGCCTTATTAAACTTATGAACCTATACCAGATTCCCCTCTACTTTTTTTTTCCCTAACACTGAAAGAGCAAAAGGGTGATAAATTGGCAAAGATGTTCTTCACATTACTGTTATCCTAATTCCTCTCATATTATTTCCAGCATCCCTGGAATTCTCTAAACACAGTCTTGCAAGTGTAAACTGTTGCTGAATGAATATGGATTTACTCAAATAAACCTATACTGATTTAATATAAGGTTTTACTAGAAAAAATTGCAGTCATGAAATGCTAGGAATAAGAATAGAAGGACAGTTTACATACTATTGTGCTTCTTGCAAAATTTCACTATGTACACCTTAAGCTATTCATGTGTTTCCTTAAATATTGATAATACTTTTACAGAGACAGACTTTATAAATGGTCTTGTTATTTTATAATGAAGATTGATTTATGAAATGAAATTTACTGTGGGATTTCTGTTGGGTTTTGTTGTTACTGTCTCTAGTACAGCATGTTGACCTTGGTAGAAATGAAGGAATAGGAATATGAACAAAAGACTCGGAAATGAATCCTGGCACTGTGCAGCACTGATGTGGAAAATGGAAAAAATTAAATAAAATCTCTGCTCTCACCTCTTATTTCTGCTAGAACTGCTATAAAGTCCTGTGATTTCCATGGAATCTCATTTTGATCAATGTCATTAAGCATATGTTCAGTGGTCCACGGCAGAAGGCCATGAGGTAGGAAGTACTCAATTTTCATTTTGTTGAATAAAAGTCCATGGTTTATTCAAACTTAATTTTCTTCCCAATAGAAAAAAAACCCTGAAAATAAAATATTGTTATTCCTTTCACTTTATTAAAATAATAATAATAATAACAAAAGACTAATATTTCTGGTCTGGTCCCATTCATAGCTAGAAATTCTGCAACAATAGCCTTTCTATCAGTATTTTATCATTTCTGGATCTTGGCTGCAGATATAATCCTTAACAGGAAATTAAAAGCAAAGGCAAAGAATTTAGAATCTCCAGACTGCCCACTGACTCAGAATTAACTTAAACCTTGATTAAATCTTAATTTACCCTCTTTCTATTATATCCAGTATTTAAAAGAAACTTTGGTTCATACTTTCAATATTTAAATATACTTACGATTCAGTCACTTAAGAAAGGATTAATTTCTTTTATCTTCAGTTGCCTCAGAAGCAGTCATCTAGATTCTGTCTTCAGTCAATGGAAAAAGCTAAAAACCAAGAAGATATTGATCTAATTCTGTGTTCTGGGTTGCTCTCTGGGTTGCAATCTAATTCATGATTGATCTAAATTAGATGAGCTGAATCTTGGCTCATTGCTTGCTTTTATATACAGTTAATATATTTAGCTATATATAAGTCTGCAATCTCAGACTTTGAAAACTAACTGCTTAAAACCCTTATGCATCTGCATTCAAAAGCATTGCTTGGGTGTTCAGGATTCTGGAATCCATCCTTAAGATTTTCTAGGGTTTTGAATAAAGTTGTAAACTAGAACATGAATAGGTAACCAGATCTGAAAATCTCTGCTCTAAAATTCTAACTTGAAAGCTTTTTTTTTGATAGTGGTATAAATGCAACAGTTAAAAGTTCTGTGCATATTGAGATGCACATACCCCCTCAAAAAGACAACAGGTACCTCTTAAAACAAATCATAAAATAAAAAAAAAAAAAAACCTTAAGAAGGATGGTCACTAAGAATGCTGAATTCTTGCATTGTCAAATTCGAAGGAAATTGTTCTCCAAAATAATAACAAAGGAATACCAGGTGGTGCAATCCGGCCTGCAAAAAAACCCACTTCTAATCACAGCAACTCTTAAATGACACCAGTCCTGCAAAGGAATTTATGACAATCTTAGCAGCAGCCGAGCAGTGTACCTGTTCTGAAGTCAGTTAGGTACTCTTGGGACTCTGTAGTCTTCTCTACTATGTGTCTTTTACCTCATATGGTATCACTTGCATTACAGAGAGGTTTCTAAAGATGACAAGGATTTGGGTTCTAAAGGCTATACATAGTTGCTGGACATAAAATGGGACATTTCTGAAGGAAGAAAAAGTTGGAAGAATCTCAGATTATTTTTATTGTGTAAACAGATAGGTCATTTGTCTAAGCTAGGTATAGCTGTATTTGGTGAGGAGAGATAGGCATTTTTAAAAGTCCTTGATAGGCATTTGAGATAAATGGGCCAAATATCTTCCCATTGACCACTAATTCACTTGATGTTCATGTTCACATTGGAATTTTTTCTTTGTGTGCATTTAAAAGTACAATGTTTTATTAAGGTACTTATTTTCAAGCATCATTACAAAATTACTACATGGAAATACACAGGAATATCTTTGGCAGTTCTGGTATTACATGTTGTTAAAAAAAAAAAAGTTAAAATCTTACTTTATAGGGAAGCATATATACACTGCATATGTTCTTTGGGAGTCCTGACTCCTGTGAAAGGAAGGCCCTTGATCTGCTTATGGATCTAATTGGCTAATTGTTATAACCTGAGATTATGTCTGATTTTTTATGAGTATAATCCTGATCCCTGACTGTTCAAAATGGGGAAACTCTTATTTATTTTCCTTTCCATAAGAACCAGAAGATACTAAGAAATATTTGGTACCTAAGTCTCGTCCCAACACAGATTCAAGCTAGAGACATAATATCTGTCTATCCAGACGTGGGGGGCTGGACCACCATCAGTATTCCTCTGATTTCTTGAAAATATACGTTAAGATTTTGAGATTTCAGTGACAAGTACTCAAAATTTACGAGTACATTGGTTATTTAAATTACCTAAGAGACAATGCAGTTAAAAGCATCGTGCATTAACTGCATATGCACATCATCACTGCAAAAGAATCAAAATAATAAAAAAGGAAAAAATCTTGGAAATATCTTTCAATCGTAACTTGGAATCCAAAGACACTCTAATTCCTTGCTGATAGTTTCCATAAATATGACCAGCACTTTATCATTTCAGGGTTAAAATTGACTGGAAAAGGACACTCTGCACACAAAATTAAAATAGCCTGATTGAATTCAAATATAATGCAAGAGAGAGCCCTGCTGGCAGAATTTAATAAATACAATCCCTATTTTAGAAGCATAAATAAATAATTTACCTTAAAATAAATAGGTGAAATGCACATTCTGGAATATTTGCCTTCAATTTTAAATGGTTCATTGAGAAATCAAAAAATATATTCATAGAGTGTAGCTGCTTCATTATCCCATTTCCCCTGGTAGTGGTGCTATGCTGTAACATCCTCCTCAATGGAATAAATTGACTATGAAATATTTTACCACAAGAAAGCAGGGAAGCCCCTCCACTCCCTTCTTCTGGGTGCTCCAAAAATTTGAGAATAAAAATGAACTTTTAAGTTCCTAATCACTCTGTATTGCATCTTCAGGAAGTTTCAGTAAAGAGAAGCAAAAATTAGGCTCCCAGGGAAAAAAAAAAAAGACTGAAAAGGAAATCCTTTGCTGCTTAATATGGGCAGCAAGGAATGTAAAAATATTTATGCAGCTTGACTAAAGCATCTAAACTATAGCTTTATGAAATACACTTCTGTCATGTGTGGGTGGTGTTGGGGGTTGCAGGTGTTTCAGCAGATTTTACATGTACTTAAATTTGTTCTGTAAAAGAGCAAAAAAAATCCCAATAGTTGGATTTGAATAAAGCTATAGTAAGCAGGCCAGCATCAACTCTAAATGAAAATGAGTGTAAGCAGGGCTCAATGCATACAAGAAAGACTTAATTACTGAAGGAAAAGAAAAAGGAAAAAAAAATCTTGTCTCAATTTATATTATTGTTTAGCAGATATATTAATCTCAGTCATCAGTTTATGAATCACTACAAGTGAAAAATTCGAGATAGTAGTAGAAGCAAAATGATTTCTTCATGCCTTTGTATTGTTTATTTTTCCTAATCTTCCATTCACAGCATCAGTGATATCCCAGTAAAAAGCAGGTGCAGCACTAAATACTTTCTTATGTGGAATATTAATTTCCTAAACTAATTCACTCAGTAGTTCAAGCTAGGCATCTAATGTAATACGAGGCTCTGTGAGAAATCCACACTACCTGCACAAGGTTGGCACACTTGACACAGAACCTGCAGCAGAACCACAGCCATCTGGAGAACCAGGTGGAGGTCATATAAAATACTTTACAGCCTCCCAAGCTACACTAAAAATCTTTGATTAAGGTTTAAGATACTTGAGCAAAAATATGTCTGAGCTCTTGTTACAATTCAATGGAAAGCTAAGGGAAGAATCAGTTACCTAAATGTAAACAATCCTGTGAAAGTTGCCTCAGGGTAACCTGTCTGGCCTGTGACTGCTAGTTAGTTGGATGAAGATCTCCCTGGATCATACCTGCTTGCCTTCTGTAGATATCCCAGACAGCCTGAAAGAGCTCAAACAACTCTGGAAGTCTACACTTAGGCAAGAGGACTAGGGTCCCTCTCAGTACTGACAGGAAAGACCAGACAGCAATCCAGCTCCTCAGGCAAGAGGCATTTACATTTGGATTGGAGAACAGCTCCCAGAATCAACAACAGTATTGGCCAAATTGCCCCTAGTTACAATAGCAGTTTAGATGAATTAGTGGCTGGTTTAGTACCCTTTTGCTGTTTGTTCTTTAGGGGGGAAAAAAAACAGTAAGAATTCATAATGATTTCAATTTTTTTCCTAGGAAAATATAAGGCAAGAAGGGTACAAGGTCATTCATAAAAAATTTCATTTTGGGAAAGGTTTAAAAAGCCAGACAGAATAAAAATTAAATTATAAATTAAATTAAATTCTCTTATGGTTTGCAGTTGCAGACTTCTGTTTTTATTGGAAGGAGTTGGTCCATGCCAAGATTATTCATCCACATTTTTGACATATATGACTTTGTGAGAGAGAGTACATAAAATGAGGAATCTAGAGTATGAACAAAGGTTAATACATACTTGAACACAAAACAGGAAGGGTGGTCTGTGCAGCCAGTCTATACATCTTGTACCACTAAACCAAATTACAGGTTTTGTGATTATATGCCAAGAATTTGAACAGGATATTAGCTGTGGTCCTAAACAATATATACAGGAACTAAAAAAATAATTAGCATTTACAAATACACTCACAAGAGGTGCATTTAGCCATCTTCTGTATTTTAGCAAGCTATCTATGGATGCAATCCAATTACTTCCTGCACAGATGCTGTACAGGTACAAAGTGCACCCACGACAACTGCTTTCCCATTGTTGTTGCCGACAGGCTGTGTATCCATAAATTTACAGGAGACATGCTGGCATTTTCATCTTGTCTTTTTATAGTTCTTTGTTTCTTTATCTTTTGAAATAATGGGATCCAAAAAAAGTGAAGAGCTATTAGAGTATGTATTTTTTAAGTATAAAATGGCATTTTTTAATGTATAATTTTTTTAATGTACAAAATGTCATCATGATGTTCTTACTAGTAATTCCCAACTTCTAGTTTCTTTTTTTTATTTCCATTATACAATGAGCTAATATTTTTACAAAACTATCCATAGTAAATTCAAGGTCTTTCTTTTCAGTACCAGTGGTCAGCTCTGAGCCCATTAGTTACTTCATAAGACATATAAATAATGTAGTAAGAAATTTAAAAGCTAGGTCCGATCATGGCACTAGTACAAAGCTTATTTCTATGTATGAATGAACACTTTAGGAAGACTCAAAGTTTCTCAGCTGTGTAAGCAAAAGTGAATTTACAACAGGCTTGATGAATGAGAAGGGCTACACGAAATTTGAATTATGGTGAGGTATACACGAGATGTATCCATCCCTGCAACCACTTCAGGATGGAGAACCTAATTCTCACTGGAGGTGTTCATCCTTCTGCTGTGCAGAAAGCCATCAAAGTCCAATGTATTGATTTTCCTCAGCCCAATATATTACTGTGGCTAAGTAGCAGAAATTTCCATTTGCTTCTGCCTTTGTGCCAGCTTTTTTCTCACAGTCTCTTCCAACTGCTTCAAGCACTTCCAGCCACCACCAGCTGAGCACACCTTCTGTGCAGGAACAGCATGACTGCATACCAGATGAAGAGCATGGCCAGTGACCTACAGGGCTGGCTGGCTGAGGGAGTACTTTGAGCTCACTCACCAGTTGGTCCTTAAAGGTGGTGGGAAAGGGGATTTGAGTAGGCAGAACAAGAAGGTATTGAAGTTTCCCATGTAATTTCAAAGTACAAATGGATAGCCAGTATTGGCTGGCCGTATTACAGTACAAAGAACTGTAATGGCCAAGGCAACACTTAGAAGACATACAGGACACAGCAGATCAGCCCCACATCTGCTACAAATAAGTAAATCCATGGTCAAGTGAGGTTTAATCACATGTTATGCAGATGCTTTGTGAACTTCATGTTTTACTGCCAGTTCTCAAGTCTTAGTGCTATTCTTTGGTGATGTCAGACCAAGAAATTATTTTCTGTTTGCTTGTTTTGTTGTGTGTTTTTCTTCACACTCTTAAATCATCAGTCACTGCCTATAGACTCCTTTGTGCTATACAACACTGAATTCTTCTACATATTTTGAGCATACCCAGCACAGTCAGCCACCACAGCACACTCCCTACAGCATGCTGTGGCTTACTAAAGTATAGCTGACCATATTAAAATAGATTCAGTGCAAGTAAAGGACCTTTGTGCTAATTCTCAACTTTTCCAATGTTCCTTGCTTGTCGTATTTCTTGTCCAGGTTATTCCTGATGTCACTTTTGTGATCTGAATGATAACATTTCCCACTGACTACAGTGCACCTGTTATTTACCACATGCTCTTAAATCTTCTTGGAATCTCTATCTGCATCAGCACTGCCTTGAAACTAGATATGCAAAAGAGTTTTTTATTATGAGGGTGGTGATATACTGGATCAGTTTCTCACAGAGGGGGTAGATGCCCCATCCCTGGTAACATTCAAGGTCAGGTTGGACAGGGCTCTGAGCCACCTGTTCTAGTTGAAAATGTCTCTACTGATTGTAGGGTGCAGGGAGGACTAGACGACTTCTAAAGGTGCCTTCCAACTCAATTCATTATGATACTTTGTGCTGGGAGAGAAACCGCCATGGCCTATGTGTTGTACCTGATCATCACGGCTTTGTACAAGTCAAAATATCTTCTTTTCATTTAGACATCTTACTGGAAGATCTCAAATAAAAAATTAATTCATTTCTGTCTACCTAGAGTAGCTTGTTAACAAATATGTGAGAGTCATTTAGTTTAAATGGAACTTCTCAAGAAGACCTAGAGGTATGTTGTGCTAATTAAATTAGCTGCTTAAAGCTTGCCTCCAATAATAATTTCATGTGATTTAGTGGGAAAGATGGGAAAATGTAAAGATATTTCCATATATTGTGCAATAAGAAGTTTTAGGTAGGAAAAGATGGATGTTTTGGGGATTTTTCTATCTTCCAGTCCCACTAAATATAATATCTGTTTCTGGTTAACCCAGTCTCTGAAGAAATTTTTCCTTTACATATTGAACTGAAGTCTATAAAAGCAAGAGGCTCAAGAGTGTGACGAATTGTTCCTAGTTCATTCATAATATTGAAAAAATATTATTTTTCGGTTCCTGTCAATTCACTGTTATACAGATTTTTTAGAAAGTCAAGGAAATAATTGAAAAAACATAAAGCTAAACAAAGAAAGGGAAAACGCATATCTGCTCTGACTGTCTCCATCTCACAGTCAGTCAGGTATCTAGTGAACACTTCTGAAATAACATCAAATGTAATTTCACTCTTAGTGCACATGAAGATGTTATTTCTTAACAATTGCATGTCCTTTACTCTTGTTTTGTTTCATTCAGCAGTAATTTTTCTGCTTCAAGAATTTGTGTCTGAATTATCTGCAAAATTATATGAAAACTTGCTTCTTACATTTGTTATTCAGTTGTCCCTGTTCAGGTTTGATGTTTCTTTTCATCATACATGCCTGTGCATTTTAGTGGGGCAGTCAAGTGTGCTGACTCTGATGAATAATTTAAAATTCTCAATGTACCTCTCCTGCATATTTTTGAAGCCTCCTTTTTGCACTGCTGTACAGCCTTCTCTGTTTCTGTAGTGCCTATTTGTTTCATGAAATACAAAGTGTGTAGAAGAAATTTCAGCTCCATAAATCTGACTTCTTTTTGCCATAACTTGTAGATCCCCAGGCACTGTGGGTCTCTGTCCTCTACACCCTTTGTCCTCCCCCATTGGACCCTCAAGAGGACACAGAGGAGAGTGTGGGAGGAGAGATGCAACCCCAGAACCCCATGCAGGGCCTTGTCTGAGGAGTCCAGGCTCACTATGAGTGTGCTGCTCCTCAAGGTCCTGCAAGGACCACAGGTCAGCCACGACTCAGATCCCTGCATGAGTAATGCTGCAAAGCAACCAAATGGTTATTGAAGATGCACAGATTACATGGAAACTTGCTGGAAAGCCTGACTTCTCTTTTAGATGAATATAGATGTCTGTCCACAATTAAAAATCAGACTATTTTAGCAGCAGAAGGGAAATATAGGCAGTAGAGAAGGGGAAAAACGCTTTACTTTAAAAAAACCCAGACAAAACAGAGATTTATGTTATAGCTATGGATCCAATGCCCTCAAATCTTAGAGAAAAAAATTAAAAGGAAGCCACAGACTGTGGTCTCATACGCTTGCAAACGAATCCTTTTAAGTCAATCAAAACTATGAAAACATAGAGACATAGAGCTTGGGCCCTTGCTGTTAAGTTGCATAGCGGTGAAAACTGGGAAATAAATATTTGAAATGCATAACTTCTGTGTCATTCCCTAGCTGCATCTCACTGAACCTCAAAGGAGCCTTCCAGCTGACCACAAATAGTCTGTCTAACGTGACCTTGAATGTTTCCAGGGATGGGACATCTCCCACCTCTCTGGACAACCTGCTCCTTCCATCCTGCTCTTAGTTTGGGTATTCACACAAAACATTGCCCTTCCACAGGTAATCATGCTAGAGTTAAGTTCAGGATTGTGCACACAGCCCTTTATGAAGACAGTGCTTTTGCATACCGTGGATTTGCTATCTGATACCTGATCATTGTATCTTGGCCAGCACAGCCCATTTTGCACTGTGTAGTCACCCTTGTGTCGTTGCAAGTGTACATATGGGAACTTGCCTGCAACAAGGGTAGAACCTTTGGTTTTCATTTAAACAAATACATTCATAAACAGTTTGATGAGAAGCACCTCAAAAGCACCAAACTGATACCACATCTCTCATTACTTTTGCCTCTTGCCTGACCCTCAGCTGCAGAATCAGTTTGTGTCTTGCAGTGATGGTGTAACATGGCAGTAGTGAGGCTGTAACACCATTACATCACATTCTATGACTTTGGAGAATGTGTTTAATTGATGAATAGATTGTTCATAAATATTCAGCTTTACTGTAGCTACTACCAACATCATTAAATTGTGGGGATTATCTAAATTGTCTCAGATGCTTACCTTTCATTTCCTTCAGGATCTCGAGCATCCGCTGCATTATAAGTCTGTATCTCAGCTATATTCAGCAATTTTTTCTTTACTGCCAATGTGTTTAAATCAGCAGAGTTCAACAAACCTTCACAGCCATTAAAATTACTTTTTATCCAAATAAGCACAGAGAGAAATCAAGTTGCCTCTTATCTAACAAAACCTTGTTTGGAATATTGCCCTTTTAAATGGTAGTAGCACTTCAGTTTTGGAAGTCAGTGCACTGCTTTTGCTTTGGAACACTTTTTGATCTCTTTACAACCAATGTATCTAGCAGCTTCTATCCAGTCGTCATTCAGAGAAGTGTTCTGGTATTTTGGTCTTAAACTCAATGAGCCAAATTTTTCATGCTTTAAGATAATAACTCTAGCAACATTTGCTACAGACTGGCTTTTGCTGAGCACACAGGGATGTAAAAGACGCTTAATGTCATGTTTTATAGCTGGTGCCTTTATGGCCTATGCTTTTTTATAATATGCAACGTTTACCGTTGCACTTTTCTAGTTCAATATCCAGCAAAGAAATTAACTGAAAATATTACATACATGCCGTAGTTGATGAGAACAATAAAGCAGTGAACTGTGTAAGTAATGTCTGAGCTGTGAAGGGATCATTTCAGCTGTAACTTTTGAAGGTTTTGTTTGCTCATTTGCTTGTTTTAAATTGAAGAACCATTGGTATACCCAGACAGAATGCCTATGCTGATCATTAAAATATATCAAATTTTTTAAAAACACATTTTAGCACTAATGTTTTCCATACAAAACCTTCGCTTGCATAAGTCTGTATACGTCATGTAATCAGGCTTTTCTGACATTTCTGTGCTTCTGCTTACGTTCTGTTCTACCATTCTGCCTCATTCACAGAAGGGAAAAACTATTTTACAGCACATAACAAGAGAGAGCTTCTTAAAGGAAATTTTCTTTCTAATATTGGATATAAGACTGAAGTACTTGAAGATCATATGAGAGGGAACTACTCCAGTTCGGCTGTATTTTTCGTTTAATGAAAAATTTTCTATAGTAATCCCTTGCTTCCCATTTTTGGGGCAACCCTCCAGAGAAGGACCTATAAATGCATCTTAACTAGTAACTTTTGTTAAAGAGTCCTCTGATACTAATGAAAAAATCTTTGCACAATCACATAAATACCCATAGGTGATTGCATTACTGTAATCCCTTTTGACTGTAATCTCCTTTTACACTAATACTTGCTCGAGTATATTCCTGTCTTACATTAACAAATTATGTGCACAAACAAATTATTTGCTTGCAAAGAAGTGATTGTCAAATTTTGTTTAATGTGAAGATTACTATTTTACTCTCTTTGGACATTATTATTGTTTCTCCATAATCAGGCTCCTTTGTGATTATTGACATATTAAACACACAAAAAAAAGTTATTTTGTTTAATTGATTTTATGTATGACATTTGTATTGGACCATTTGATATGTTTAAAAAACAAGTAGTGAATTGTTGAACAAACACAATTACTCCAGGAATGTTATTAGTAATAGACTAGTAATCTCCATGGGTATATGTGTAAATAATAGATCTCTCTACGCCTACCTGACAGTGTGGCATTTTTAATCCAAGAATCCTCTTTGCCTTATTTTATTTTATAACATAAAATAAAATATGCTTTTATGCTTTGTTTTATTACAGAATCATATGATGATCTATTAACTGACATAATTCAATAGCTCTGCTTGGATGAACTGCTTTTCTGTTATGACATAATTCGAGTGAAGTCACAGTGACATTTCTAGATGACTAACATATATGAATAAATGAGCATATGAATACACTGATATTATATACTCCAAAATCCATTTTATCACTTTGTGTAAGTTATGTGCAGCTAGTACATTCTTCTCATTATGTTTTTCCTGGTATTTTGAGATGCTAATGACCTTAGCATTATGGCACTCAGATGCCATTCATTAATTGCTAAAGGTAGAACGGATTTATGCAGACTCATACGACTGTCTAAAATGGTAGCAGTGGTAGAAATAATGCTCTCTTCCATCAGTGGATAAACATGTTCAGAACACAGTTTTATCTTTCTACAAGTAATCCAAGGCTGACTGGAAAATTTGGCTCCAGTCTCTCTGCACCTAGAAGAAGTAGAGATCTGCCCTCTGACTCAAAGTGGTTTCATAGCTAGAGCTTCTTTAGGAGGAAACCTTAATCTATCTGTAGCTTTAAGTCTCTAATTTGATTCTTTTACAGTTTGCTAATTCTTACTGTTTACTCCTCATACCTTTTCTATCCCAGTAATCAAAGAATAGATTTCAGAATTGTACTTTTCTTAAAATATTTAATTGTTCTTAAATTAGTTCTTTAATAATAAGTTGTTCCTAAAAAAATACAAAGCTTCCCAGCTCTTAATGCTTCACATCTAGCTATCTCTAATATCCAGTTTTCATAAATCTGCAGATTTTGGATGATTTTGTTTCAAATGAATGGAGAGACATCCATGTTTAAAGCCATTATTTCTTCAGACAACAAGAGTAGCCAGAGGATATATATTCATACCTAGGCAATTATGAGGTTTTAGTTGATGTTAAATAAGATTAGTTCAGGTAATTGGTTAATTTAAAATGTTTATAATTGTGTATCATTTGTAATGACATTACACAAGGCACAAAAAATTTTATTTCTTATCTTTACTGGCTTCCTTAAAATCCACTAAGATAAATTATTTTTAAACAAATTCCTTAGTTAAAGCTTTGATTGCTTGTCTATCTGTCCATCTGTTTATTATCTGTTTCACAATATTTTTTTAAAATGATTGATCAATTTCTGTAACATTTTATATGAGTGGAACTCTCAAAGACTATTTATCTTGTGTTTCATTAGCCAGGTGGCTGGAAAGGAAAGCCTGACCCATATATTTGCAGAGTGAGAAAGGCCTAAATCCATCAATTTTCTGTTCTGCTTGGCCTGTTGGCAGCCAAAAAATAACAACTGGATCAACATGTACCCCTTCTTATGTAACTGGTAATTAATGAGTGAATGAATAAGTCTGAGTTATCTTGGGAAGCATGTGCAAGGTCAGAGGGAAAAACTGTAGAAGTGTGGAAAATAGTGCAAGGGAAAATACAGATACAGGACATATATCAAGGATCTGAATTCATTCTGTCCTTGTAGCATAGTTCAGCAAGCTATAGGAAATCAAGCTGCACCTTTCTCACCGCTCAGAAAACAGTTTCATCACTCTTGTTAGAAATAAATGTTAGAGAAACTGCTCATCCTGTTGCTTTTCTGATTTGCCAGTCTACAGATTACCTCTGCCAAAGTACCATTGTGTGCCTTGTTCCATACTGTATTTATATTGATTTCCACTCACAACAAGCCCTGCTGATTTTTAAGCTCTCTATAAAGCCTGTGTCCCTTTCTTAACCCTCCACTCAAAGATAACTGAAGGCATGCATTCCTCTGGAATAAAGAACAACTGAATTACATTGTATCCTAGAAAATAAGATGTCTTTTGGTTTTGCTTCTTTCTTTCTTGATTTTAAGCTCTTATTACTTAGGACACTCATTTACTTATTTAATCTTTGTTTATATGACACTAAGTAATTAAAGGCACAATATTTTCAAGTGATAGCAGCAGCTAGCTCTAGTTAAAAGAGACGGACCATGAAAGCACTGCCTTATGTTGCATTCAAAATTCTGTAAAATATGACAATAAATAAAACAATTAATTTTGAAACTATCTGCCCATTGGCACTCTTTTCGTTACCCATTCGTTGCATTAGACCCTTTGCAAGTGGTATTGCTTAACCAACAAGAGAACCACCATACAGGATTCTGAGCTTCACTATGTCTGCATTGGGACATGCATGTTAAAGAGAAGAGCAACTTAAAGAAAAGGAGAATATATCTAATGAAATAGCAGAAAGTAAACAAGCTGTAGTTAAATCATAAATGCCTGTTTCTGTATTAATATATTCACTATTCAGATGTTATATTGTTACTAATTCCCATATTTCAGTGAATGAATATTTTTTCTATGTTTTTGAGTCTCCTCAAAGTAATGAGTCCATTTCTTTTCCATTATTTCACCCTACAGACAGCACTGCTGCAGGAGTATAGCAGTGAGTAGGAGGCTGCAGTAAATAGGTCAGAGCAATTATCTCACAACCTTCCTTTCAATCTCCTATGACTTTAGGACATTAGGTGTAGACATGGTGATGAAAATATCTTTGTCCAGCTCAGCAACATGCTGTGAGAGGCAGTTTGTGGAATAAGATCCTGAAAAAGACAGCAGCATGAGAAAGTGTAAAAATATAACATGAGGGACAGAAAGAAAATGTCTTCTTTGACATTAAAGCAGTATAAAAGGGTAAGACCTGATTCTCTTTGAAGTTACTTCAGTAAATCAGGGGAAATGGTATCAAAGCAGTAGAATTAACATTAGTTTACTGAGAAGATATACAAAGCTTTAACTTTTAAAAATATCTTCTCTTTTGTCTAGGGAAATAAAATTTGGCAAAATCATGGGATGAGGCAAAAAGTGATTCTGGAAGCATAGGCATCCAAATTTTTTTTTTTTTTTAAGTTTTGATCTTATTGATAATGTGTTTAATAAGTTGTTTGCTTGTGAAACTTGCAGGTCAGTGTACAGTGTGTACACAGAAATTAAGTTTTCTTTTACTGTTTTACTTATGAAAAGAGCAAGCCTTGTATTGTGACATAGAAAAAGATATAATAGATGATACCAGGCTAAAGCAAAATATCTGCTTTTTTCATAACTGTGATGAGACGAAACACAGTTTACTAACTTGAGCTGAAAGTTAGTGATTTTTTATGCATGGAAATAAGCACTGAGCAATTCAGTCAACAGCTGAAACTAATCAATTAACCCAGTTCCAGTGCCATGAAGATGTGAAACTTATTAAGGATTTGGAAACCTGAGATATTACATTTATGACACCTAAACGAGAAATCTATCAGAAATAGTTGTATCTCTTTCACTGATGCTAGAACAATTTCTTCCTTTCTATATGTGCAGTTAAATGTGTTTGGGTTTTGTCTTCTTTGGTATGTTTGGGGGACTTTATTTCTTTTTTTACTTTTTTTTCTTTTTTTAACAATATTGGTGACGGGGTAAATATCTATCACAAACTGAAGGGTTTTGTTGGGCAACTCTCTGATTTGCCACTGTTAATTTCACCTGTTTCTAAAAATATTAATAAAAGAGAACTGGTTAAAATTTAAAACACCAAAACAAAATCAAAGAGAAAGAAAAAAGGTAAACAATTCAACATATTTTAGATTCTTAAGAAACACAAATCATGGATTACCCTAAGGTTTCATATTTGTATTTGACATACTTATTGTAGAAAATTGTATTAACTTATTCCAGGCCTCTGTAATTAATTAAAAATCGATATATTTATTTATTCATAATTGGTTTTCAATAGACTTTTTGAGAAAAACCTCTTGGCCTGATAGAAAAAAATCTAAGAATATACCTAAAACCTGCTTGTCTCAGTATGAATTGCCTCATGTCTCACTATGAAACAGTATAAATTCTAAAAATGTAGTCTTTTGCAATTTTTTTTTACTACTTTTTTACCAGTTTCAAATGCTACCTCAAGTAGTCATTAGACATATTCTTGCTGAGCAAATGTAGCTGCAACAAATAAACATGGCATGACACTTCATTAATGCTGCTGCAATTTGCTAATTGAGTTTTAACAAGATCTAATTTTTAATTCTTGTGTTGGTTGGGGTTTCTTTTTGGTTTGGTTTTTTTTTTTTAAACAATTCAGAGAAGGTTGATAATTCAACGTAACCACAACCACATAAAAATCTTGTCGCACAGTGTCCTTGGGATGGCCCGGGGACTTTGGAGCTTGAAATCTCAGTCTGCTATCTGCTAATTAAATACTGAATTCCTTAATGAAATATTGAGATTTACTTGATTGATTGGTTGATTTAAAAAAATCAAACAGGAAAATACAGATGAACAGGACAGGACTCCTGCATATTTAAATCCAGCTGTACAGACAGTGTGAACAATCTGAACTCAAAATTAATTGTGTGGTGAGATGATGAAGTCTAATGCCATATCTAATAATGACTGTTCATATTTATACATGTTCTTTACACTGGATGTCAGTGTGCAAAGCAAATTTTTTAGACAGTAATATCCTTCTGGAACATACAAACAAAACCAGGCATCTTTAGTTCATTATTTTTGTTTGTTTGATTGATTGTTTTTTGTGTATCTGTGGCCCATAAGCTGAAACTGCATTACATCTGCCTGTTTATTAAAGGAAGGCTCACGCTATAAACAGAGCAGCAACAGGTATTAAATGCCTATGGAGCACTATCTATTTACCTATACATCAGTTATTCCTGTCTGATGTCAAAACCCAAAAACTTTTAAGAGGTTACAAATAAAAAAAATCCAAAATGACAATCTCCTAACTGAGCATTTGATGCTGACTAGTATTCTATCAACGATCTACAAGAATCCACAAACTGGGTTTTTAGGTATTTTTCCCCTGTGGGCTAACTAGCACCCCACCAAGATCAAAAGTGCCTTTGAAATCCAATGTTTAAAGACAAGGCATAAATATGTTAGATGATCTAGGGCGCAATAACCAGCATGAAGAGAAAAAAATAGTACATTTCTCCCCAGATGGTGCATCAGATCAAGTAATACACTGCTAAAGTGCAGATGTAACCTTGGGCCAAAGTGATAGTAACTTCTGGAAGGCTTTCAATAGTGCAAGATGATCATAAATATCAGGTATTGAAGATGACCAATTATAGAAGAAATGGATAGAGTCCCATCTTAGAGGTGTAAACATTTTTATGCTCTGTGATGCTGTCATGGCATGTTCTGAATGGTTATCCCTAATTTTCCCAAACAAAATGAGGATGACTATTAGACTTTTTTGTGTCTTTCCCTAGAATGAGGCTGTAGCTACTCAGGAAAGGATTCACTAAGCCATTTCAGCAGAATGCTGGCTTAAAACCTCCTCATTTGACCTCCTGGATGAGATATCTTGGATGGCTAACAGCTATGCTTCTGGGTCTCAGAAGTCTAACTCAAAGTGATATCCATTTTCTTCCATAATAGATTATCTGTCAGACAGCAGAAGACTTTTATTCAAGGTCCAGCTCAGGAACAAGAGGCTTAAGCCAGCATCTATCACACTCAAAGGAAAAAACCGTAAGCAGAGAAGGTATTTGGATGGCAAGTTTTCTTCACTAAAAGCTGGGACATTACTTGTTTAGCAGAGAGAGAAGAGGAGGCTCAAGGGAGACACTTATCACACTCTACAACTGCCTGAAAATAGGCTGTAACCAGTGACAGGACAAAAGGACATGGCCTCAAGCTGCTCCAGGGAATGTCCAAGTGGAACATCAGAAGGAATCTCTTCACTGAAATGATTGTAAGACATTGGAACAAACATCACAGAGAGGTGGTGGAGTCACCATCCCTGGAGGTGTTCGAGAGACAACTGGACAAGGTACTTATTGCTGTGATATGGTCAACAAATGTGATGGTCCATCAAAGGCTAGAGTCGATGATCTTGGAGATGTTTTCCAGCCTGATTTATCCATGATTCTGTGATTCTAGCTTGGCAAGTTTCTGGGTTAGGGAAGACTTACATCTCACTGGGAAATTGTAAAAATGAAGGATTACTCAATTTCTATCAAAAACTGCATTTTGAGGAAAATGGCTTTAGATATATTCTGCCTTCTGGAAAAACCTGCATTTTATTACTGTGAATTTCCATACATATATATATACACACACATACATATATATATACACACACATACATATATATACATACACACACATATATAGGTGCACACACACACATTATATATATTCATATATATACCTATACTTATAGATACACATCTATATATACATATATATACACACATATGCACATATATACATATATATGTAATAAATATATATATTGCTTAGTACACACAAAATATTGTTCAAAATCTCCAGAATACCAGTATTTTAAGAGTATATAATCTAATGCTTGTTTGACAAAAAAACTTACACGATTTCAGAATGTTTCATAATATGTTTCATAATATCTGTGGCACTTAAATAAGCTTTAGGACTGGTGTCGTAGTCCAAGCTCAGTAACATCCTCTAGGAGGAGGTGAGAGAAAAATAGCCATGTAGTAAGTAGTTTGTGTAGGTTTGCTGGTGGTGATTGGTAGTTAAGAGATACTATTCTGCTTTTGTTTATGAGGTATTGTAGTACTGACAAACATTCTCCCCTTGCTTTGACCAGACAGAGTCAAACTGCAGGATTCTTTACACTTCACATTTTTAAACCCTTATGTCTTGAAAGATTAATATTATTTTTGTGATCCAGTCCAGTTTTGCCTTTGGCATGATGTGATTTGATTATTCAGTGCTT
This sequence comes from Grantiella picta, assembly GCA_013397955.1. Classification (NCBI taxonomy): domain Eukaryota; kingdom Metazoa; phylum Chordata; class Aves; order Passeriformes; family Meliphagidae; genus Grantiella; species Grantiella picta. The sequence continues at coordinate 373,918 of VZRM01000197.1, read as the reverse complement.
AGAGACTTGAACTAATGATTAACTATATAAAATTTGCTGATCATGTTAACTTTTCAGTTGTAATTGGTATTAATGAAAATTAACAATCCTATTACCTAAAAATCAATATTACCATACAGAAAAAACTACCACCCTGCTATTTTTTTTTTTGAGGGGTTAACTTTATTTTTATGGAAAACCACAGCAGAAACATAACTGCATAATGTGATAAGAAAGATTGCAAAATTGCATAGCAGTGGCATTTAACAGTTTTCGAAATTACTTGTCCTTACCAAAGTCAAACCCATAATGTAATATACAGGATGCAATAAGAAATAATATGATTCGCCTTAAACCATTTTTATACCTTTAATTTTAAGTAATGTGTGTTATAGTCTTAATAAAATAGTAAAAAAAGTCTCTTAAATGCAATAAAACAATACCCTGTGAGTGCAAAAATATTACACTGATCAGCATAAGGCTTGCAGTATTAAAAAAAAAACCAAAACCGAGCAAACAAACAAAAAAACAAATGCCATAGCAACAAATTACCTAAGATATTTTAATTACAGAGAGTGTTAATGTGAGTAAACTGAGATACTTGTCAGATATCAATTCCCAGTTCTTCAAAATTATTGATTGGGAAAATTCAACTGGTTCTTCTACTTCTTTCATATTTGTCACCATAAGCATGCACTGAAAATTTGGCCTTATCTTCCTGGTATGTCAAGCAAGGACATTACCTTATAGACATGTCAGAGTGATGAATTAATTAAAACTTGAGAAGTGCTCATATTATGCTAATGAGCTCTGCTGCCAAAGCTAAAAATAAATAACTTCAAAAATACCCATTTAAAAACCTTTAGAGTGGCAATTATTTAATTACAGGGCACCTTTAAAGAAATGAACGATAACTCAAGTGACTATAAATATTTCTCCAGTTATGCAACTTCAAAACAGCAGCTAAAAACAGCATTCAATGTGTAGAGCTTCAAGTGACACGGATCAATGCAGTTCCATGCAGATAAAATCAGTGAAAACTGTTTGTGATAATTACGTTTTAAGTTTTAATTGTTTAGTTGCTGTAAATGTGTTTGACTTTTGAGATGTCACTAAGCTTTCTGTCAAATTTATGATTAAAAACGGTGTAAAGGTGTCACAGACTAAGCTCCTAATATGTTGTTACACATAAAATCCCTGACTGTAGCTTCAGAAAGGTCCTGATAGTGCTAAAAGTGCAAGATGCATTTATTAAAGTAACTATAATGCTCAGATATTATGATAATCCAGTTCTAATGGATTATTGATGATGTTTCACACTGTTAATTTCTATTTGCTGCAGATTAGACCAAAATAAAGCCCCACAGTGTCTTTAACTAAAAATATTTAGGTCAGACTGAACGAAAAACCTTGGTTGTAATTTAACCACTTCAATCCAGCTTTTGTGATCATAAAGACACCTGGGAACTGTCTACCTAAATTTAGTAGGTTCTTCCCTTTTTGACTTGAAATTTTTCTCCAGAGCTTTTGTAGCAGTAGATACAACTTCCCCTATCAGAGTAGTCAGATTATTTACTCTTGAAACAAGACCCGCTGGAATTAGAAAATAGACTGACAAGATCTTAATGTCCTGAGGGACACAGTTGACAAGCAGTGCTCTAAAACCACTCAGCATTTACAGACTTCACTGAGATGCCAAAAGCAAACCAAGAAAAAAGACAGGAGCCTAAGTCTCTTTCATTTAAGAAAGGAGAGGTAGAGATGCTCTCTTTTACGTAATACCCTACCAAACAGGCAGCTTGGTTAGATTTAAGCATCCCTCAGCCCAGCATGATTCAGACATGTTTTGAGTGCTTCAGCACTCGACCCAACCTTCTGACCTTGTCAGAAGCTAAAGGAAGGGATGCAGGTTCTCTGTTTTAGTGAAAATGAGTTGCTGTGTAGGAGTAATTAGAAGACAGAGCCAAAAGACCAAGAAGAAACCCTTGTACATAGTGCCTACATTTCCACAGTTATCATGCTGTGTCTTGCATTTGATCGTGAGCTTTAAATGCGATTGAATTTAATGATTTTGTATCACAGCAGTATTTTCCTCTGCTACAGGGCTATAAAAACCAGAGATGTCAAAAGGAACAAGGTAGATAATAAATTCATAGGTTAAAGCTCTGACAACTGAGCCTTTTATGCAACTCCAGACAAACCAACACACCTCTACACAAGGGGAATATAGCAATTGTTCATAATGTAAATATATGCAAAACAAAATATTTTGAGATTTTTGGAGTTGTTAGAAGAGTGGTTATAGACATCTAGATTATTTGAACTATTAGTAAATTTAAGGTTTCAATTCTAGAGACAAAAGAGGGTTTATGTTTCTCCCTTTTCAGTTGTTAAGCTCTAGATTAAGCTCTACAGTAGATTCCTTTGATGCCTTCCGGTATCAAAAGAAAACTGAGTTAAACTGTCTGTGATAGAAACTAATAGTCCTTGAGACTGATTAGGGAACATCTGTTAAATAAATGTACTGAACTCAGAGCTTTTACTACAGCTTTTAGAATGTATGCCAGAGAAGAACAGAGAGAGGGTATTTTGAGTGATAGGGAATTTTGTCCTATTTTGTTGACATCCTGTCTTTTGGGGGTGACTTCTTTTTCTTTGTGTCAGCAAGCAAACAGCATAGAACTGATAATATATATATGTCTGAATTAGGGCCATTTTATTCTCAATAATTTCTAAAACAATATCTAAACACAAAACAGTTATTTAAGGTTTCCAGACACACTAGTGGACTACTCTTCTCTCAACCACACTACCCATATAGTTCATACGAAATCATAAAAATGAGATCCCAGGAGCATCAATAGTATTATATGTCTCCGCTACTACAGGAATGGGCTCAAGCCAGTCTGCTGGGTTTTGGTGATTTTTGGTTTGTTTTGTATTTTTTTCACCATTGTCATCTTTTTTCAACAGTCCAAAACTGTTAAAGAGTCTCCAAAAGCCAGATATATCTGTATTATCTACCATAACTATGAACATAGCTGTTCCTAGCTAGAGATTGCTGTAAAATATGAAAATATAATGTCAAATTCTCATAAACGTAAAGACAAGTTTATTAGCCTTATGACCATTCTTTATCAGTGAATTTAGCCCAGCACTTTAATTGTAAGAAACCACAGATTAAGGTTCAATTTGCAATACTGACCCTAGTATTTGTTTTACCTAGATTAGAAAAAGAATTTTGTAAAAATGTACAATCACTATCTCTTCATTTTCCTTTTCTGAGTAAACCCATCAACCTGTGTTCAAAACATACATGATATTCTTTTGTCTCACTCTAATCAGTGGTGTTGTATACTGCTGAAAGATATATCTACTGCTTTCTCAATGTCTTACGTGTCAGCAGTGCCATACTATACAACAGCTGTCTCCTACCACAACTCATGCAAACCTCATGCACATCTGTAAAGCATACACTTTAATCTTTTCTCCGCACGTTGTTTTGCCACAGAGACTCCAGATTTCCAGTTGACTGTAAAACTTCAGGTTCAAAGACACTTTTGATAGAATGATTAATTTCATGCAAAATACATAGAATTGCATTACAGCTGAATCCTAAGGCTTGTACTCATCACTACTAGAATTACAACAAAACTCACTCTGGTTTACCTTTTAATTAAAAAATCTAAAATTAAATCTACAATCTAATCTAAAATAATTAAAACTGAAATCTAAAAAAGGTCTTGCTGAAAAAAATCTTGATGTGAAAACAAATTTTAAGGTTCGGTATGCAGAAGCTTTCGATTCTTTGCAAGTTAATTTCAGGAAAAGAATTATTGGCTTCCCTATAGTAGCAGGCAAAACACGTTAATTTTAACTTAATTTTCTCAGAGTTTCCTATCTCCATAAATATTGAACTAAAAATGACACTTCTTCTGTGAACATGGAATCTTGAGCACCAACTTCAGAGATAAAAATTAATTTTGATAAATTCTCTGATAAAAGGAAGGACTGGTTCCATACCAATTTGATAATACTTTCTTTGCAAACATATTAGTAGTTTTGTCAGGAAGGAAGGAAGGAAGGAAAAGAAAGAAAGAAAGGGAGAGAGAGAATNGAAAAGGAAAAGGAAAAGGAAAAGGAAAAGGAAAAGGAAAAGGAAAAGGAAAAGGAAAAGGAAAAGGAAAAAAAGGAAAAGGAAAAATACCAGGAAAATGAAAGAAAATAAAAAAATGTTTAAAAAAAAAGTAAAACCCAAAGACTTTTATTTGACTTACCTGTTAGATAAATGCTGAGATTGACCCCGTCAGCATTCACAACTATCTGGGGTTTCCCAGATGTGTAACTTTTCTGTTGAAAGCTGACTCAGCTTTAAAAGGAAACAGAACTGAGTTTTGAGGATCACAATAATGGCATTGAAGTCTTGGGTGTCTTAATATAATGCCCAATATTCAATTCTGTAGAGCAAAAAAATAAAGAGGAATATGTTGTCTTTTCTACAGTAACTATGCCTATATTCTTTTATCTGTATGTAATAAGAGTAGTAATTATTTTTGTATGCTATTTTGTTATGATAATAATAAAAACATAATTAAAAAGAGAGTAAAAGTAATATGACATTGTAACCATTAAATACAAGATATCATAATATTTATATGTCATAAGGAAATTATTATTTTACTTAGAATATATTAAACCCTATTTATTCTTTTTACTCCAAAAAGAACAAAATCTTTAAATAAACTGCAGATCTCAAAATGACCTTCACTTCAAATGGCAATTACAACTAGACCTCCATTTCCTTGTGTACCAACTATGACTAATGCACTTGCCATAAATGCACATTTTTATTCTGAATCTCAAATTAAGTGAATTATTTCATCCTGGAAATGGAAGAAATAATTCTGTTTTCATCTTAGTGATTATGACGAGAATTCAAGGAAATTGTTTTTCACTTTTGCTAGAAAAGAACCACATGAAAATTATTTAACTCTTCATTTTTAAATTTAGGAAAAAAATCTGAATTTTTCATAACTAATTCAATACACAAACAAAAATTCAATTATTTGCCTTTTTTTTCAACCCTCCTGGGACAACAATCCCAACAACTCTGTTTTCTTGAAATAATTAATATATCCTCTGTCGTACTCAAATGTTAGTAGTACTGAAATGAAATAAGATGAAAAGGATTGGAAATAAAAGACAATATATTGAACAAGATAGACAGCAACCTGAGGGGAGATGGAAAACAACAGGACAGAGTAGACTCTTTCAGGAAAGAAACTCTTGTAACCTGAAGAACCACCTCCCCAATCATATTCCCCAAGTCCCTTTCAGTATGTCAGTCTTTCTCCTTCTCCTACCCCTAGAGTCTAAAAACTATTTTGATGATAAATTTGTTTGCTCTTCCAAACACAATAACAAAATGAAACAGCAAAACTCTACTTTGTATATGTTCCTTAGAAGTTTTGTGTTTATTCTTCTTTCTATATTCACATACAAGCTACTTTTATATTTAAAAGTGATTCACATGTCTCATAAAACCTCCCATTAGCACATCAAATTCCTGTGAGGACATGAATTGGCTTATGGGAATAAAATAATTAATTTGGATGGGAAGCACTCAATATTTTCACTCAGTATGCTCTCTTGGTGCATTCATTCCTTTTAGTTTTTCTCCGAAGTGTTAAAGATCCACAGCTCAAACATTTGTGGGGAATTTTTGAGAACTTACTGGTTTTATACAAACTGAAATCCCTTGAGTTTAAATGATCAATTTTGGGTCAAAGCTCAGAATCCTGCAGTGGATTCTAGATAACACTGGACTGGGTGTATATTTTACAGGCAAACATACAGTTTCATACCTACTTTTACTTCCATTCAGAACATTCTTCAGTGTGTTAGTCTGTGTGATTTTGTATTGTCCCTGAAAAACTTGGACACTATGACTAGCCATGAAAGTACAAAAGGATCTCATCCGCTGTAGAATTGAAGCATCAAAACAAATAAATGCAAAACCCAAAGAGGATAAGAAATCTTTCCTGGCTTGAAAGAATTAAATGATCCTTTAAAAATGTTGTCATTTGCCTTTTTATACCACAATGTCTGATTTCTGTACAAATATAAGGGAAAGAATATAAAGAATATTAAAAGCAACAGATACTACTAGTGGAAAGTTGTAATTAGGAAGAGATTCTGGAATTTTGGTTTCAAACTGGAATAAAGTTTTAGTAAGATCTTTAGGACAAGGCTGTAAAGGAACCTTTCCTGTCTAGTTCACAGTATTCTGTATTAAAATCTGTAATGGATTTGTACAACCTCAACAGAGAAATTGAAAAATTCAGGGATAAGCATATCTACTTAAATAAAGTTGAGCCAAGGAAGTTCTTACTCCCTTGAACACCTGACAGTGCTGTGCGATTGTTTCTTAATTAGTAGTTTAGCCTTGACAGTGAAGATATATATGAAATTATATTGAAATACAAAAGCTGCCATTTATTGTGACTACGTTAGTCATTGCAGTTATCATCGTAAGTCTGTTGTTTAGCCTGATGTTTTATGCAGCAGCTTTGTTGAAATAAACACTGCTAAAAAAAATGAAGTATGAAATAGCTGAAAGAGCATTGGTGACTAATGTTTCAAGGTCCCTCAAATTAAGAGAAGCTAAGCAATATGCAGCACTGGAGATGAGCTTCTGATGCAGGAGCAAGCTCATATCCTGGTATGCTTAAATGCTAGCCCTTTTTTTCCAGCCCTGCTGGAAAATCATCCTCCTTGCAGGAATGTTTGCAAATGATTTCACTCTGTCTTTGAAAATATACTGTTTACAAGATCATGAATGCTGAGCAAATAATTTGGTAGCTGGAATAAATATTGCCTTATAACATTGCTGAAGACACCACAAAAGTGTTCTTAAAATGAAAGAGAAGCAGTTTCTAAAAACATAAACCCTGTAATAACAATGCTGTGTTTTAAATTCCTCCAACAGACGTTATTTCTCTCAAAAACATCAGAGAACCAGAGGTGTTGAAGCCATTTCAAGATTTAAATTGAGATATTTTCAGCTAATACCTATGCAGTGCAAAGTAGTGTTTCTGATTATGATTTCATATTTCTTCAGTTTAGAAGAATAAAATTCACAACCTTTCTGATGATTTTCATAGATTTTTTAAGCCATTCTTAGCATGAAAATCTTTCTCATAATTTTTATCTGGTAAGAATTTTTCCCACCTAACAAAATGTTTTGTAAATTCAAGTACAGTATCTGCTGTTTATGTTGTTTCTCAGGTTTATAGATGTTAGACTTTGTTAACTCATATTACTAGATGTAATGGAAAAATATTTGGATTGAGCTAAATTAGCTGTTAAAGATGGCCAAATGTAAACCTAAAAGCACTTATGACTTTAAAGTTCCATATTACAGCCTCATATATCAAGTTGAAACAAACTGTAACAGACTGAACATTCAGGAATCTATTTAATTTAGTAACTTAACTCTATTTAATTGTTAGTCCACTATATTACCTCAAAAAGATTCGTACAAGAGTTCCCTGGTAAAAGAGAAATGTTTAATGCAGTTGGGGTATATTTTCAGCTTGATTAACACATCTCATAATCCCTAAAATAAATTAGTCTAGAGTACCTAAAGTTCTGCCTCTGGATATTCCCCATAAACCTTCAATTGCTTTACAGCTGGGGCAAAGTTGTTAACAAGCTTTTATGTTTGAAGTGTAAATTAAGCAGAATTACAGAGTCAGTGTCCTAAGTAGTGTCAATGATCTGCCTCCTGCAAATGTGGAAGTACTTGACAAACCTAAGTTTTTCTCAGAAACATTAAGTCATGCACCTGAAGTTTGATTTTGTACAAGACTACATATTCTGGAATGTTGGGTGACTTTTGAAAGGGGTCTGCTACCTTATTTTTGAAGTCATTTGGGTATGAAAAACCCTGCTGCCATCCAGGTTTAAGCTTCTTGCTCCTGAGGGTATTTGTACGTTTAATCATAGGATCATAAAAACAGGGCAGGATAGGATTACGGAAGGTCAGCCATTTTATGTCAGTATCCACTCTAATAAAACCATTCTTGACAAGTATTTACTAAAGATGTATTTAAAAACCTTAAGTTATGTAAACTCATCAGCTATATAGGCGATGTACAATTTGCAAATAGTTCCAGTTTGTGCCAATGTAGTGGAAAAAGTGACAGTGTACTTGAGCTTATGGTCCTGAGCTGATCTGCTCGGTGTTTCTGAGGTCCCTTCAAGATCACAGTTCTTTTAGGAGGAGAGGAAAACAGGCTTCTCCCTAAGAAGCCTGTATGACTATGTTTCACAAGTAATTTTCCTAGAGAAACCTTTCTGACGACCAACGTACATTGATCATTCCAAGTCATCCTCTTCCAGACCATGATTGTTTACTGGCACTTTGGTATCATGACTTAGAAACATGAATGCTGTATATGTGAGACAACCAAAATGATATAGTTATGTTGGCAACATTATGAAGAATGTAGCCTTTAAAGAGCAACAATTTTAGTATTGCAAAGTGTTTCAGCTCAAAGAAGGCTCTGGAAGGCTAACAGAACACAACATCTGTTGTAAAGCGTTTTGAGCTACTCCAAACTGAGTCTAGAGAGATGGGATGAAGTAAAAACAATGTGATTCTTCCTATCCATCGAAAAGGACATCAAAGGGCAGCTTCCCACTGGGGGATTTCTTTGCCTCTTTAATCATTACAGAAAATTTAACTCTCCCTCCCCACTTGGAGAAAATTTCCATAGTCATGCAATGAGCAGGAGCAAACAAAGATGGTATACCCAACAACTCTGATCGATCTGTGAACAAATAGGTACAACAACTCACTGGTATCAAGATTATACACTAAACAGTGTGTCATGGACAATACCAAACTCTAGATATAAATACCTGAGTCTCTGTGGGTCTACTAAAAGGGAAACAGGGACTTCTCCCTGAATCATATTATTAGAACAGTAACATATAACCATTATAATTTAATATTAATTATTCTATCGAGTATTTTGGGTTTTTTTATCTAAACCCACTATGTATTGCAAGCTACTTTATTATTATCTTCTTCGGTTGAAAAATTAAAATATATTAGATCATATAAAAACTGTTAACTTTTTTTCACTTTGGTCACACTTTCCCTAAACTCTATTACTCCAGGTCCATTCAACTGTAAATCCTGATAAGAGTTGTGGTACAAACCTTTCAGCTTAAAGAGAGATATCACTGCAGTATAGACCAAAGAAAATTAGATCCCCTGAGTCTTTGTCTCTTGACTATCCACACTATTTAATTTTTATTTTACTCACAAGCTCTCTTCTCACAGAAACCTCTAGTTTCCTCTAAGACATAGATGCAATTCTGCTGTGTAGTTCACACCAGAGGCTACTTCCAAAAGGAAATTTCAAAGACGACATAATACTGACTTCTGCCTGCTGTAGATAATGCCATACTTGGTAAATTGTGCACCATGTCATATCCCCATAATACTCTCATGTCATACCATGGGACTCAGTATACAGACCTTGAAATTAATGTTGTAAAGACACTATTTCATATAACTAAATTACATTCCTCACATTGTTTGAGAAACTTTTTACTGGGTCAAAGTCCCATTATGCCCATGTCAGAAAAACAGTAATTAGGCCCTAGGGCTAAAAAGATACTACATGGAGGCAAAAGTGGACCTAGCCATGTTCTAAGCAGTGCAGATGCCATCACTCTGCTGTTGAGTGTCTTCCTGGAAATACACGCATGAGCCATCCTGCAGCATTAAACTTGGAAGCAAGAGACTGCTCCCTGGAGACCTCTTCAGTAGCATAGATGAAGCTAGTAGATCTGGGATGTCTGCATTTATATTGCACGTATTTTAACTATTCTACAGAATTCATAGATGGCAATAATAGTTTGCATACAATAAGGATAATAATAATTTACACAAAATAAATATATATAGCAATAGAGGTGGGTTTTTTTTACTGTGAGGTTTTTTTTTTTTCTTAACAGATATGGTCTACCTTTGTGATAAAACAATCAACAAAAACCTATCATAACTTTTTTTTTTTAACCTTGATGTAAGCATTCTTAAAACTAGTGGAGTATTCGTTGGGCTTTGTACAGGCCTGTGTTGCCCTCTGCTTCATGATAAAGGGAAGAAGAAACTGTTACCCAGTGAATAAGCACTCAACACTACTGTAACTTCACAATGAGAAAATTAAAAAATATATGAATTTGACTAAATTTCAGGACAAAACTCAGCTAACAGCGATCATCAATCAAATCAGCATGTCTTCCCACTTTAACAAAACTCCACAGGTTTCAGAGAGGAGGAGCAAAATTGCTGTTCGACCAGCAGTACCATGTATAATAAAATTCGTGACATTAAATGTGTTTGTTCCACAAAGCAATTTCAAAGATATTCTAGAAAGGTAAAGAAGCAAAAAGAAATCATACACAAACATGATGCACAAACCAATAGTTCACATTAGACAAAACTGTTCATATCACAAAGACTTTCTGGTTTAAAAAATGGTTAAATATTAGTGTATGAACAATAACATTAAGCAATTAATTTTGTTAGTAGTCTAGTATACAGAAGACTGGAGGATGGTGTCAGAGACTGGAAAGATTAATGTCTCAAGACATCTTGGGATGCTTGGAATATAGGAGTGGGTCACGCCTTGCTCTGGTGAGGTGTTGCCCTGTCCCCCATGTCCTCAGCCCCACAGCATCTGTCCATCCTGGCACACTGTTGGCAGCCTTGCAGTGTTGCTTGACTCAGCCCCTGAGTGCTTGAGCGACCAGAAGTCCCACCTGGGATGAAAACCCATAAGGGGACAAAGGTTTATAGGAAGGCTGCCCATGGGGCAAAAACATTGTTCTTTAACTCTACCTTGATCTTGGATTTTTCTATCTGTTACATCACTTGAAACCAGGAATAGGTAGCTATATGTCTGTTTTTCTACAGCTTTCCTGTCTTTCTCTCTTCCTTTTTCTTTTTCTCCTTCTAACTCTCTTTTCATAGAACATAACATTGAATGGGTTTAAAGACTGCTAAATTGAATGGACTAAGTCAATATTGTGACGTGTTTTATGTTGTACTAAATCTTTTGCCAAAGTTCCTTGATTTTCTATAGTTTGCCAGTAGACTTTTGTGTGATTTTTACCTCTTGACAATATCTGGTTGGTATTTCTCCCTTGTGTCTACCCAGAGCAAAAAAACTTTTGTTCAGCCCCATACACGAAGTGTCCTGGGTGTTACAGAAGGTGATAGGGTCTCTTTGCAACATCATTAAGATGGTAGTTTTCCCTATATAAAAAGATGTGCCAAAAAGGAGTTGTTTACCATAGCTGAAAAGTCTTTCTTATGCTTAGCACCTTAAATTGAAGACAGTCTATTTCAACCAGGTATTGCTCTACTTTTTTCATAAATATTACACTTTGTAATACATAAGCATTCTAAACATTACAATGGGAAAAGTTATTTTATTTTTATCCTTATACTAACTTGTGTGTTCTTATCCCGTTTTTATCACAGTTTCCAGTATTGTGATCGCTTTAGGTTTATATGGAAAATGTTAGAATAAAATAAAGATTAGAGTCTATTGTATTTCAGGAGGAGAGATCAATAGGCTTTCTGAGGGCAAACTAAGACGTCGGAAAGGATGTATTTAGGATAATAAGAAATTTCTGCCACAGCTCATATTTACTGAAATTTGTAATTCAAGCCTGATGCTGAAAGTCATAGGCATGCCAATGAACTCCATTTTGTGTGTTATCCATCAGCTTCAATATCAGTGGATACTGAAGCTTTAGTATTATTCATCTCTAAAAAGACTAAGAAATAAGCTTTAAGAAAATAAAGGTAAATCATAGAAAATATCACAACTTCTGGGCCAAAGATGGTGAGCCTGCTGCATATTAAGATTTTTGGATGTCTCAGAACTGGGAGGCAGCTACAAACACATAATTAGATGTCTGTGATCTAGGTGTCTTGCTGAGGCAGTTGCTTTAATCTCCATTGGAGATAATAGAGAACTAGTCAGTGCGAGGATGTAATCATTGGAAGTTAGAGAACTACCCAGCACACCAAATCCAAGTATTTTTTTCGGTTTTAACAGAACAGCTCTCTAGCCTCCATATGATTGTTGTCACAAACCAAATAAAATATGAAGCACAACATTTTTTTTAAGAGAAGATGGGAGGTAAGTAGTGCATTTTCCTCAATGACCATGGAATAAAAGAACATGTCCTATTTCTACATGAATTTCACATTCTTCTTTTGCTTCCAAAATTCAGATCAAATATCTTCAGAATAACCGAAAAGATTTTGCAAAAAAATATCTCTCTTGTTGTGCTTACTATTTAGGGAAGAAACCATACAGAAGTAAAACATGTTCAACCTCTGATCTATGCTACACATCTGATATTAATCTTATTTAACCTTGAAAAACTTAAGAAAGAAAAATGAATATGGGTCTCTTTTCCAAGGGTAGTTAGGCTGCCATCACCATTTATCTTTTCTTAATTACCTAGACAGTGGTTGTTTTGTATAGCATTTTAACATTTAATGTGGTTTTGCATAATTCTCACATAGTGCCAGCAAGGTCAGTACAAATTCTTATTTTTTAGTACTCCATGTCACAGACCAGGCAATGTCTCAGGAGTTTCCTGCTCTTGCTACATCAAGTCCTTCATCTCTATTAGTGCATATGTGTATCAGGAAGCCCTCAGAAAGCATGTCAGGGAAGAACTGGAAGACATTGAAATATAGTTTGGAACTGCTAGAATGAAATTCCACTTGTTTATATAAGAGAGAAACTTTCAATCAGAATAAAATTTTGAAGGTTGAATGTTAGGAAAGGCGAAGGAGTTCCTGGTCACTGGATATTTCTGAACTTAATCTTTATTTTAATGTGTGCAGTACAAGATAAGAAGACTAAAAGCAGTGGAATCCCAGTGCAGCACTAAAGAGTGGAAAATTAAAATTATCTAGTCAGTTTTGACAAATGGGGATGGTCTTCAATACATGCAGAATATATTTTTAAGACGCTTTCCTGAAAATAATAGATTATTACTTAGAAATTATTGCAATTTCTAGAAGTGACAAATACTTGCATGTGTATTTTTAAAATGTTTTTCCCCCACAGAAAACAATGATTCGTACTTAGATAATTTCAAGGAAATAATTGTGTATTGTTGGTTTTGTTAGTTTGGGGGTGTTTTTTTGTTTGATTTTTTGGTGGGTTTTTTTGTGGAGTGTTTTTGGGTTTTTTTCCCCCCAGGCATTTTGGTAATCATAAAGGAATCCAATTGTGCTTGACATAGCACTGAATGACCGCCTGTATAAAGGGAGTACATAATTTCTCGTCCTTAGCAAGGAGATATAGCTGTGGTGGTGATATAGGTAATTAGCTGCTTCTTACAGCTGATATCAGCCACATTTGCTGCCTGGCTGCTCTGTGGTACATGAACAGCTCCTATTTGCACAAGGCAGAAATATTAATAAAAATACTTTCATATATACGAAATTCTACCCACATTTAACAGTGCAAATAGCTTTGTGTTTAAATGGTTATTATGACCTGAGAAGCTGGAAGTCTTTTTCAGAGTGACTCATGTTGAATTCGTCATATAAGCAGGCACAACTGATGTCCTTTACATTATCAAATAAAAATGGTTCAACAAATTTTTAATCTCTAGAAGGTAAACAAAAGCATAACTGGCAGTTTAATATAATGTTTGCATCACACTTTTTACGTGATAGAGCCTGTGGAAGACCTGTGTGGTAACTGTTAGAAATCTGAAATTCGGCAGGGACATTTGTTGACTTGTGAAAATCTGCATTTGGCCAAGAGGGTTTAAAGCAATCCGCTGTATATGACAGCTGTATATGTGCACGGGGAACTGAAACATAACAAATGTAATGACCCATTGCCAGGGTTTAATAAATCCATGCGAGATGGGTACGACATAACACCAATGTGATGCAGAAAGGCATCCCACTTTATTCTTCAGCAATGCTTCTTTTAAAGCTTTTTATCTTCTGTACACACGACACGGAACTTCTACATATGGTTTGTACACGCACTATGAGATTATACAATTGGTTATGGGTGATAAACAAAGCTAAGAATGCACTATATGATTGGTATATGCAGATTACTAATACGGGCAATATTTCCTATATTCCTTGGCCAACAAGGAATTCCCTACTTTGGGCAAGGTATCCAGTATTCTTTGGCCAGCAAGCAACCTTCTACTTTTGGGCAAGGTATCCGGTCTTCTCTGGCCAGCTGCTTGCTTTCTTGCAGCATCTGAAAAATACTTCCTCTTATCTATGTTCAAAGACTTTCATAGGGCTGTTAAGACAGACCAGCTGTTAAAACAGACTAAGACCCTGACAACCCATCAACATTTTATCTCCCTCACACCTCTGTATGAATATGTTTAGTGGAAGTTTTCAGTTTGTGAGTGTCCTGCCACTATCAAAATGCAGCAGGGAAAGAAAACTGTGTCAAGATAGAGGCATGTAGAGGTTGTTTTCCAGATAGCTGAGAGACATGATTAAATGTTTCAAATGAGCACTGTTATCTCAGACTTATCAGGGTATTTATTATGTAGGAAGTGCATCGGTATGGCAATCATTTGATATGGCAATCAGAAGGTAATTTCTCATGCTGTGAAATTGGTATGGAACATGTGAGAGCTTTCTCTGGTGAAAGAAGCAGACTTGTGTCAGGCAGGACTGGAAATCCATCTGTGCATTGCCCTGAGCAAATCAAAAGCATACAGGGGTATATGCAGAAGGAAAATCATTTGTGCAGTCATAACAGTGACTATTGCAAAAGTATAACGCATTAATGTACTGTACCATTGCAGAAAAGCAATAGCACATCACTGTCTTCTTCAGATAACACAGATAACCTTTCATGAAAAAACTTCAGTGTGGCTTGATGAATTGTTTTGGTTCATTCTTTCTTCCTAGCTTAATTACATTCTATGAAATTAGCAAGCAAGCACTATCGATCTATAAAATAAAATACTGCATGCAAAGGGGAGAAGTAGCTACACTGTGGCTGTTATTCTGCAATCATATTAAGTTTTTTAGTTGGTAGACACACTACTCCGGGTGCACGTGCAAATGAACATGGAATTGAGCTGTTCCATTCCATACACTTTATAAAATATTGCCTGCAGTTTCTTCAAGTAACAGAACAGTAGAAACATAGTAAAGAGCAACAGAGAGTTAGAAGTGTTGTCAATAAAATGACGTCTAAGGTAAAAATTTTCCTATTACAAAATAAAACTTAAAAAAAGAAATGGTTCCTTTGGTTTTCTTATTAGAGAACTGGATATAATTTTGTGGTCTACATACAGTTTTTGCTGGCTTCATTTTGTGCCTATTAAATTACATTGTTGGTGATGGATAAAATTTCAGCTGCCTGCACAAAGTTCTTTTTAAAATCCATGTAAATGAGAACTGCCTTGCATTTCATTCTACTTCATACTTCATATTTAAATGATTCTGCGAACACTTGAACAGAGCCTGCACAGGTGATTTTTAACCTTCAACCGTCATTATGTACTTCCCAGGCCAATTCACTAGACAGCCAATCAAATTGTTGTGCAGTAGAAAGGAGATTTTAATTATCTAATACATTTCAGACTTATACCCTCTGCATCATTATTCAGTCAGGTACAGGACAAAAGGACAGAACATTCTGCTAACAAATTATATCCCTCACTCAGAGTAGTGGTAGACTTGTATTTAAAAACTAAGCTTTCACAGTTGCTGCAAGAAGAAGATATTTCTTACAAAATCACCAGCTTTTATTATGTCTTAATCCTTATGTGGATGTCATTTAAGTACAGGTATTCTATGTACAGTCTTCAGTTCTTATTTTTCTATAAGACAAGTGTATCCTGAAAAATGTTAGGAACATTTTATAAGTGAACCCCAGTTCTAAATATCTTCAAAACACATGTATTTGATTGTTGTATCTGAATGTCCAGATACAATAAATAGCAATGAATGCATAAAAAGAGGTTTGAGATGTCTTTGATATAAACATGAAACTAACAACCTGGGATGCTGGAAGAATCCTGGGATGCAATAGAAGCCCGAAGAAAGAATGTCTTTGAAGGCTTGTTTCTTTTTGTTTCCTCTTCCATTTCTGTTTATAGATATTTGAGTATTGAGAGTTGACTATGAGTGCTAAGCAAATACTGAGGAAACCGAAGGAGGGCTGAGTTACTTAAAAATCCTAAATGCTGAGTTGATGTTTTCTGCATAAACAACTTTGTTTGAAGGGTACTTGAATTGTAATTGCTTCCTCAAAATTATAGTGCTAGCATTTTATTTACAAGAATATTCAGAAATAGTCCCCTAAAAATACAAATTTGAAAGATGATGCTCTTTGTTTTTGTAGTACAATTACTGAGCTAAGAAAGGAAAACATTTTATCTAAGTATGTGTCATAAGTACACATTCTTCTTGTTTTGTCACTTGCCCAAATTTAGACAGGACTGCAAATTCAGCATCTTGTTTATAGGAAAAACCAGAGAACATGCAAAAGACATGGGACCATTCTTTTATAGAACATTTTCCATTCTCTCAGGTCTCTGAGGTTGCTCACTGTATGAAAATTTGCTGTGAGGGTTTTGCCTGAAACTGGAGATGGAAATGTGTATTGAGCTTTTACAGATAACATGCAAGTTCTCTGATGTGGGCTATTGCCCTGTAGGCATCAAACCACAAGCCCATTTCAAAAAAAGACTGCATGCTCATTTTCAGCTGTTAATTAAGATGGAGCTCATAGTGAAAGTGGGCCCTGCAACTTGGATTTTCTGTCATATGTCCAAACTCCACTTTGATTCAGTCAAAATTTTTTAAAATGTGGTAACATAATATCATTGCTGTATCATTGGATTACTGTAAAGGCTGTCACAAGTGGGTGGCTGTCAACGAGCTGCACTTCATTACTTTATGCCTCAGATTTCCAGTGAGCCATTATGAGTCATTAAGTGATCAGAGTCATTTGTGCAGAACTGCAGCTTCTACATTTTTCATTCCACTGTCTATTTTTGCATATGGGATATGTTTCCAATTTTGTGTTATATATACACACACATATATATAAACACTTCACAGTAATCCATTGTGAATATATTAATATAGATTAATACAGAAATTGTAATTACAAGGAGCTTCATGAAAAACAGGTGATAGTAAAAATTCTTGCTTGCTTTGCATGTGCAACAGATGACAGGGAGTTGGGTTTTTTGACATGATTACCGGAATGCTTTGCTTTACAGCTGATGCTAATGAATATAACATAACTCAGCTATCCATTTGGATTTTGCATAGTCCTCTAGGTGTCCTTGAGCATGGGAGTGAATCCTAGCTCTGAGTGAAAGCCAGGAAAGGCAGTCCATGTTGTAGATACTCAGCACTTCGTGCAGATCTCTGCAGAACAGAGCCAAAAGTGAACATGCCCCAGAGTACTGACACTAAATTTGCTCTAGTTCAAATGCAGTTAGTCATGGCAACCCAAGGAGAAGTAGCAGATTCTTTTCCTCAAAACAGCCAAACACCTGAATATATGTATATGCGAATATATATAGGTTTGTAAACTTTCATAAAGCTGATGGCTAAAGCAGTGCTAAAACACTTCTTTTGAAAATTCAGTATATGCAAAATACAAGAGTTCATATATTTTCACGAAATGATACAGCTGAAAAAAACTAGTCTTGAATTTAGACCTTGAAATGTGTGAATAATTTATATAACCCTTTTTTCTAGTAAAATGGAATAAAATCATTATGGTGTTGTCTTAATCACCAGCTAACAAGCACTTCAACCATTGTGTGCTGACCAGAAGTATATCCATGAAATAAATATAAGGACTAGTTTGTTTTCAAATCAGAATTAATTGTAAATTCTTTTTCTAGACATGTTCTATTTCATCCTGAAAAAAAGGTTTTTACCAAGCTCCAGAGCTCCTTCTGCATCAATATTTACATCTTACATTTCAACAGAGACTTGAAAACAGTATCCTAGACTCACTAACACTTTTCCCTGTCCTGTCTTTATGAGAAGGTCAGAATCAAAACTGGAGCATGACAAAAAAAATATAAAGAAGAAGATGATCTCTTCTTCTCTATCAGAATAGTAATAGATGCTTTGAAAAATATAGGCATTTAAGCACAGGATAGAGTACTGAAATTTTGCTTCAAGGTGCATTCTTATTGACTATGCTTGCAGTCTAAAAAATTTCCTTTTCAAATGAAACAAAGGAGATTTTATATGTCAAAGTGAAGGTGACTGTTTAGCTTGATGCCTTTCTGGCAGCATTGTAAATGAAAGTGGAAATAGGATCTGTGCTCAGGATCAGGGACCCATCCTGCTGAGAATATAAAGGCTTATCAATGTAAGTGAGAGGCTGGGAAACAAACAAATGAAGTTTATTCTGTCCAACAGGCCTCTTGGCATGTCTTGCACAAGGCTAATTTTATCACCCTCCATCAGCTCTTACTGTTAGTAAAGCACTAGCAAAAAACTTTCTTTAGAGTTGGAGTTTATTTTATGCATAAAGAAGTTAATCCCAAAACCTCTATCCTAATACGTTGTTCTGCCATCCTTATTCACTGTTGGAAATACAGAAGCAATATACCATCAATAATAATTATTATGCTTAAGCTTTATTGGAACAGTTCCAGAATTTCCAGATGATCTTTACTTTCCTAAAAGCCGTACTGATTTCCCAGTGTACTGGAATAGCATTTGTGCATGATTTATGTGCCAGACATTCAGCTGGTCTAAAGCAGTGTAATTTTACTAAATCCAGTGGATGTAAGCTGTTGTACAACCACAGGGGGCCTGAACCGTGTTCTGTTCTTAAAAAAAACCCCAGCTGATTATTGAATTTATTTGAAATCAATGGAACTACTTGCAGAACAAACTACTTTTCAGTGTGAACTGTGGGGTGCTATCAGATGACCCATGAAACTGAAAAGCACCTTAATAATTAATAAAAATATACTTGTCTTACAAACACTCTACAGATTCTCAAGGCAAATGTCCATATGACTGCTTTTCTACAGCATCAGGATTAATGCTTTTTTAAAGGAGAGGAAGCTTTGTGATGTCACTGGGGGATACAATTAAAAAAGTTATGACTGAGAGGAAAAATAAAAACAGCTCTTGTACTGGTGTTTATTTTCATAGAAATTCACAATACCAAACAGTCACTGAACCTAGCACTTACTTTAACCTAAGGCAGAAATGAAAAAAAAGAATAATATTTCCCACAAAACAAAATTTAAAACTCCTCATTAAAGAGCATTCTGCCATAAGTAAGTGAATATACTTTTAGAGCATAATATTAACCCCTTGAACAGAATCTTTAATCATAGAATCACAGAATAGTTTGGGTTAGAAATTACCTTAAATATCAACTTCTTCCAAGTCCCTCTCCCCATCTATTGGCAGGGACACTTTCCACTAAATCAGGTTGCTCAAAGACCCAACCCACCTGGCCTTGAACACTTCCAGGGATGAAGCATCCACAACTGCTCTGGGCAACCTGTCCCAGTGCCTCATCTCAGAGTAAAGACCTTAAAATGTAATCTAAACCTATTGCTTTCAGTTTAAAGCCATTGCTTCTTGTCCTATCACTACATGCCCTTGTAAAAAGCCCTTCCCCAGCTCTCTTGTAGGCCCTCTTTAGGCACTGGAAAGCTGATAGAAGATCTGCTCTTCATGCTGAACAACCTCATCCCTCTCAATCTGACTTCATAGGAGAGGTAGTCAGCCCTGTGATAATCTCCATATCCCTTCTCTGGATATACCACAGCAGGTCCATGTCTTTCTTATGTTGAGTTCCCCAGAGCCAGATGATGCACTCCAGGTGAGGAAATATAAGAGCAGAGCAGAGGGGGAAAATTACCTCCTTCCACCTGCTGACCATGTTTCACACACTTTAATGACACAGATTGGAGACAATCATCTTAACATACATTCAGTAGATTTTGGGTTATGACACATTATTTAATTCCTAGTATTTAACTTAATCTAATATTTTCCTGTGCATCATGTGAATCAATATGTGTTGACCTTGGCAAGAACATTAAAGTCATCAAGACAAATCTACATAAATCATTGCTGCTCTGTCTTGGATCTAGAAAGGAAAAAAGCTTTTGAAGCCACTATCTATTACACAATGACGCAATTTTTCTGTAAGATTTCCTAGTTCTGAAGACCAACTTGAACATTTCCAGACCATTTCAATACAAAATGTTGGCGTGGAAAACACATAATCACTGAATGATTATATGCAGGTGCCTTTTTTCTCGCGCTCGGGAAGTCGGGGTAACATCCACCCAAATCTGACTTCCACGTTGATCTGAAGTGAATACATTTTCATACCTTCCCTTACAGAACAGTGGTATGATCATATGTTAATCATCAACTTAACATTGTTCTATTGTTTTCTCCCAAGCATGACTTTAAGCCCCCCTCCTCCCGCAATATTTCTGATTTATTTTGCAGGTGTTAATCCGCATCAGTTAACTGAAACAATCCCGAACTTTTCTAAGCAATCTTCATATTCATGTCAACCGGACCCTGTACAAGCAGTGATTACCTACTCCCGTTCCCAAAGCCTATTCTCAACTATCCCGATTTTAGAAACATTTTAACCCTATGTCAACAAAACTAGTTAATAGATGAAATTATTTTACTCTCAGCAATAAATTTTTAAACTGCTACATTTTTAAACTGAGTCTATAAGAATATACTTTTGCAGCTGTTCAAGGCAAAAGATGGTGAATCATGGCCATGTCATTGATTAAAAGAGGAAAGTCACCACCCTAAAGCCCCAGCATGCTGAAAATCTAAGGTATAATATGTTAACTTCTAGTTTCAATTACCTATTAACCTCTAGTGTGGTTTATTATCACTCAAGGTCAATACTTTAATTAAAAGTTCATTAATTGTAGTTTCACCTCCATCAAAAGTCATTACCTAATTATTATTTAATTGTATATTACAGTTACTTAGCTTAATAAGGCAGTTGAGGGTAGAAGTCTTCTAGTAAAGTTGAGTTTAATCGTTGCTTTTAATCCATATTGTTTTAAGAAATTATGAAAACAATAGCTAATAAATGGTGAGGCCTTATGGTGAACTCAGTAACACTCTGTGGTAGATCTTTTTGGCACAAGCTGTGCCTGAAAGATGTTTTTTTTTTTTGTATCCCAGGACAGATGTTGTTATTCAGGCATTTAAAACACAGTTTAAATCTTGAATGGATATGTAATAGTCCAATGAGAGCCTCTCTGGAGAAGGCTGAACAGTGAATGGGTACAGATGTGATTTCATCTGTACTACACCTTGAATGATCAGTGATAGAAAATGCAGATATATTGCCAGACTAAAGTCCACCATCCAGCATGTTGAACTTGGTGGGTTTTTTTCACCACACCCAACTCTGTCAAGATTGAATTGTAGTTAAAATGCCTAGGGGAAGCACACTCTTTCTTTTCAGAGGTTTGGGCTGTCAGAGTCCTAATTTGTAATTCTCCTTTTGAGACTGTCAGAGGCCCTTTTTGCAACTCAGAAGTTTAATTACTATAGTTGTAAGGGTCATCACTCCGTCACTGCAGGGAAGACGAACAGTGTAGAGCTATTAAATAAAAGATATTTTCTAGAGCTATTTTTAAAAGCAGTTATGACAAAAGTACCACTGTTCTTTAGAATGATAACTTGGTCTCATCTAAATTTCTATTGTCACTTTTAGAATAAAATGACCTTCTGTCTATTCCATGTACTTAGCTTTTAAAATGTTCCATAGTTCACAGGTGTTTCTGACTGCAGCTTTGCTGATATCTTAAATTTCATACTTAATAAATTAAATTGTGAATTCCTTACTATTTTTACCATATGCATCTAATTAAAGGGTAGAAATAGAATCTTCAAAGACTCATTCTTACACAGATCCAAATCAAACATGATCTACTGGGCAGGTTCAAAACCTTTGTCTGCTTTTCCCCTATGAACATTTGGATGTTCAAGTAGAACAAGCACAAGTAGATATACAAAGGACTGTATTTCACCTTAAATATTAATCAGAAGTTCGCTTCTGGTGTTTAGCTTAACTTGTCTAGCCAAAGAATAGCAACAGCAGAGTCATGTACTTTTGCAACTGACACAAATTTTGTCAATTCGAACTATAGCTATGAACTCAAATTTCTTATTTGTAAATTAGTTACAAAAGTCAAGAAATATTTACTTCTATATTGAGGTTCCTCGCTCTGGGAAAGGCTGTGAGCCCCGAAACCCCACAAAAGAAGGCTGCCGCCGCGAGCCTCACACGTGAGTCAGGAGTGGGCGCCGGAGTGGGTGCCGCGGGCGCGGGAGCGGAGTGTCTCCGAGACAGAGACAGGCAGGAGACACTGTGGTTAAGAGATATAGTCTCTTAGTTCTGAGAATCCAGGGTTTATTGAGGAGAGGCAGGATGGCAAGGGTACGGGGAGTTGGGAAGGGTCAGAGAGGATGCAAAAATCTGGATTCTCGAGTGCAAAGAGCGCAGAACAATGACAAATTCGGGGTTAAGAAGGGGGTGCAGGATGGGAGGAGTTTACATGGGAGAACCAACCGGGACACAAGGGATGCAGGATTGGCAGGGATGCCGGGGAATGGGGATACAAGGAGTGATGTTTCTCTCTCCTGGGGGGCTGCAGGCAGCGGCGGCCTCACAATACGAGGTCTCCCCAGCACATATCTCTACCAAGTCCGGGCCAGGCGGCCCCTGGGGTGCGCTTAGCGTGGCATGGGTCTCCGGCCACAGAAATTCTAACAGGAAATGAAGTAAGACAAAGGAACAAACCTGGACTCATCTCTGTTCTGGCAGGGAGGTTTATTTGGGGTAACGGGGAGAGGGGTTGCAGGGGAAGAGAAGGGGGGAGGAAAGATGGGGAGATAGGGTCGAGGCTGCCAGCCCGGAGATAAGACCAGACCCTCCCAGACCCAGGTGCTGGCTTTTAAGGGGAAAGGAAGGGGGCGGGGCTGGCTCTCTGAGAGCCAGTCCCAAGAGAAGGAAGGGAAGATTGACAAAAGGGGTACACACCAATAGGCTTTCAGGTACAGCAGAGCATATTTCAAAATGAACCAATGGCATACAGAACAGGGAAACAAAGGGAGCACATGGAGATCTGAAAATTGCATTGCTACAAAGGAGGGAGGGTACAAAACTTTGAAAACCAAAAGTAAAACTCGGATAGAAGGAACAGAGTAGAACATTCTAGCTATTAACTCCATATAGGATAAAGAGGAGGAGAAATCCAAAAACCAATACTCTTGTTCCCTGATGCATATTGAGGAGGCTGGCTGCAAAGTGTCTTGGGCAAGCATCTTTTTGTCACCCTAAGCTAGAGGTCTCCTCAGACCCAGGGCCCTTCCTCAGGTATATCTGCCTCCAAGCTCATCTGAGCCAAGGTCACTGCAACACTATATTTTTGTCATTTAACTCTTATCTTATTTAAAGTATTTATTTTGACAGTTGATTATATCATTTAGACAAAGCAGCTACCTGGAGATCAACCAATGGGAAACAACTTCCTCTTATCTCAGGTATTTCCAGAAAATTCAGTGCTTATGTTAGAACAATGATGATGTGTTTGTTGCAGGAACCCAACTCCATAAAACTCTGCCTCAACACCAACACAAATCAGATATTCTATCCACATGCCATATTTTTTAGCACATTCCTTTCACTGAACCAAAATCTCATTATTTTGTTAAAAGTAGTATTTTCATCATAAGGCACAATTTCAAGCAATTTCCTCATTTTTGACTTTTTAATACATAAGGTTTCCACACTTTAAATCAATGTTTTTCAATTGATGATTAGCTGAGGACTAAGAAGTGCATTACAGATCGTACAATATGATGGAAATTGTATTGTCACTTATGGTCATTTCTATCAATGTTAGAAAAAAAATGCTTTTTTCCTGGCAATTCACCTGCAAAGAAACTGATTGAAAATGTGTTAAATTTAACTAATTTATAGCTGGACATTTAAAAATATCTGCATAATAATACATTATATTGACTGTGTGATGAAATAATTTACCTATTTTGAAAATTTCTCCTCCCCTGACCCCTCTCCCCCCTTTTCCTCTGGTAAATACTGTGCTCACTCTTCTTTAGGTACTCTGTGAGAAACACTATTTTTATTTTTCATCTCTTTCTGTCTCTTTCTTCTCAACGCCATTATATTTCTCAATCTTTTTAAAGACTGCTCTTGAATAATGACATGATCTGCATTTAATGAATATCACTGTGAACTCAGTGTAGGACTACTTTTCTGAAATTAATGCAGATGCACCATGTTGCAGGAAGGATTTCCAGGAAAAAAAAATCAAACCACTTGGATATTGGAAATCCAACTAATCATTTCAATGATGGAAAGAATGTTAAATTCTCCATTAATGTAACCACAAAATTTAAGAATCTTACTGTCTCTTAATTGGGATTTCATGACTCATGGTTTCAAGTATACTCTGATACAGCCAATACCTAAAGTTATTGCTAACAGGTTTTTCTTTTTGATTATGTTTTCCCTGTGAATATCAGTGAAATTTTATTGTTAGGTTTAGCTTGATCCATAAGTTTTTGCAATCAAATATCTAACTTCATTATTAATATAATATCTCAAAAAGAAACCCTCATTTCAGACTGAACACAGCATACATATTTGAAAATTTGATTAGCTCTTTCACTGCTTGTGGTCTAGTATTTTAAGAAAAACAGAGTTTTTGTACTTAACTGAAATTTGTTTAGGCTTGTTGTACAAGGAGACTTAGCTAGAAATACAATGAACAAAGTATATAGAGTTTCTGTTCCAGTTTAAACAAAACCAGGAAAAAATAAAAACTAACAAACAAAAACAAATTAAACAAAAAAAAAATCCCAGAAAACAAAACAAAACCAACCCCACAACAACAAAACAGCCAAAACCTAAACCCATAGGATCCATAATCTCTTTGTAATGATGAAACACATAGACTAGAAGTCAAGTGAAAGACCAGGGTTTTATTAGGTATTTGAATAAATTCAATGTTTCACAATCATTGGAAAGTGTATGTGAAGTAAAGATAAAAATATCTCTCAGTAATGTAGCTAGCTTGACACTTGTGTAGAAGCCTGAGATCGAACTGTCTTAAAAAGAGAGAGCTGGAAAGGCTGATCATTTTAGAGAGTCGGTTTACTTATTTTAGATCAAGTGAATGATAGCCATAATATGTTTACTATATCTAATATTCTCCAATTCCAAAACTCAATTCTTCTGCAGGTGGGAGCATGGGAAGAACTTAATGATCTGTCATTGGTAGGAAGCACAGAAGGAGCCACAAGAGACTAAGCTGATATCCAAAATTATGGCTGTTTTTGGTTTTTTGGGGCTTTTTTTCCAAAGAATGAAAATAAAACCAAGTAACTGAAATAAAATTGCTGCACCTGCTTTTATTTACCCTTGAGAGATAACTGAAGAAGCTTAAGGGACCACTTACGATTCTTTCTGTAAGTTAGCACATTTCCTTAACAATGTACTTGAATTGAAATTATAAACTTTTAAAGATCCTTGCTACAAGTCTGTAGAGGCAGAATTAGATACAGACAAGGGAATTCTCCAGATTATTTTGTGTCTTTAGATACTCCTGAGGAGATCTACATCGTCCTTCAGGCTGTCATGCCTTGCAATACATTTTTTCTCAAAATAATACATAATTTAGTAAAGTACTAAGTCAGAAGTGCTTTGTGATGCATCTTTGATATCAGAATGGCAAGGGAGGCTTTGCATTCAGTCTGCACAACATCCCACAACATTTGTAGTGAAAGATGCACATGATATGCGTTCTGTTGAATTATAGGTCACACATATCACCAAGAGCTAACATCTTCATATGTTCCTTCAGTTAAAATTTGGAGATGTTTGAATCAATTAAGTGAGAAGGGGTAAAAGAAGAGGGATACAGAATATCCAAAGCAAAACTGTGTAATAGTAAACCAGGTTTTCCCCAAGCACTGCCAAGATTCATCATACCTAAATTGAAAGTGAGTTAAAAAAAATAGCTGCCATAGGCTCTCTCAGGAATCAGTGGAGAAGGGCGCTGCAGATTCGCTGAATAACTAAGTAAGTCTTACAATATGTGGAGCCACCAGCAGTATAATTGGTCATTTAGATACCTCAGTTAAACATCAAAAACAGGTATGAAAAGTTATGATGTTTGTGCATTGCTCAGAAAAATCATAAGTAGCATGCAAACAATAAAGGGGCAAACAAAGTTTAAAGATAACACATTTTAGTTCAAGAGATTCATTGGAGGAAATAAAGGAAAATCAGGGAATTTCCACTGGATTATGATCACCCACCCTTACATCGTTTCAAAGTTGTCTGAGTCTGTTTCTGTCTGTTTCAAATAACTCTAAAAATCCATTATTTAGGCATTGTTTAGGAGATGGAGTCAAAAATCCTTCTCTGGAAGGCTGCATCAAATATACCATCAATGCCACCTTATGCAAGCCCTCAAATATATTTTTAAAGGTACCCTGAAGCACCCCATGTGTCCCCAAACCATTCTTAATGACATGCAACTCATATCTGCAATTTCACATTAAAAAATCCACTCTGTTGGATGGAGACAAAACCTCTATTATTTCAGACTGTGAATACACAAAAGCACGGTTTGCAGGAGAGCACAGGGATCAGAGGAGAATCAAGTGCTACACAACACAGATATTTTAGTATGCCTTAGCTTCTGTTCTATTCGTCCTGGAACCAATGATAATTCACTATCTTTGTTAAAGTTAGCAAAATACAGCTACAATACAAATACAAATATACACTACAATACAAAATACAAATACAATAGTAATAAAAATAATTATAAAAAATCCATCTATAATAGGTTAGACATTTAATGATCCCTCATTGGAAACATGGTTTCATCTTTCTCTCTTCCTTTCATATATCTTTCCTGGACATAAAGAGGGCTCCTGACAAAAGAGGCCATTTTAAAGGCTAGGTTAGCAGTAGGACACCCTTACAGCCTGGTTATTGTTCACTCAGACTTAGAATAGGTAGGATTGGCATTGCTTAATGTCTGCCATGCTCTCTAAGGCAGCCTGATTTAAGATGTCTTTAATGCAAATGCCTACTTCTCAGTTAACCCTTCCGGGTTACAGAAACAGAGACTTCCAAGGAACAATGTACCTGCCCTGTTCTGAGCATATTCTTTAGAATAAGTTGAAATACTCAGTAGTCTCTGTCCATTAAAAGGGAGACCCAACTCAGACATTGTAAAGGCAAAAGCTGAGCATCTGATTCACAGTATGGATGTTGGTTTGAAAAACAGGAAAAATCTGCTCAGATCAGTTTTATAATTTTAAGCACTGAGGAATTGGCACCCACCATTTTTCCAGACAAAATTCTCCATTTAATAACATTGAGTACATCTTTTTTTTTTCTTTATCCCTATTAGTCAGGCAACCATTTTCAAAAGTACCAATTACAGGTTTTCCCTTGTTTGCCTCTTACTTTTAAAATACTTAAAAGGCCTTGTTGTCTGACACAACATTGCTCAGTTTCAACTTTAGTTGAGGATAGGCTTTTCATATATTTTCCCTGCATATGCAAATCACAGCTTTGTAATCTTCCTGTGAAGACTGACCTTGTTTTCATAGATGATACAATTTCTTTTTCTTCCTGAGTTCTAAGAGTTTCCTTTTCAGCCAAGCTGGTCTTCTGCTCCACTTGCTTGTTTTATAAAGCAATATCCACATTGCAATGGACTATATACTGTAGTAATCCCATTCCGTTGGAGAAGTTTTAATGTAAAATAGCCTATGAAATACCTGAGAAATGTGTAAACCATTGTGACTTTGAAAACATTTAGACTAAGCCACATGGCCTAGGGAAGGTCAGCAAAATACAGTCAATTCCTCTCTAGCATTTTTAATAAATCTTTGCCATATATTTACATATGACCAGAAAAAAAGCGCAGTAATCAGATAAGCCCATTTTCTTGTCATTTCTTTCAGCACCATTGTAATTTTTTCCTTATCAAGTGAAATAATACTGAAAACTAAACGGTTATGTATTAGAATCCTAGCAAATACAAGAAATCTCTTCTGTCATCACCTACCGCATGAATCCAAATGTAACCTTTTTACCAGTACATCAGAATAATAGCTTTTTATTAAGATTTTTAAAAAGTCAGGAAATACTGAGGGTATGGCATAAAAACCCTACAGTCTTCATTCAGTTAATGAAATTTTTCAGTCCAACATGAGAGCTCCAAGGACATTATTTGTCTAATCCATCTGCCATTCCCACATCATTTTGGGTAGAAATATAAAAAATAAATTAAGACATAGAGTTTGTTTAGATAAGTATGTTGAAGGTTTTCCTACTTATTTTCATTTTATTTTGTTATTGAGAATAATGCAAGTACAAAATATCTGAGAAATACTGTACCTTCTATGAAACAAACACAACTTATCAGGAAGGTACAGTCTGAAAAATGTTTTGTTTCTTTTATTCGCCTATATATCACACAGGTAAAAATGTAGGGAAGAATAACTCTCACTTTTTCAGGTACTGAAAACTTAAATGAAAATATCCAATACATAATTAATGGATACATGAAAATATTATTACACAGGTGGCACAGCTTATAGTTCCCATGTTGCTTATTCGGTTTTGTCTGAAGGTTTTACGCACAGGATGGTTTTTAAACCTTTCTTAACTTTAATGTTCATTAAACCAGTCAGGAAATTGTCTTGACAAAAGATGTTCTTTCAAGCCAAGTTTTAAATAAAATCTTTTTCATTGTTTGTTTGAATACTAAGGTCCAGCCTCACTGAATTTAATGAGAGCACTTTTGTGGGAAGGTACTATCTAGTACATGTGCTGCCTACAAAGCTGGTTATACAATTCATAGTTCTTTAACCTATATTTGGATAATAACCACAGTCTACAAAAGGCAAATAACTAGAACTTACCAGACGAATGGTGATAAGCATTCTCCATTAAGTGATTAATTTCAGGTATCTTGCCTACCATGCACTACATTAAGTGCATCAGGTATCATACAGATTACATAAAATTAATTACCTTGCTTTTTAGATTTGTAAGATGTGGTAAGTATTTGAGTGACCAACAGTGTCTTCAGTTTTATCATACTTCTTTCAAAGCAGAGCAGGATGTGGGTTCCTAAGTATGATGAAGAAAAAGGGCTTGTGTGATTTATAAGGTTACCTCTCCTCAGACTAACACATTGCTGAAATCAAATAATCTCTGAAGTGTAGAAGCAGCATGCACTTTAGCTGTAACTATCATCCTACACACTCCAGAGAAAACAAAAGCTGTGTTTTTGCTAGAGATTTCACACATATAACAAAAGCCGTATAAACAATAATTTAAAAAATCTGCCAATCTCAAGCTGTTCTAAAACTTAAGAGGAAAAAGTTAAGTCATTGTGAAATGTTATGAATTCTTTTGAATTTTGTCTCACTGTAAGAAGCTTCTGAGAAATATGCTAATTAGAAAAGTTAAGGAAAGCCACTCTTTTATTCATTAAGCTACACTCAAATAACTCTGACTGTTAGCTATAAAGGCTTGTAACAGATTGCTTGCCATATTGCTGTCCTCCTACTTCAAGGGCAGTTGCGTTAAAGGATTCTTCCTCAGATTGCATTACATTGCATGATTTGCCTCAAGCTGGGTAGCATTAGAATTCAGTTGTTGTCATCCTGGATCAGAGCATCTGGGTCCACTGTCCTAACCCTGACTGCAGCAAGTTCATAGACTTCATACTCAAAAGTTTCTGAAGCAAACTTCAGATCTGCTATACAGAGAGAAATATTTCTATATTTTCCTCCTAATTAGTGATTGGCCTAAGATTTGAAACTTGGAGGTTTTGTTTCCCTCTGTGCACGTGCTCACATGTGATTGTATGTGTAGTGTGTGAATGTGTACATATGTAGGTGTAGTATGATGGAATAATCGGACCACAGATAATGATTTTGCTATAAGATGGTGGAGCAGTAGCTGGATAGCTGAAAGAAGGAGGGAAGGGGAAAACTGATTTTTCTCATACTGTTCTCCTTTTGCAAAGACAACATGAGAAATAAGTTGTTTTTGCAGCTGTCTAGATGAGGCTATGTTAAGGTCATCTGTGGAGACCATAGATATACATGTGACAGCAGTCAGAGCAAGTTATCCGATACAGGTAAATGATTTCTAGGTGCAACCTAAAAAAATAGAAAAATTTGATTTCATGCCAACAGTCTCAGCCCATAGAAAAAGATGTTATCCCCTTTGCAAGTATGTATTCTTTGTTGTCTTGGAATACAATACATACAGGCTACTAGAAGGCAGAATCTAACCTTTTCTCTATCAAAGCCCAAGGGACACTAGAACACAAGTAGAGCTCAACAGCTCTCTTGACACCCAAATTTGTTGGAAATTATATACTAGATTTATATTAGAAATATCAGCAAGATATTTATATAAGACTTCATCCTGTCAGCTATTAAAGCAAAAAATGTAGTTTGGATAAAGCTCTTCCAAAAAAGATTATAAAATCTTAATTTTTCATTTCTATCTGAAGTCTAAAAAAATTTTTAAAAATTTTTTTAAAATGGCATTAAACCATTTTAAAAATCCTTTTTCTTCAACCTTTTACAAATGTATATTGCATTATAGTATTTAATAAAAAATTACCTAGAAATGAAGGGAAAGTGTGTCTACAAAAACGAAACAGTATAAAAGTAGAAATGATGCCCAGAACTTTTGGAAATACTTTCTTCTCGCAGATAGATACTTAATACATGCTTTGTGTCATGATAGCTTTATAAATTTTCACTTTCTTTTTTATAATTGTATATCTTTCTTATCTATTAATTGCTGTTATCCATATCATCCTCCAGCTGTAGGATGAAGAAAAATTTCTTTAATTTTCTTTAATTTACAAATTTATATGAATTGTTGTTCTTATTCTCCATCTTTGTAACTGCTTAACTTCAGATAACTTTCACTGCACCTATCGCATCCCAGTAGTTTATGGAAACAAAGTCTCATTGCGGTTGAGTGCCACAATTTCACTTTGTCTATTGGATATACTTCAGCTGAATCTTTTGACAGTCACATTTGTTTTCAAATTGATTTCTATTGCTATCAATAATGTGGCCTACTTATTCTCTTCTTTATTTGCCACCAGGGACAAGTTGCCACCTTATAGCTGAATTTCATTTGATATTTGTCCTTGTCATTGCCGCCCTGCATGTTACCATACTTCAGTACCATCAAGATCAGTTGCTGATTCCTATGTGATATTCCAGTCCTTCTCCATGCTACCATTTCCTTCCACCTTTGATGGTGTTTCTTCATAGAAATTCGTTTATTGAGAAAAATATGAGCCTCCCCTCTTGTTGAATTCCCCTGAACATTTAAAAAATATCAAAATTGTCTGCATTGTAGGGATAAAACCTTACCTCATTATAAGCTAGAATGTTTATTTCTGAAATGCAAAGCATCTGACACATATAATTAAAAATACTAAACATTTCAAAGCAATCCTGATATGTGACTAGTCAAAGAGCTTAGAAACCTTGTAAATTAATTTTTCACTATGATAATCTACATTTATTTGAAGATTGTTCATTTTTAATCCCAGAAAGAAGCCTTAAATGTAATATACTTGAGATTCTCTTTGCAACTGCCTTTTCAAATGCAATAGCATCTGGACATTTCTTAACAAACATTTTTAAGTCCTTGATTAAGCTTTCACTTGATAAGTTCAAAGACTTGTAGTATACGAAAAGAAAACTCCATGTAAATATTATTCAGTCAGCCATATTTTTTTACTTCCTAGTGACAGCTATGAAATGAAATTCCTATTACATTTTTCACCTGAGATCCGGGTTGTATATTGAGGAATACCAAAAGACTGAAGCAAACACATATTTTATAGGGTATGCATGATAAGCATTTTGCCTCCAGAATACCTGTCATTTACTACAAAATATATTCGATTTGCATTCTGCATATCTAATCATTATTACACTGTTTCCTATCAATAAATTAAAATATTAAATTTATGATAGCAAAGGAGGAAACTATAATTTCAAAGTCAGTTTATTTTCATATTTTCTTGCCAAGAAGCACTCAGTCATAAATCTTGAGAAAAAAAAAAACCTAAAGGCAACTAAATTTATACACAGGATTGTGTGTTTTGCTTGATTTTGTTGGTTTTTTTTAATAAAATATGTACTTGGGGATGTGCTTCCCCACCCTGTGATAGTTTCCCCTACTCACAGCAGAAAAAAAATTAAAATTGATGCTTGAAATATTGTATGCTCTACTGCTACTGCCACAGTTTCCGCAAGAGAATGCACGTCTTTGCTAAATTCCTGCCTGGACAATTCAATTTCTGAATGTTTTATTTCAAGTGATGACTTCCTTTACTCTTGACTGGAGTTTAACTTCCTTTTCCAAATTGTAAATAATGTTAGGTACCAAGGAGATGTTGCTGAGATTCAGTGATATGACAGAGATATGTTGACATGTCATCCCCCTGGAGAGAACCAAAATGAAAACATAGCTCACAGTTTCAAGTTGTTACCCAGCAACAAAGGCCCCTCCATTCTGTGCTCAGTGATGCGTACTGGAGAATTATCCTATCAAAATTTCAGTTATAGAAAAGAGTTCAGTATTATTCAGTCAGTTTTAAAGAGAAACATTTTAAAATAAAGGGCTTAATTGATCCTGGTTTTTAATACATAAATCCACTAAAATGAATTTGTTGATTTACAACCAAGTTGGAACAAAATATTTTTAAAACATTCAATTTGGTAACATTTTTCAACATAAGGTGCAAGTTTTATGTACATGTTACATCTGTTTTCTCTGCTGCATGGTAGATTTAGAAATAAAAGACTTCATAAAATATAGCAGATATAATCATTTATGGAAATTGAAACATTTGGTGAGATACATTCTGACTGTACACTTCTAGAAAGGAAATTTCATGTTATATACATGGCAGTGCAATGGAAATTAAATAGATGAAGTACAGTAGCAATGAAACTTGGACACAAAAAAACGTGACAATGCTTTCTGTCTCTTGTTTCACTGTAGACTTCACTCACACAATTCTTTTATGTTGCCTAGCTTCTTCTTACAGTCTGCATTTGAACTGCTACAGTCTGCCAGGTCAAACAACACATTCTCTCTTCAAAGTATGTGGCCGTGCCTCAGACAGTCCTCCAGAGGACAGAGGCCATCCCCAAGGTCTTAAACTGTGGGCTTCCCTGTGGCTGGGGCAGCGTTGGTGATGTCTGTGCAAGCCAGTCCATGGCGCAGGGTCTGAGGCACCAGGTGAAGAGCTGTGGGAGGAGTTGAGCAGGCTGTGTAGCAACAGGAGGTTGACAGTGTCTTCACAGAGACCCCAAAAAACCCAAGAGCTTGAACAGCTCAGTGCAACAAAGGTAGCTAGAGGCTACACTTGAACAAGTGGAAGAATGATATTCCCGAAGATGGAAGTGCTTGGAAGCTTGTGACTTCTGGCATCAGGAGACAGACTTGACATTCAGATCAGAATTTACAGAATTAGTGCAGCACCCCAAGCAATATAGAGGGGGATAAGTCTCTCTTAAGAAAGTTTGGAGCTAGCTGAGCTGAAAACAGATAGTCTTCTCCTCTTTTCCACAGGTGGAGGGGAAAAGCCTGGGTGGGACTGGATCCATCCTGTAAATTAACAGCTACTCGTGCAGCTGGTGGTGCAGACATTCCTTCAGAATTTATGACCAAGGATCCCTCTTAGCAGAATAAGGAGTGAGAGAAAAGACATATTTGTCAAATTGAGGTAAAGGGAAATTTGCTAACAAGATAAGGCAAACTACATACAAAGCATATGATGGATCAGAGTGAACAGTGAGGATAACAGTCAGGGGAACTTGATTTAGAAAACCAATCAAGGCAAGGAACTATGGGCAGACTCATCTTAAAATAACTTGATGAATTCTCTGTCTGGCAGGCTCTTATGGGGACTTGAAACTTCCTCCTAGGAAATCAACAAAACCAGACAACTCTGAATTGTAAGTCCAGCAAAGCAGCACAATTAAGCCATTGCCCCCACTACAAAACCCACTAAGTTGATCCAGCAGAAAAAAACCTAAATTTCCAGAATGCCCCACAAACTAAGACAGTTTATGATCTAAATGGCTATAGATATTACTGTGAGAGGCAGAAAGAAGAGAGTTCTGATATGAAGCAAAGAGAATTATTGGGGCTATATAAAGCTTACTATGGGATGTTTTAAGGAGCTAGTTCAAATGTATTGTGAGATGGATAGGACGAGGAACAAAAGAGGGGAAAGGAGAAAATACAGATGCGTAGGGAGTATGGGAAAATGAAGGGAAAAATAGACTTGCTATATATTCATGTATTCTTATATTTCCATTTTCCTGCTTCACATCTTGCTTGGGCTCTCCAGTGTTTCACGGTCACTCTAGCCTTATTAGACAGTTAAAAACATCCCCATTAGAAATCCATCCCTATGTAGACACTGTATTTGACTTTCAGTGTCTTTCTGGGATCCAACCACTTTATTGTTAAGAATTGACACGTTTCATTCTCCTTAATTTATTATTTATCTATTGCTAAGATTTACTGAATTTTTCATAGATTTGGGAAACACATTTTCATCTCCACATAGCAGACTTCTCCTTTTTTTAAAACTGTATTCCCTGTTCAATTAAACTATTCTTTAATTTGTTGACTTTTTTTCTTTAAGCTTATATTGAATTAGAATGAGACTTCTATTATTGACATCATTTATGTCAAGATATAGAAAATATAAGTCTTAGTAGAAAAAAAAATTGGAATGTAGTTACTGAAACCATAAAGGAAAAATTATTTTTGACCCAGTCCTTCAGTGGGTGGGATTATATATGCAATACACACTATGAGGTTGATGCACTAAAATGTGGTATCTTTAAGCAAACAAACAAAAACAGCATCAACAAAAAATCCAAGCCATTAAAAATTATTAGTAACTTTCATTTTAAAACAAACATACACATTAAACGGAAGAAAATAATTAAAAGGAATATCTGAAAGATTTATGCTAGCTTGCAGACAAAATTAAAGTGTTGTGAAGATTAAATATCTTTGGAGAAGTTTGGAGTAGATATATGGTACCTATCAAAAGCCATTCAAAAGCCATTATGTTTCAATAGGAAAGAAAGTTACTCTAAGTAAGAAGTGGAAGTTTCAGCCAAATTAAATTTAGACAGGGACATAAACTCCAGCGTAGGAAAACAACGGAAAGTTGTTGAGAAGGATTGTAAACACATTCAAGTGATCTGCAGCTGAGATGTTGAGAAACACATATATTATATTATTGATATTTAGCCTTGTGTGATTGATAATTACAACATAGAATCATATATTGATTTGGTTTCAAAGAGACCTCTAAAGATCATCTAATCTAACTCCCTGCAATGAGCAGCAACATCTAGATCAGGCTGCTCAGAGCCCAGTCCATCCTGACCTTGAATGTTTCCGGGGATGGAGCATCCACCACCCCTCTGGACAATCAGTCTTTTACCAACCTCACTGAGAAAACCTCTTCCTTATGTCTAACGTAATTTGACCCTCTTTTATACCCGTGTTTAGTTAAGATAGGTTTGTGATAGACTCAGAGACACCCTGTTGAATATGCTTGTCAATCCTGCCGTCACTGCCATGGAAAAGATCAAAGCACAGTGATATCTTACACCTGCAGAAATCCCTGAAACAGGTGAAAACAGCAGATGTGGTGATGATCTAGCATGGGCTGAGCTCTGCTGTGTCTGTGATTTCACTTGTGAGTGGGTACTGCTTTGGGGATCCCCCAGCTGGTGAGGTGATGAAAATAAATTTTCTTGTTGCATTTCATCTGTGGTTTCAAGGTTTCTCCTACAATCTGCCTGTGCCAGCTCACACATCTAGGAAGATAAATACAGAATCACAGTAAGACATTCCAAGAAATATTTGAGCAAAAGTCTGCCAAAAGGGTAAGAAAAACACTAAAAACCTCTGAAGTGCTTCAGAATCAGGAAATCTTCCAATGGGTGGGTGCATCCGCTAGATGAGATGCAATAAGAACATCCTAGGAAGATCAGTCCAGACCAAAATGATTACATTATTTTTTCACAGTATTGTTAACTGTGGGATATTCTTGTACTGAAGGCATTGTTTATACAGATGAACCAGAAAGATAGCTCCAAATCAAATGTAGGTAGCTGAGGTTTCAGAATTAATTAATAGAATTACCAACTTGGCTAAATGACATTTACCCAAGTAGGGCACTGAAGGGACTCAAATATGAATAGCAACATCCTATCTGTTTAACCTGGCCCTGTAGAAAGTGTAAATTATTGCATTTAATAGCACATTTTTGAAAAAGGACTTTATCAGTGAAGGCAAAACTACAAGCAGGTCAACCTGCATTTGGTTAAAGATCAAATTCATAGACTATATGCAACATATAAAAGGGAAAGGACAATAAATAATTTATGTCAGAAATTCATACCTCAAAAAACCTACAGGATATTTGAAGAAATCAAGTAGGATATCATTCCATGTCATCTAATCATAATGCATTCAAATTTCAAACAACTGCCAATGGTCTTCATCTCCTAAGACTTTTAAAGAAGAAAAATAAGGAAGACAGGATATAAAAAGATGATAAATAAGTACATTATAGGAAATAAAAGGTTTGAACAAAAAGGAAGTTTTCACTCTCAGGGAAATTTACAATTGTAGATATTTCAGAATTCTGTGGCTCATTTTTTTTGCAAATATTCTAGAAAAAATGAATAATAAGACCACTAAGTTTGCTGGTAATATTTAATGATTCAAGATATATGACTAGAGAAATCTTAAAAAAAAAATCCAATATATTGATGCAGTGCACAATGAAAATGAAGTACCATTGTCAGTGAATGCAAAAAGCAATGGAGGAAAATGTTCCATCTACATAGATAAAATATTGGCTGCAAAATGAAGTCATATCACTTAGGAAAAGAGGCAAATCAATTTAATGGGTGTCTAAATTAAAATAAAAAATGCAGGATGTGAAGGCCTTTCTTCACATTTGACATAATTAAATTGTGAAATTTGTCAGTGGGTGTACAAAGCAAAACTATAATGGAATAAAAACAGGACCAGAAGGCACAGAGGGCAGATGTACTAGTGGACTTCAAGAACAATAAGTCCAAATGAAATCTATATCTGAAAAAATCCTTAGAACAATAATTTCCAAATGTAATGACAATAGAAACTCTATTCTTCACTTAATTTTATACTGTTCATCCTAAGTATATGTTAATAACCTTTGGATTTTATCCATTTTACATTACCAGAGGAATAATCTATTTTAATTTTTCATTGTCTGTGTGATCTAGCTTTAACAAAATAATCTTGACTGATTTTTTTTATTAATATGCATAAAAGCATTTTGTCTTTTTTGATCTTGCCTAAAATTTATTCAATTTCTAGATTGACTTGATGAGAATTACCATTTAAAGCTACCTTAAAACAAAATCCAGAACTGTAATTCAGCATGTTCTAGGCAATTTTTTAAAGTTAAAAACTGTTTTGTCGTTATTTGTCATTATTTTTTCATTAAACAATAACAGAAAGCTAATTTTTAATCTTTGTCTCAGACTACCCACTTTCCCAATGTATCCCAGTGTGTATGTTTGCACAAATTATGTTCATCTATACATATGATTGGAAATAATTTGTTTCAATAAATATTTATGTTTTCCTGTTTTACATGGAAGGTATATTGCCAAAACCAGGACACCTAAAGACTCTACACACTGAAACGCTAACAGTTATTTCTGCTCTTGCAGCTCAGAATCCTCATTTAATAGTTTATCTCTGTAAGTCAAAGAGAAGCAAAATTTATAGCTCGTACCTAGAAGCAAAGAAAAATTGATTTGCATAATACCCAAGTTTAATGCAAACTGAATTTTGAGGTGAGGATTTTTTACATAGCTATTCAGAACCACTCAATCACCTGGGAACATCCAAAGGTATTATTGAGCTCAACTCATCTTTCCACGTGAAATTCTTACTAAACTGTGTTTTATATATCTCATTCTTTTTAGATTAAAACCAAATTATACGTCTTACAATGTTCATCATTATCTACCTGTTCTGGAACGCCAGAATTTATCTCTGTAGACTTTTAATTTCTTTTGCCTGTAGGAAAGAAAACTTTCAGAAAGGTCCAAATGAATGCCTTTATAAATCTCACAATTGTTCCATTTTATGGCATTTCATCCTGTACTGCACATTATCAAACTCTTTCTGCTGCCTGGTTTTTATTAAGGATGATTTGGGGGTTTTTTTGTGGCTGAGCTCAATGGGGAGTTCACTGTTCATCCTTGCTGACTGTCTGCTGAATTTGCTCAACTTTCTCTCCAATTCAGGAGAGAGAGATTCAGTTTCCCAATGGAAACTCCAAGAGCAAGCTGAATTTTACTCTTCTGAAGTCCAGGGCTGTGGTTCTACTATTGATTTTTCTCACTTCTTCCAGGATTTTAATCTCACTAATCTCACAATTACTGCTGACAAGGCTGCCCTCAGCCTTCCTATCTGCAGTGGGATATTCTTTCTTTGTAACAGATCCAACAGAGTACTACAACTATTTGACCTATCAACCAACAGCATAAAGGTATCAATATTTTAGAGTAACATAAACTTGTCTGTTGACATTAACTTGGCAGAACTCTGACTATACATCTATTGAGGGTCTAACCCAATATATTCTCATAGAACTTATTTTCTTAATATGATTTGATCACATGGTTACATCAATCACAATACTTCTTTTAAATCTCCTGCAGAAAGATCTATCTATACAAAAAAACCCCAACTTTCTAACATTATTACCTTTCAAATAATGTGCAAGTGCATTTTTGGATTCAAAGCATGAGCTGGCTGACAGTGAATCTGAGAAAGCTAACTTATCCAGTTCATTTTAATGTCATATTTACTTCAAAAGCTTCTTTTAAGGTAAAATAACAAATATTTTTAGTCTACAGGAAAAAATGTTTTAGTAAAGTAGTCCAGATAAAATAAATCTCCTTAACAATACTAAACTCAATTTTTTCTTACTGTTCTACTGTTTTCAATTATTTAAAAGGCTACTCTATTTACTAGCCTCTCCAAGGAAATTTAAAATCCCTCATTAAATTCTTCCCCACCATTACCATTCTTATCACCTTGAACTAGCCTCCCACTAGTCTGTCATGCAATCCCTTAAGGGTTATCTAATTTAATCATCTTTCAGAATTTTAGAATTATTTATACCAACTACACTACAGAAACAATTGCTAAAATTATTCTCAATAATAAATCTATATTCATCTTTTGTATAATTTAGTGGCTGGAGAGTAGAATAGCAAAAGATATGTTTTCCAGGAACTGCCTAAAATGTGTATCCAATTAAGCTACTTTTGTGCTCTGCAATTTATTTATTTATTTGTTTGTTTGTTTTGACATTTCATTTGGGTTTTAGCACTTATTTTCCTCCTTTGTAATTTACATTATCTTCTGTGGAAGATTTGGTCTTCTTATTATTAATAAATCCCAAAAGAAATTGTGCACACTCATCTAGATTGCTTATCACTGCTTAAATGGAAAGGGAGACCTCTGGGAAAAACAGGGTTTCCTTACTTGAAAACTTTAAAATATTAAAGCTAATACAAAGTCAATTGCTACTGCTGACAATGCTCATTTTCTTTTAACAATTACTTGGTTTGATGCAACTTTTTCAAGGGAAGGAAAATAATTACAGCTACTATTCTGTAACTTCGTTTTGTGCTTAACCTGGACTGAAATTACTCGTTTGTACAAAAAAAAAAAGTATCTTTGACATTGCAATCCTTTAAACGTGTTAATTCATGCAAATGTTTCCAAACCAAAAGAAAAAAAATTCTAATTACCTTCAAATATTTCTAATAGAGCATCAGTGATACATAAAATTCATAGATTTGCAATCTGACTGCTGTTTATATTTACATGTAGGGTGAGAATATATGAGATTTTACTGCAAAAGTTTGCCTCTGACAAAAATAGTTCTTATGTTCCTGGAATATTCATGTGAGATTGTATATAAACAGATATCTTCAAGTACAAAACTTAAGCTTTGATATGCTTGCATCCTCTGGTTTGAAAGAGGAACCCATAGATCCTTGTAAGTACTAAACGATTTTTAATGCAATTATGATTGTCAGGAGTAATGCAAACTACTGAAAATTATCAACGCCCTTGACAAACATGATGTGGTGTATTCATATGGGTGTATGATATTTAATAAAAGAATTCTGAATCGTCTCACTAATATACTGACGTTGAAGAATTTTTATAAATGGGGAAAAATGCAGATACATATACACAAAAACCCACTGGAAAAATAAAATGCACCCTATTGCTTTCATGTAACATATGGATTATTTTTACCCCTTCTCACAATCTTTCCCTCTTTTCTTTTTCAGTCTTTCATAGGATTTAAGAAATGGCAAGGAAAAATTTCATATTAATGAAAATAGTAGTTTTTCTAGCAATTTTTTCTTTTTTCAATTGGCTTGCCAATGTTTTTTAAACTATATATAAATTTTTATTAAATTAAATTCAATCCTAATATTCCTTAATTTTTGGTAAATAGCTCTTTTCTGTTTTTAGGAAATTGAAGGAGGAACTGTTGGGTAGACTAAAATTTTTAGAAGTTGGTTTTCTTCTTGTATTTAACTGCCCCCTTTTGGATCACCTCCAGTTCTAGTCTCAAATATCCACTTAGCTATATCACATCTCTACCAGAACACTCTTTTAAGGGAAAACCTTGAAATGTGACATCTTGGAAAAAATTATAAAAACTTAACTGCAGGAAATTATCTGGGGAAGCTTTAATAGCAAGATGACAATGAATATACTTTCATAAAGCACAGATGGTGAGAACTTACCCTGATATCTTCATTGCCTACTCATTCACTTTGTTTGCTTAATTGCAAACCAGAAGATAAAGCCCTGAGTTGCATTTTGAAGAGTAGTGATTGTAAAAAGAGAGTGACAGTTTTTACCTTTGTGCTAAACATCTGCATGTTCTGTACCATTATT
Source organism: Grantiella picta (assembly GCA_013397955.1). NCBI lineage: Eukaryota > Metazoa > Chordata > Aves > Passeriformes > Meliphagidae > Grantiella > Grantiella picta. The sequence goes on along the minus strand of VZRM01000197.1, from coordinate 332,675 downwards.
TCACTACGGTTTTTAACACACAGAAAATATTGCAAAATATACAACTTCCTGACTGAAATATTTTATAGAGGTTTTATAGAGAGTATATGATATGCACGCACATAGAATGTCTATGCATTTCTCTATAAATTCATATTACATATGTGTGCATATACACATATTCACTTACACACCTATGTAGGAGGGCTTTTTAAGAAGCTATTATTTAAATTTTCACCATTTTTTACCCATTTAGGATTCAACTTAAGGAACAGGGCAAGAAATATTGTCCTGTGGTTTTGGATGGGGTAGAGTTCATTTTCTTCACAATGGCTCATATGGGGCTGTGTTTTGGATTAGTGCTGCGAAGAGTGTTGACCATATTGTGATGGTTTTGTTATTGATGAGCAGAATTTGCACAGAGACAAGGTACTTTCTGCTTTTCGGACTGCCATGCTAACAGGATGTTGGGGGTACGTGGCAAACTGGGAGGAGCCCCAGCCAGAACAGCTGACCCAAATTGATGAAAGTGATAGTCCAGATCATGTGACATCCACCCAGTATATAAAGCTGGAAAAGGAGGGACATTTGGACAGATCCTGTTTGGCTTCCCAAGTCACTGTTGCCTGAGATGTGGCCTTGCTCTCCTGGAGGTGGCTGAACACCTGCCTACACATGGGAAGCAATGAATGAATTCCTTGGTTTTGCTTTCCTGACATGTGTGGCTTTTTCTTTCCCTATTAAACTGGCTTTGTCTCAACCCACAAGTTCTCTTGCTTTTACCCTTCCAATCACTCTGTGAGCCCACTGTGGGGGAAAGAGTGAGCAGCTGTGTGGGGCTTGGCTGCTGGCTGGGGTTAAGCCATGGCATGTCTAAAAAATTAAACTTATGTCTTCTACTCCTCCTGGAATCTGTCAGTGCTAAGGGAAGATAGGAGTATTACTGCCAATGATTCAAAATCATTTAAAATTCAGAGAAGCTGTGTGAGCTTTTTAAAAAAACTTCTTTTATTCATAGAAGAATCTGACATTTGTATTATACTGAAGTTTTCATAAACACACACGCACACACACAAAATCATTTTATTTTAAGGCATTGTGTTGGTTTTGCATGGCCTGATATTTGGTAGCGGGGAGGAGGGGTGCCACAAAGATGGCCTCTGTCAGAAGCTGCTGGAAACTTCCACCATGTCCAGCAGTGCCAATCCCTGATGGCTCTGAAGATGACAGACATGCCACTGGCCAAGGCTGGACTAATCAGAGATGGTGGCTATGCCTCTGTGATAACATATTTAAGAAGAAATCAAAACAAAGTGTGCATGCAGTTGTTACTAGCCAGAGAAGAGGAGGAGGTGAGAACATGTGAGGAAAACAACATGGAGACAACAAGGTCAGTGGAGAAGGAGGGGGAGGTGCTCCAGGAGCTCCAGGCACCAGAGCCGAGATTTCTCTGCCAGCCATCGTTATGACCATGGTGGAGCAGCTGTGCCCCTGCAGCCCATGGGGCCCACAGGGGATGCAGAGATCCACTCACAGCCCGTGGGGAGGTGCCCACGCCAGAGCAGTGGATGCCTGGAGGAGGCTCTGCTCCAGTGGGAGACCCAGCAGAGAGAGAGGGCCCTGCTTCCAGGCTGGAGCAGCCTGGCCTTGGGGGACTGCACCCCGTGGACAAGGAACCCCATGCCACAGCAGTTTTGGGAGGATTGTCTGCCCATGGGGGGAGCTCATGTTGTGGCACTTTTGGGAGGACTGGTGCTCTTGAGACTGGACCCTCCCTGGAGAAGTTCATGGAGAACTGGCTCCCAGGGAGAGATCCCACAGTGCAGCAGGGGAAGGACTTCTCTTCCTAAGCAGCGGAACAAGATCTCGTTGATGAACTGACCAAAATGCCTAAGCCCTGTCTCCCTGTGCTGTTGGTGGGAAGGAGGGAGGGGCTGGGGAAGGACGGTGTCATTAAGGGTTTATTTTACTTCTCATTATCCTCCTCTACTCTGTGAGTAATAAATTTACTTTGTACCTCTAAGTTGAGCCTGTTTTGCCCTTGGAGTGTTTCCTCTCAGTCCTTATCTTAACTCATGACCCCTTTGTTAATTTTTTTCTCCTTCCTCTGCCCAGCCATGGCAGGTGAGAGCGAGTAAGGACCTGTCATGGGTTCCTGGGGCTTGTGTCAAAGCATGACAGGTACACCTTTGGAAAGGATCTAACCAAGAAACAACAAATATTTTTCACTGCTACACGAGCTGGGTTAGAAAGATTCTGAATGTTAAATGCTAGAGAAATCAAATTACTCTGTATTTCTCAGAAATAGGGTTCAAGTTACTTCCCTTCTCGTCTTATAATATTTGCTTTCCTTCCAAAGTTATGGGTGGATGTGTACCAAATATTACAAACCTTTTGTTCAGTGAGTTGTATATTTTCTGAAAGGTCCCCTCTGTGTCCTTCATTCTTTATCTTAAGTCCTCAAACCCATACACAGAACACACAGACACAGAGATGCATATGTACCTATGAACATGTTTATTGGTCTTTAATCAATATAAAAATATACATATAATAATTTTTTAAGAAAATCTTATAAAATGCCTAATGTAGACAGACTTCTTTAAGATTCTGGGATAATGAGGATCTGATTTTCTAAACTTATGGTTGATATTTATCTCCATTGGGGTATTTTCTCTGTAAACCTCTACCTAAGCTACACCTTTAATGTGAACAAAGAGCTAGAAATACTTTCAAAGCAGGAACAGTCTTTATATCAATATTATATTAAAAAGATTCATTTTCTGAAAATACCTTACAAAAGAACTAAAGGTGATGGTATGATTAGCTTGGATGAAGACCCCTGCTCTGTAGATAAATTTACTGTGCCACAGGAGTTTCATCCCATTTCTCCTCAGTACATCAATAGCATTTACAAAGGCAACTTAGCTAATTAGATTTGCAGCCTTATTCATAATAATTGTGTACAGAAAATCTGCTCTGAATGGTGTATCTTTCTGTAAGATTACATTGCCATAAGTAACTGAAGTGTTGCAAGGGAATTGCAAACAACAAATTATTTTCCTCGTGGTGTAATATGAAAAGTGCTGGCCGTGAATTGTTATTCATTCAGTTGATACACATTAAGAAAAAGAGTAGTGTGGATTACTACACCTTTACTGTGTAATGGTTTTCTCTTCTTCTCTGGTTGCCTGAATATTTTTTTATTTGTTTGTTTGTTAATCTGGTTACTTAGCCATTTAACTAATATTCCCTTCAGCCAATCAGAGAATAGAAGGTGGCTGGCTGAAAGTTTCTCAAATCTGTTGTGTGATGTGACAGCAGTATTAAAGGAAAAGTTATTTCTTGAGTTACTCAATTATAAACCCAAAATGAAGCAAAATTGTTCATAATGAAAAAGCTGTAAGATATATAGTCAGTATGATCTTAAGAAGACAAATTAATTGACCAGTAAATTAATTACAACACTATGTGTACACACATTCCTAATTTTCTTAATTTTCCTTATTGACCTGTATTCATTCCATCTTCATTTTGAAAATTTCTGTGAGGGTGGAAAGTGAATTTCTGTTGTACTCTGTCAGTTTAACAGCCTTTGAATGCCAAAACTAGATGATTCCCAGATGAAATAATACAGGAAAATGCAATTCAGGAGAGCACCTGGTGTATTGCAATCCCTATGCAGAATTTAGCCATGGGACCACTCTATAATTAGCATGCCTCAAAATACCTTAAAATAGTATGGCTTGTGCTGCTGGTCCTCACACCAACTATTTCACTTTTTCGGTCCACTCTAGCTGTGCTGCACTATTTGCTAATGTGTGTGCAGCTTCCCTTCAGAGTTTTGTCCTCCCACTGGAGTCAGCTGGGAAAGATGGCCACCTGCAGATTTTTCCTGTCTTGACAAGTTCTGTTATCCCTCAAGTTACTGCACTCATTTTGGGCAGCTGGTCTAAGGTTATGTGTCACTTGTAAGCGCTTCAAATGAAATGTCTTGAAGATGTGTCTGTGGCCCCACTTGGACCTACTCCTTCGTGCAAGACCCTTTCTTTAAATGAAACCATCTACTTGCATCCTTCGAGCTTAAAGTTTCACAAGCATATTCTGCAATGCTTCTGTAAACCATCCAATATTAGGAAAATTGGAATTAGTGCAGAGAAATGGGCTATTCTACCAAGTGGAAAACTTGTATAGGCTTACCATCAAAATTATATTCTACAATCTAATCCAATTTTTATATTTCTTGAAGAATAAACAGTATCACATACCAAGAGTGTCAGTATATTTCTATAACAAATTTATTGAAATAGGAAGGAGAATCCTTGGCAAGAAATGGAAGCAATCTGCAATTTAAAAGGTGCATGAATATAAAAAAAAAATATTTAAAATTATTGGTGATTATTGGTTCCGAGTATTGAAGATTTGATACAATTAACCAAAGATACAATTAAACCTTTTATTGATTCGGGATCTACCAAAAAGCACGTTGTCTTGGCTAGTCATTTCTTAGACCTCGTAGAAGACTTTTGGCAGACTACTAAAGGTATACAGGACGTGTCTACTGCCCTAAGACCTCTTATACCTCAAGACACGGACCCAATACCTGAAACTAGCTATACTGATAAATCTGAACTAGAAGAATTACCCTGGGAAGGTTTATTCAATCACCAGGAAGAATTAATTCATAACGTAGATCCACAATATCCGATAGCGGGCAGAATATACACTCACTTGAAGGTTTATGCCAAATTACAAGAGCAATCCTTAGACCAGGCACGTAGACTCTTGTGGTGGCACAGTAATTGCCTCATTTGGGGGGAACCCAACGTAACCGATTACGTCTCCCGCCTGAGAACTTGGTTGACGACCCCTCAAGAATTTCGGGGTCAGGATGCCCCAACCATTGAACAGCTCACTAGACCAATTAGGATGGCAACAACAGGCCCAAAAAGTTCTCAGGGAGCTAGAAAACCTCGTGGACTCGAGCCTAGAAGAAGAAAGGTTCGTACAACAGTTACTAACGGAAGAAGGAGATCTAAATCAAGGTCTAGACGATCTCCTTCTCCGAGGGGGGGATACAATCAACGTGCGGGGTCCCCTATCCCACCTGCTAGCACATCTAGAAGGGGATCCCCCTCTTCCAGGAGGTAGGGGAGACACCTCTCATCAGCTGGGTACTCTGACCGGTTTATACCACATATCAGGATGCAAATTCAATCCTGACTGGCAAACTCCGGACACCACAGAAACACATTTGTCCGAGAAAATAGGGGAAGGGATCCCCTCAAGAAATTGGAAATATTTGTTACCAGCCAAGTTTTGGCCCAAGGGCATTTCCTATTTCTCAAAACACATGGGCATCAAAAACAAGTACCCAGAAAACGTAGAGAGGCATCAACACATAGTCAAACTCTATCTTGAAAAGCTCTTTATGCATGGCATCCTATATAGACGAGAATCTAAACATGTCGTATCGTTCAAAGGTAAACCCTATACATGGGAGTCTAAATACCTTGTCTCACAACAACATGGGACAAGGACGCTCAATGGCAGATATGAGGGCGGAAGGTGCCGAATTACTCCTCCAACAAATAGCCGGGAGGATGATTCCCCGGGGAACATCATTATCCCCGTCACTTCCGCTCCAAACCACCAGTCAGGTGATGGATCACATGGAAACTATGGAGGAAGTCAACAAGATGCTCGCTCAGGGTGCATGGCCGGAAATAGCCGGACGTCACCTAGGACTAACCAACCCACATCCACATCCGGTAGAGCAGCCCACTTGGAACCCGGAAGAGGACGCACGTCTCAAGCGGGAGTTCTTGCAGGGGCAAGAACTCCGGGTCCAAGCCGCAGCCGTGGAGGAGGCCACCCGTACGCGCTCCCAGCAGGAACCGGGAAGGAGTTCCGGAGCCGTCAGCTTATTCCCTCCATCAAGGTCAGACATGTGGGTGCAGACTCCCAAAGGCGAGCCTGTTACCGACACATCTCCTTTGACAAACTCTGCCGCAGAGACCCACTTGCAACCGATACCTCCCCTTGGGAGGATCAAGAAGATGTCCTCTATATTAGGCCAAACACTACTTTTCCTAATAGGGTTACTGGTCGGGTTTTTCTTGTTGACAACAATAGCCGAGATACTGAGAAAGCTAGACTTGTGGTGGACTTCTCTCAGTTTTCCCAGGGGCCAAATAAAGTGTCCTTTCCAAAATATTGGTGCCCAAACCTCAGGGCACTTCTCAGGATACTGCCCCTGGGGATGTCCCGGATTTCTCTGGACATCTCTCAGGCTTTTTATCATCTTCCTATTAATCCTGCTAGTGGCAGCAGGCTTGCTATATCTGACGGAGAACAGGTCTACTATTTTAGAAAAGCTGCAATGGGAGTTGGTATCAGCCCTTTTCTCCTCCATCTCTTCTCTACTGCCCTCGCAGCCGAAATCAGTAGTCGCTTTAATATTTGGGCTTTCGCTTATATGGATGACTTCGTCCTCTGTCACCCAAACTCTCGTTACCTTGACACAGTTAGCCACGCTGTGTGCCATTTTCTGGAAGAACTAGGCATCACCATCAACGTCGACAAGAGTACATCCGAACCTACCAGAGACCTGCGCTTCCCGGGCTACCAAATCATCAAGGACTATCTCCACATTCCTGATGCGACGTGGGACAACTTAAGGACTGTAATCAAATCAATCAAAGTTGGGACTCCTTATGTCTTCAAAATTTTGCAGAGATTTGTGGGACATTTGAATTGGGTTTTACCCTTTACTAGAGGATGTGTGGAAATGCTCAAACCTATGTATTTAGCCATAACACACAAAAGCAATTTTACCTTCAGCAAATCCTACATGTGCTCTACAAATTAACCATGGGGGTCTGTAGGCTGGTCCTGGACCCTAAGGAAAGACGACCCTTACCCAGGGTTGCAACAGATGCCACTTTGACACATGGCGCAATATCCCATATCAGCGGCGGGTGTGCAGTGTTTAAGTTTGGCAAACAAAGGCACATACACATACAGGAATTGCTGATGGTGTTACTTTGTCAGTTGATGTTACATCCCAAATGTATACTGACAGATTCGACCTTCGTCCTCCATAGGCGGTTTGGCTCACTGCCATGGAGATTTGCTATCCTGAGCAATGTCTCAAGGGTGCCCCACTGTACTTTGTTCCTAGCAAATACAACCCTGCTGATGGGCCCACCAGGGGTCTTCCCCCTGATTGGACAACTGTTCCCTACACACCTCTCTTGAAGCCCTTAAAAATACCATTGCGGCTATGCGGCCGTTAAGATTACAATGGAGAAAGAAATAGAATGAAAATTAAGAAAATCTCTCTGTGAGATTAAACAGCATAATTTGATAGAAATTATAAGAACTGAGAAGTAAATGAGCCTGCTTTGTTTATTCAGATGTTAATTTTGTATTTTAATACTTTCTTAAATGCTTAAGGGACTAGTAACAAGAAATTAATGGATATAGGATTTTGTTGGGTCATTTAGGATTTTTTTTTTTGGGTCATGGTTTTTTGTGGGTGTTTTGTTATGTTTTGTTATTTGGGTTTTTTGCATTTAAAAGGAGCTATTTTATTTTTTACAGACTCTAAATGCAGCAGTTAGAACAAAAAACTGGGATGTAATCATCCAGATATAATACAGATAGTAAAGAATTCTTACATCAAAATATTAAATTCATAGACAAAATATCACTTTTTGTTGTGATGTACAATTCTCTGCACAAATATCACCTGAACATTAATTTTTCTCACTCATAATAATTACTTATGCAAGTGAACTTTCAAATATTATATATTCAACTGGGAATGCCTCTGAAAGTACAACTCTCATATTCTCTCCAGCCAATACAGTCTTTACTACTTTCCTCTGATTTCATTTTTATCTATAATTCATTAATTCATGAAGGTCAAAAGTCTTTCAGCTAGTATGAAAAAACTCAGGAGTTTAAAATCCCACAGCAGATAAAGTAAGAAAAAAATACTTAAATATCTTTAACTTTCCACTTCTTCTGCCTTTTAGAAGGTTGATCAGTCCCTACGTGACAGTAATAATAATGTTGATTTCTTGAAGAGTAGATGTCCTCAATTATGCAGTATAAATTGAAGGTAAAAACAAAACTCTATTAGTATGCCTCCTTAACATTTCTTTGCTCCTTCACAGTTTCCTCATAACAATGCACTTTCTCTTCTACTTATTACAAAGAGCTATTCCCTTAACTACTCTAGAGTCTTTCTAATAGTAATACATTAAGCTCAAAACCACCTGGATTGTGGTATTTGAATAGCTGAAGCGAATTTTTATTTCCCTTTAGTTTTTTGTCGTAAACAAAAGCAGTATATTAAATTAAAAATGTGTATGTCACAAGTATTGAAAAATTATTCAAAAGCATCACCTGGAGAAAAACAAAAATTGCCATCTGTGAGCAATTTGAAAATCTTGTTCCTTTGTCATAATGTATTTTGTTTTATTTTAATTTAGGTAATCGTAATTAAAAAATAGTAGTCATTGTAACTAATTAATATTGCTAAATTTGGACACATCCATAAAGTGATCTCATTCCTATCTTTTGTTTAATGATGGTCCAACGTAAAATGAGAAACCAGTCTCGAATAGGAGAATTCGGATGCTAAAGCCATAAGAGAACAGCAGTACTCAGCGTCACATAGTCTCAAATTTATTTACAAGCAATATGAATACAGCAGCTGGTTAGTGATTTCTAAGTTTTGATGTTCACACAGTTCACACTTGAGAAAAATTATGGCTTCATTCCCTGTGGTCCACTTTAGACCTCTATGAGGGATCCAGGGTATCCCCATAAATAGAGATAATTAGCGTTTGTTAGGTAGTTCATAAGTACAGCTCCAAATATAAAGCTGTTAGCAGTTGCCTGACTACTTGGGTCATCTTTTCTTCTTTCTTTCCTTCCTTCCCATATGTACCAGATCAACCTAAACAGACAGAATTGGGTAGGCATAGTCTAGGTCTCATTTACCTGGGTAGGCTGTATCCCTTTGCAATAGCTAAGTAATGACTGATCTAGGTCAAAACTCAGTACGTAAGGCTTGAATGGGGAGTGTGTCCAGTGAAGGCCACAAAGAGAATCAAGGGACTGGAACATCTTTCATTTGAGAAGACATAGGGAGGGCTATGACTGTTCAGCCTGAAGAAGAGAGGCTCAGGGAAATCTAAAAAAGAAAGACAGACTCTTCCCAATGGCGCTCTGAGACAGCCTGTGTGAATTGAAACACATGCTATTCTGTCTGAACATAAAAAAAAAAGTTGCTTACTGTAAGGGTGATTGAACACCAGAACAGGTTTCTCAGGGAAGTTGGGGTATCTTATTCCTTGGAGATAATGCAAAACCTGGCTGAACACCATCCGGGGAAACTTTCTGTATCTAAATACATACTTATTTGGGTAGGGAGTGGCTCAAACAATCTCCAGCAGTCTTTTCTGACTCCAACCATTCCGTGATTCAGTAATTTGGCTTTTCAGCTTTCCCTTCCACCCACCCCCTACTGGTATTGATGCTCTTTGCCCTCTCTCAAGGAGGTATCATAAGCCTGGTGGACACGCCTGCATGCCACCTCTAATGGGTTCACACTTGTTGGTGAGACTAAAAATAATACACTGGAGTGACTGGGTCACGGTTTATATGGCCCACATTATCCCCCTGGGTTTTTACAATTGCAGCTGGGGAGTGACTCAGCTTTATGAAAAGGACTAGTGAATGTCCCTTTTGGAATCCTTGAATGATTCCTATGCTAAGTAGTTCTTTCTGGTCACTCCTAACGTAAAGTCAAGTATCTTAAAAACTTCTTGCTTGGCCAGGCAACACATCAAGGAAAAGATTAATTTTTCCTTAAACCCAGACTAGTTAAAGTAAGATAATCAAGTTTTTCCTGGTTCTCATCGGTTGACTTTAAAGTGAATGAATGCACTTCAGTAGGGTAGAAATTCAGAACCTCCAGGATCATTTATCAAAATAATAGTTTTGAGCTAACATTGTGAACAAGCTACACATTAATATGTTGCACTGCATTTTTAACTGGGTTAGAAAATTATTCTTGTTCTCACCCAAATGAGGCTGCATAATCACAAAAAAAGGAAGTCACACTAAATATTTAAAGAAAAATTAAATTTCTTACCAGAGTTAAAAACCTAATTAATTTTTCAGTATTAGCCATTATTTAGTTTTAAATTCAAAAATAACTTTCCTATCTGGGTCAATTTTCTTCATAATTCATTTGGGGTTTTTGGTTTTTTGGTTGTATTTTTCTTTTTGTTGTTGTTCTTTTTGTGGGGTTTTGTTTGCTGGTTGGTTGGTTGGTTTGTTGGAGTTTTTTCAGGCATATTGAAATACCACTACAGCTGGCTGAAAAATCCAGATCTTGATTTAGGAAAGTCTTACTTATTCAGAGAGCTTCACTGGTTTGAAATTATATAAGTTATAAAAAAATAGTTACATGGGCAATGAGTTCAAGATATGTCATGGAATAGAGATGATGTGAAGTGAGTGCTGAAAATAATTATGTTTCATTGTTATGTTCAGTATGGAGCAGTAGTAAAGCAATTAAAACCTAGAATCAAATTGACTTACTTAGGCCCTACTGTCACCTTAATTGATAGTTAATCATATTTAATCACAGATTAAATATGAAGCTTTGCCTTTTGAAGGTTAAGCAAAACAAAATCTGTCTAATTGGTTCCAGTGTAATAATTTTTTTAATCAGGAAATCTTAAAAGACTGAAGTATCTGAAGAATACTGTATTACTGTTAAAAAATGTAAGAAGCCAAGAAAAAGGAGCACTGTTACAGGGATTGAGTCTGTCTATAAATAATGTAAATCTGTTATGTTCTTTTACAACTTTTGCTAAATGTGAAGCTAAATAAATTTCCAAGAAAAAGACTAAGTTGAGATACATTGACAAAGTTTGGTTCAACAACCAGAACCCCTGCTCCTTGGTCCCAATTCATAATATTTCCAAATTAACCAGATACAATACTTCTATAACATGAAGTCCAATATTCAGACTTGAGTAGTGCTTATCTGCTTCAAAATATGAAATTTAATGTTCCTTTTATTAGAAAAATAGCTACCTAAAATTAACCAGCTGGAAATGTCATTTTTATATTCACGTAAGAGATGGGTAGACATACATACAGATTATTGTCAAAAATTGTCATGCTCATTCAGGTATTAAATAGGTGTGTGAAGTTATGCAACCTGCAACAATTTGGATAAATTTTACTTTAATTTTTAAAGACTAAATTTTAAATTTTACATCCAGTGGGGTTTTTTTAAACTACAATATGTATAAATAAACCAGGCAAAAGAGCAGTAAGAGTTACAGTTCTCACGTGACCTTCCTTACTGAAAAGTCATTTCTCTTTTTCCCTTCTTTTTTTTTTCTATTTATGAACCTTTCATCCTTTTCTACATTTGGTCTCACTTCAGTAGGATGACATAGTGACTTCTAGTTTTTAATCGCCCATCTAGATCTACCACAATGAACCAAACATTTATAGGAGACTGGAAAGACAAAATGAAACAAGATAACTGAAAAAAAAAAAAAGCCATTGCTAAATTAAGCACAGTCTAAAGGCAGGCAACAATCAGACTTAACTGTACATACAGTGGCAAACGTGAGAGGTGCACAGGCCACTGCTTCTTAGCTTCCCCATTTTCTCACACATCCAATTCTTTCCCTAAATTAGTTCCATATAGGAGAGATGCACTACCGGGGAAATCAAAGATGTAAAAGGACTGCTAGGTCACCTCATCTGCAGAGATTGTATGCATCTTAAACACTGCACAAGCAGGGCCTGATTCATTCTAGCACCTGTATTTTCTGTTTCATTTATTATGTTTTAAAAAATGCACATGCAGTACAGATGTTTCCTATTAGGGAAAAAAATTATTCTGGTATTTATTCTGTCTTGTTTATTTATCTTCTCCTACAATAGATATTATTTTTTCCTTAAGATTCCAGATCTTCAGGCAGCAACTGTGAAAAGATCTCCTTTTTCTTTTTAAGTGTTCTGTGGCTTGTCTAAGACTTTTGCATGGTTCATCCCCCATCTCTATTTTTATCACTTTCATGAAGAATTAGAATAACCAGTTTAATTTTGAAAGTGCTAAATGTTCTCGTTTCAAATCTAATTGCAGTCCATCTGGCCTTAGTTGAAGCAACTGCTAAATAGAAGATATTAAGTAGAACATAATTACATATTACGTTTCAAAATTTGAAAATTAGAAAGTAACTTGATTGAACAAACTGTGTTGCGACACTATATATCACATAGAATATGCATTCATTCCAAAACTAACTGCTAACTAGGATAATTTATATAATCATTACCATGTGCTTACTCTTTTTGAATTTTTCTCTTTGACGTTTTTACATTAAGAAATCATTAAGTTTTGTATTTTAATGCAATTTTTTCATTTAAATTACCCACAGATACTCATTACGGTTAAGACTCTGCATGGCTTTTGGCACTAATATATCTCTGTAAACACATTGTTTGTAATTCCAAATCCTCATCTTTATCATTTAAAATTTTAACTCCTCTCTGAAGCTGGACTAATACAGTTCCTTTGTCTTCAGCAAAACTATTCTGGTTTAGAGAAGCCAGGGAATTTGTTCCATTTTTGTTGCACCTTCCTTTCTCATAGGGTTCAATTGTTATACATTAAAATATGTACTTCCTACACCTGGTCTAGAACTTTTCCTTTCCAGCTGTGAATGAGTATGGACATGTTCTAAAAACAGCACATATGACATGATGCTGACATTACATTATCTTCCTTTTGACTACTACTTTGCACCAGCTTTTCCCTTGTGCACCCCGTCCGTTGTGTTCTGAGTTGTCCTTCCATTTTTTACTGTCTCTTGTCAGAGCAGACTGTTACTTGGTTTAACCTCCCTTATTTCTCGTCATTAACTGCTGTCATCTTTCCCTTTTTCAGTCCTTTTTGAATGGAAGACTGCATACCTGGCCCTTGCCTACCCTGCTGCTGGCCATCTGGTTCTTCATTTTTAAACAGTGGGAACTGGGGACAGAAGACAGTGGAACCAGTCTGGTCATCTCTCATGGAAAGGGCTACAACAACTCTGGACAATAACCACAGCAGATGAGTAATAGAAGGCTATGACCACACCTGACACACAGTTCTATTTTCATTAAAAAATGCCAGATAAGTGTGTATCCACAGTCCCACTATTTTTATTTATATTAAGGTTTAATCCTAGCACACATCTCTGCAGTTTGGAATTTAATGCCCAACTGTGTCAGCAGTGGTCTGTATTTGAGTAAAAAGACAAAAGAAAAGAGAAGGTAGGGACATGCAAATATCTTGTTGATTTATCACTTCAAGGACATGAAGAAAGTACTCATGAGAAACTGCACCAATCCCCAAAGCATGCTACCTTAAATGTATCCCACAAAACTGAAAACACTCCCAAACCTCTTCACACTACATCAAGTTTATTAAATTGTGTGTTTACCAAAGAAGGATCTGAAGACATGGCAATTCACAAATACATATTTCACATAGACTAGTAAGTGAATTGCTCAGTAGTAGGTGCTCTTTATTTTCCTTTCTCTAGCGTAGGAGTTGACTAGAGCAAGTGTATGTAATGTTTAATGTTTAAAGACTGCTAGGAATGTCTATTTTTTATGTAAAATGACTTTATTCCTCTTTAAAATAAGAGGTATATAAGTATGTTCACCATTTGACTTAGCATAAGGCATTAACTGCTAATCTGATAACATACATAAAAGTCAAGAATTGTTAAAGTATCTCTTAAAGCATATGAATTTCAGCATAATGAAAGAAGTATACATAATATCTCAGAGTTTTTAGGGGGAACAGTACAGATATGAAATGACCAGTGATATGAAAGAAGGGTATTTAAGGCATCAGGGGTATAAATGCTTGGCCTTGGTGGACTGTTGATAAATTTGATGTTATGCTTCTGCTGTCGAAAGAGAGAAAAACCCTAAAGCTTGTTCAGTTATGCATAATGATCTGCTTTTGACTGCAGCTTTTTGCTGTTACTGAGGAAATCTGTGGCAACAGGATCACATTTCAACATGGGGTTTATCTTTTTGCTATAAAAAAATGGATGTTCTTAAAAAGGATACGACTGTTTAATTCATGTTGCACATACAGGGATGAGCTGGGTTTGGCTGGGGTAGAGTTAATTTTCTTCACAGTGGTTCATATGGGGCTGTGCTTTGAATTTGTGCTGGGAACGGTGTTGATAATATCGAGATGTCTTATTTATTGCTGAGCAGGGCTTGCAGAGAGCTAAGGCCTTTTCTGCTTTTCATATTGCCATGCTGGCAAGGATGTTGGGGGTGAGGTGAAGGCTGTGAGGAAATGCAGCCAGAACAGCTCACCCCAACCAACCAGAGGGATATTCCACATCAAATTACATCATGCTCAGTATATAAAGCTGGGAGATGAAAGAAGAAGGGGAGCTATTTGAGTTTGTCTCCCTAAGTAAACATTGTGCATGATGGAGCACTGCTTTCCTGTGAATGGCTGAATACCTGCCTGCCAAGGGAAATGGTAAATTAATTTGTTGTTTTGCTTTTTTTGCATGTGAGTTTTCTCATGTTTAGTCTTCAGATCCTCCACCCGATCTCATGGGGGGGGGAGTGAGCAAGTGGTTGCTTGGAGCTTAGTTGCCAGCTGGGCTTCAACCACTACAAAAGGGGTTGAACCAGGTTTTCTGGTTTATTTCAAGATAGCAATTGCTCAAACTTTGCAGTATTTCCTCACAGACGTTATTCTATTTGTTTCCATTGAGTAACATGCATAGAATAGTTACGTCCAGCAAAAATTCAATAAGAGTGTGAGACACCTAAATAAATATCTTTCTTGATGAAAGTCGTAGGTTAGAAATAATATTAAGATCAGGTATGTGTCTGTATGCAGGGAGACATCTGAGTTTGGTGCTGAAGATCCAATTACACATGGAAACCAGCAGCTCAGTTACTTGCCTAAAATTGCCTTGTGCTATTTGAAGTCACAGACTCATAGAATGGTTTGAGTTGTAAGAGACCTTAAACATAATTTAGTTCCAACTCACCCTGCCGTGGCCAGGGAAAACTTCCACTGGTTGTCAGAGTGTGCCTAGGAAAGAACTTTCTCAGATATGCTTGAGGATTGTTCATGCCCTGTTGCAATGGCAAACAGGAGCTAAGCAGATTCACAGTCTGCACAGATGAAACCTACATTTTAAACAATCCACATCCTAATTTGTACACATTATATTTAAACTGAAACTGCCCAACTGGACAAAGAAAGTGTTTTCCTTTGTGCTTTTAAAAAGTTTAGAAAAAAATCACAAGAGCCCCAAAACAGTTGGCTTCTTAATTCAAGTCAGAATTAAAGTACAGAGGTTTAATCCTGTCTTTCTTTTTATTTTCCTATATCAGAAAGCAATAGCAAAAATAAACCCCAAACCTAAGAAAAATGTAGGTTCTGAGATATTACAGATGTACCATAGGACAAAAGAATAAGTTCTCAGCAAGTGGCTTACTTACAAATATCTCTGTTTTTTTCTCTTTGTTTTCTTTTTTTTTTAAAGGTAAAAGAAAATTCACACAGAAATTATGCAGTCAAACACCACCCTATTTCCTTCTAATGGTCTCTAGACAGGAGACAAAGGGGTATGCCTGATTAGACCACCAAATACCACAGTAAATCCTAAATGGCCACTAGGCCAGATAAAATAGGAACCTTTGAAAAGAATATTTTGTGGGATGGATTAACTGTCTTCCAAACCTCTGTAATTACAAGAATTAGCATGTGTCCTGGATGGAATAGCCATCCCTGTTTCATGGTTATGGTATGAATGGGGTGAATTGCCACTCGAGTAATAGATAAACTTTTTTCCCCTAGTTTCCTGAAAGTTGAGCATGTTTAGCTATTAAAGTATAAAGATTTTTAAATATTAAAATATTGCTATGATATTTTAAGAGTGGAGCTAAAATACAGAATTTTCTAATACCTTTCTTGATTTTTTTTTGACATCCTTACTGAAGAAGAAGTCACACTCAGAATAAAACTTGTGAAGAGAAAGACATTTAGCCTGCATTACCACCTCATCAGTTCAGTTAGAAGGAAAACTAACACAATAATGTGGGTTGTTAGTTTTTCTCTCGTTTGCAGTTAATACAAATGTGTCTTTTTAAAATCTCGATTGCCTAGAGCATTCCAATTAGCATTAATGTTAGGCAAAATTACCTAACACAACTTGAAATGAAAGACAAAAAACATAAAGAAGCAACAGAGCTGTTTGTGAAAAGTATTGGAAAGGGATTGTAGAAGTCAGGGCATGTGAAACAGAAGGAAATTTTGACACAATAAATATGTTCTCAAATTTTCTGAAGTCAGCATTTAGTTCTTATACTTATTCCACTAGTGATTCAGATTTACTGGCCACAATCTCCAACTGGACTGTAATTCGGAACAGCAGGGCAAAGTCCCCTAATGCCAACAAAACCAGCCATGGAAAGAGCACTCAAGAGAGTTTCCTAATAAGTAGTACAGAGCATTCAAGGGAAAAGATGCGATCTCTAGTGCATTTTCCTGCACTCACCAATTCATAGTGCTGCAGTTATACCTCTTCCTAAGTGGGTAAAAATTATTATGTCAGAGCATTTGGTTATCTAAGATGACACCAAAAATAAGCCTTAAGTTAACTTGAAAATCAGTAGAGTATCTGTGTGAGCAAATTATAGTCAGAGTTGATGAGCTTAATCTGTGCCTTTCCTCTTTGCAAGACAATGTTCCTGACGAGGGGTATCAGCTTCACACTTGTGTGAATGCTGGAGCTCCCCTAGGAAGGCAGATTATCATCTGGATATGTCAACCAACAAAGAGAAAACACATCAACTAGAAAAGGAATTTTACTTACGGCTATGCAGGAAGTATATTTCCTTGATTATCCATATCTTGTATAGCTTGACTATGAATGTTTGAGATTAACAAAATCCCTCCCAGAAGTACTGTCCTGATAGTGAAAATTGTGAACTAAGAACCAGCAGAAAGGCTGAGGCATACTAGTGATCTTCTCTCTGTTTAAGTAGAACAGAAACAAGTAGTAGAGAAACAATAATGAAATGGGAACTTAATTACTTGGGAAAAGAAAGTTTGTGATAGGAATGGAAGGAATGGATTCTCATGTTGGCATAAAACAGTGCAATAGACAATAATTTTAATGGATGAAAAAAAGGATTATTTTTCAAACAAAACCTATAGATTTTGGGGGAATTCATAAGAAAGAGGTATAATAGTTTAAATGGAATTACAAATACACCATCCATCATTTCTTCAAGACTGATTTCTACATAAGACAAAAGCTGAATCTGAGATCTCAAAGGTAAATATTCCAGGATAAAAAAATGTCATATGAGGAGTTAGGAAATAAATAAAAGCCAGAGAACATTCATAAAACTAAGAATGTGGAGCTATGGAGCAAATATTAATCAAATCTCTCAGGAAAGGTACAATGAGCCTTTGTTACCTAAAGGTTTTTAATCAAACTTGGCCCCAAACTTCATTGATACAGATAAAGATGATATAAAATAAGCTTTCTAAATTTTCAGTGACACAGTTTTGAAACACCGAAGGCTTATTTTAAATGACAAGACAACAGAAACAAAGATATTTATATATTATTTGAGGCTAGGTAATATGAGAAAGAAGTATAATTTTAAATACAAGGAGCTTTCAATCAAACACTATTTTCAACCACATTAAGAAAATTGTTTGAGGAAAAAATATATAATTTTTGTTACAAAAAGTATGAGTTTAGCTCTTCAAAAGAGCCTAAAAGAAGATGGAAAAGGGACAACCAATGCTAACAATTCATATTTTGAGTTATTTCTGAACTATGTAATTTTTGATTTAGCCAAGGTATTTATCAGCAGCTTTCTGATGGCCAGTGCTACTTGTTATGCCCTACTAAATTTTACATAACATCCAGCTGCTAGTCCAGAAATCACAGTTTAAGTCTTATGTTTTAACTCCCAGCTCAGTTCAAGTATCTTTCACATCTGTGTACTAATGGCACTAGAAACTGTTCAAGAATGTGAATAAATCACCCAGTGTTTTCTGCACCAATTAGGGACAGAAAAGCATGGAAGACCAAGAGTATTATGGCTGACATGTATAATCATTATCAAAATAAAAGCACTTTAAGTGCTTCAGAAAGTAGAAAACTGACCTTTTCACAAATGCTAAGTCTCCCTGCAGAAGAGCCTCTATAGTAGTGTAGAGTGCTTCTGTAAGTCAGCATTTTAATTACCTGACTGATTTACATTTCCAGTTTATTTACCTGCTCTCAACAGCCAGCTCATCCTTCATCTTATGTGTGCAATCACAAGCAGTGTGAAATGTTTTTAAAATGCTTAGGCATAATTGATAGAGTCAAGTTCCCAGCATGCTTAAATTACTTTCGTCAGGACATTTTTTCTAAATTTATTCTTAAGATCCTGCCCTAAAGGTTTTCTAAATTTGTTTTTAACATTCTGCTCTAAAGGTTTGCTAAAGCTTGCCTCCAAACTCAAGATAGCTGTGGTTCCTTATGATAGACACTGCCTAATTCTGCAAGTCAATGCAAGAAGCTAGTGCAGAGCAAGAATTTCAGTACAGAGGCAGGGAATGCAATGCGAAAGAAACATCTGTGTAGGAGGAAGAAAAATTACATTCCTGCAAGAAAGGAAAAGCAGAATTAAACTGTTTTGGTTATCCCTATTTGCTTACAACTGAGGAATTTGGGATAAGTGCCTCCTTAATAGTGATTCCAAAAATATAGCCCTCTTTTACCTTTTGCATAAATATCCATTTTCCATCAAATGGAATCCATACGCATTTCTGATTAGTGAAGGATGAAGACAACAAACATCTTTCTTCAGATAGTTAAACCCATCTCCCCCACTATTAATTAAAATGAAATTGATTTTTTTTCCAAGGTGTATCTCATTTTATGGGTCTATAAAGTGGCCATAGAACTAAAGGCTTTAATCTACACATCTTGTTCTGAGAAGCATTTTTCTCTTAGTTGAAACTAAGGTGCTGTTCCAAACAGCCTAATTTCTAATTTCTCCATCCTGAGTAAGAGGCTGTTTTATACTTATCAGCAGGATTTTATTAAAAGTGAATCTGCAGTCTTCAGCAGACAAGATACATTATCTGAACTCTACCTTCATCACCTAATCAAAGCAGATTTGTAGAAAATTGTGCATGTCTAAAGTACTGAGTATTTTGTTTAGAGGACCATATTGCAAAGGGATGACACCTACATCATCAAGGACAGAATACTACTAGGTTTATAAGCTGTCAGGCACCATAAAAGGCATTGCTGGCTGAAGCTACACTGTTTATCGTGTGATGTCACACTGGGTACAATGTAGCAGGATCTGGTGATATGATTAAAGGATAATACTAGTCCTGTCTCTTTTTAACAAGAGAATAATTAATTTCCTATGTAGATAAATGAGGCTGAATAGCTAGTAGCTTATGTCCTGAGATTACTGCAAGGGAAAATAATTCGTGACAATCTTCAACCCTTATTTTATGAATAGGCATCAAAAATTGGTTTGATAATTGATGCTTGCAAATATTTCTGGGGTAAAATTATGTATTTAGATTTTTTTTTTTTAATTACCCACCCTTACTTAAAATAGTCATCTTGTTAAACTCAGACATATTCATTTTAGGAGAATCTGTACTTAGAATGTCACTTGACGAAATGGCACTTTGGTCTCTGTTCACTAAACAATTCCAGCTAAAAGAGATCAGATTATCCATCTGTGCTTCAGCTCTTCAAGCTGATACCTTCTCACATTTTTTTTTGGAAAACCACAGTTTTCTTGAAATGAATTGCGCTAGCAGTGTTCATGCTTCTCACAGGTTATTGCTTCATATACTACAACATAAAACCTTAAACCATAAAGATGATTCTGTCTCTCTTTGGTCTCTTTATAAATTTTGCCTCGTGTTCTTTGCTTACAGCTGTAGAGACAGCATACAATGCACTAATAATACAGATAACAGACAGCAAGAGCTTTGTGGGAAACAGCTTCTACATTTTACTGAGAAAATAAACTTCTTGGCTTCTACTGTCAGTATCTCTCATTCTGGAAATGACTCGACCACAGGGAAACCAAAGCACTAATGCACTTGGTGGCAAAATTGTAACTTCAGTGAATCTAAGAATTTATCTTTTTTTTTTTTTCTGAATAAGCAAACATTATATATATGTATGCTTTCCTCTATAAAGACCTTCTTGCCTTTTTCAATTTTTTTTTAAATTAAACAGCTAACATACCTATCTCTTTATGTTTGTAAACTTATAAAATTATAGCCTCCAAGCAAAGGGGTACACGATAAGCAAACATAAATTACAATACAATTATTGAGATCATCTGAATTATTAACATACTACCACATATGTATGGTCCAGTTCTAAACATAAGATACATTCTGCTTGTGCTATTGCTTGTAAGAACAGATATAGGTAAAAGACAGAAACTGCAAATATTTTGGGATTAGGTTTATTTCAGACTTTTTTAACTCATGTATGAATATGTTTATAACAAAGTCATTATCAATAATCTCTTTTACCATTTGAGAATAGCAACAGGTGTAACTTTGTTGTAATTTTCCAACTTGCCACTACTTTTTTTATAAGTCAGATAAAATGTTATTTCAATTTATACCTGCAGTCTGGTTCTTGGCACTTCTCAATTTTTTATGGCCTTGTTATGTTTCTCTAATAGGTCTGCTTCTATATAAAGGGGTTTTTTTTCTTTCTCAAATGTACTGCATCTCTTAGTCCAATACCTGTATTTCTATTTTTTCTGACATTTTCTTTTCATCTATATAATTTCTTTACTTATCTGAGCCTTATCTGACATTAAGGAAAAAACAGAAGGTTTTCTTTCTATAGCTAAAATTTTTCCTTTAACTTTCTAGGTAATCTACTGGCTCCTCTATTACTTGGATTTTTCATAATTTGATCACAACTAGCCAAATCCATCAGTCACTGAGCAAAAGGCTCATAATCACATATAAGTGGATATGTTATAGAATATATAGAATTCCATAGCATTATTGTTGACCTGAGAGCACTGTGATTAACAGCGGCTTACACCTGTAACTTTAAAAACATATGCAGTCATTACACAAGTTATAGTAACCTGCCATATCAGTTCTTCTTAAAATTATCAGTGTGAAATGGAGTGATTTTTGTACAGAGCAAAAACAAAGGAGGGATATCCAAGAATATCTTAAATTTCATGACAATTTTATTTCAGCTTAATTGAATCTAACTCCTTTTGCCATTCATTTTTGTATGGTGAAGACTCTTTCTGATATTAAGACACTTAAATCTAATTATCTACCTGTGGGTCAGAATTCTTTTCCTTTTGAGAAAAAAAAAAAGAAAAAAAAAACCAGTTTCTATTCTCACGGGAGAAATATGGGGTCCTCTGGAAGAAAACTTCTGTCCATAGCATCTCAGGTATGAGAAAAAAGTGGATCTATATGAATATTTAATACTTAGTATTACTGCCAAGTATCCTAATCCTCCCACTGTGTGATCACAATGTCTAATAATTTTCCTAGCTTAGCTCTATGAATAAAGAATGTATTTCTTAAAAATAAAAGTTTCTTTTGTGCTTTTCAGAATGCAGGATATATATCTTGTTTTATAATGAATAGTTATGTACTCAGAAAAAATTATGGCTCTAATATTTTAAAGCAAAAGACTAAAGGGTATTTGCTTAACTGCTACTTTGCAGATCCCTGTTGTAGGTCAAAAAAATTGCAGCCAGACCATAAGTACATTAAAAGTTCAGGTACTCATATATATCTAAAGTAGCATGGCAGCAATAATACATTTATATTTATCATTGTTTTGCATAATCAGGTACTCCAACCATCTTGGTCAAAGCCAGTAGAAGTAAAAAAAAAAAAACTAAGGTGTTCTACATTTATCCAGTGGATGGCTGCTTAAAGATCTCTTAGAGGATATGGATGAAATAATTCATTTTATCTCTGGGAGGGACATGTACCACCTGTCATCACTGAAAACAAATGAAAAAGGCTGCCTGGGATGACAGAGGTAAAAAGATTCTTAATTCCCTACAGCTAAACAGAAGTCTTTGTATTCTGTGTTGCTGAAATAATTCACTGTACCTTATACAACTGCACCTAGGATAAAGGACTGCTGAGATACAGGATCCATTTCAATTACTTTAAATTTGAAATCATTTATAATAATTCAGTTGTGCAGGAAATGCTAGCTGGAAAGTTCCCTAATCACAAGCCCATAGAGGGACACTAGATACATTATCTGCTAAGCAGAATCAAATTAAAAGGTATTGTAGCCTTCTAGCCAAGTAATACTCTATTGTCATTTCTAGAAACAGGCCACTGAATTTGCAGGTCCTCCCTCAGAACAGAGGCTTTTCACACTTGTCTTGTCTGAACCTATGGTGAATGCTTGCAGCTTTACTTTTATTTACTTTAGCTGTAACAATATTTTTTTCTAATTTTTTCTTTTCCTAGAACAAATAATACAGTTTTTTCTTTCTGATGGTTGTGTCTGATTTATCCTGCCTTTGCTTATTTCTATATGTTAGGCTTACAGTTTTTGTACAAATAGTACCAGTAAGCCTTTTCTCTTTTTCTAGCAGGCTGCTTATGCCTGAGGTATTGATGTTGTGCAGAGAAATACACAATATCATGTGGACTCATAGCAGAAGCCCCAGGAGCTAGGGACACAGGATGTGGAGGAAGGAACACAGGCATGGGATGATAGGAAACAGGGACAAGGCTAACACTGGAGATCACGCTGTTGTAAGAAACACATTCATGATAGGTTAAAGAAATGCAGACCAGGATCTGAGCTAGTTTTTGCCATGAGAGAACAACAGACAAGGCTCTGGCATACATGAAAAGCACCGCTTTGTAGAGTAAATTTGCACATAGCTTGCAGACCAAGATGGTTTAAATTTTATCAAACCTATAAAAACAAAACAATCGGAAATCCTAGAAGGTAGAAAAGGAAATAGCTGACATCAACATCATGTCTCTTTCAAGTGAAGAGAGATGCTGATGGCTGCCCACATACACACCAAAGTGATTGCATTCACCTGAAGATCCAGAGAGGCAGTGGAAGAGGGAACAAGGAAGGAAGAGGAGTGGATTCTAGGAGCTGTCTGTAAAACATTATCCTGTCTACTTTCACTGTGCTTGATAAATGTACTGCCTATGTTTGCTCTTCTTTGAATAAGAAGTGCAGGCAATTGGACAAACTGTTGGACTCAATAATTTTAAAGGTCTTTTCCAACCTTAATGATTATATGGTTCTGTGATTCTAACTGAATTAATTAAAAAAAATACTTTGAGAAAAGCAAATACTCATTGCAAATTTAGTCTTAATTATATTGCTAATTTTCCAATTTTAATTTCTCCTATTAAGGGAGAAAATAGTGGGGAAAATATACTCAGATAGACATTATACCTAACAAAGGAAAGAGATGGCATTTGAAAACAAATAAAAAATATCCCTGTCATTTATATGCTGTTTTTCTATAAGGCTATGTTTCTCTTGAAACTAGATTGATTGCATAGACTTCAAGCATTAGAGTTTCTCTTTAAAGCAAATGAACAAACAATTTATCTTTGCCACATACAGAAAACAGTTCTGAACGTTTTTTTAAATCATGTTTTCAAAGTGATAAAGCAATCACTAGAAAAAGAAAAAAATTGTATCCCATGGATCAATTTATACTATCAAAACGAGCATATTTATCATTCTTGTCTGAAAACCATGTTTTTTTTAGATAATAGACTCTTTCTATCCCCAGTATTACATATAGTTCTAGTCTAGACTTTGATTAAAGAACTTTCATATTTCTCTCTCTTTTTGGGTGGATATTAGTTACCATATGATTTTTCTTTAAATAAATACAGCCTGAAGTATTCTATTTTCTCCTGACAAACTAATATGGAGTCTGAGACATAGAGGAAGTAAGTACAAAAGGTGTACAAATAAATAATTTCAATCATCCACCATTCTGTGTCAGTAACATTTCAGCTAATACTGGAAAAATATAGAAAACTGCAAATATTAAACCTAACTGAAAATAAGAGTACAAGTTGGTACTTACTTCCAGCAGAGTTCAATACCTTAATCATGCTCAATAATATTTTGTTTTGAAGATAACATCACTAGAAGAAAAATAACTAATTATTTGAGTTAATTGCTACTCAGCATGTGTAAAACTTCCACAATTTGGCCCCGCGTATTTATTCAGAACTTAAAGAATACATCAGTTCTAGAAGTATTTAAATAAGTTTATCACATTAATAAAATATTTGGAAACTTTGAAAAGTTATCATGAGGACTGAACTTCTGAAATGAAGGTATTGCACTGTGGTTGATTTAATAGGTAATGCTTATCTTACTGGATAAAAATGGAATAATGAGATTCTTCCAGTTGGGTTTGATCATCTGGACAAAATAAGTATGCTATTTCCAGATATCACCTGGATTAATTCTGCAAGAACGTGTCTTTGGGAAGGAGTCAGTTCATTGTGGTGACAATTTTTTTTTTTTTTGGACAGTGTTTGACAGAGTGGAATCCAGGTTGCTGAAGCCTTTGAATGATATTATGTATGTTTCCATGTTTTCTGAGGAGCAGGAATGGCACTATTTTCTACAGAGCCCAAGATATTTATTTTTATAAATCCTCTAAGTTTCAATCTGTTTGCCCCATCTAGAGTATTCTGTCATTCATTCTATGAGTCTATGAGTGCTCCAGTTTCCATCCACCACGGCTCCATCCATTGTTAGAAGCAAGAAAACTTTGGCCACTCTAAGAACATAGAGTAAGTAGCAATCTAAGAGATAGTGAATAATATGAATCATCAATGTCTTGCCATAAAGACTTAACAACTTTTCAACCATGTGTCTTATTAAATATCATTCAAATGAAAGGCATGTGGAAAAAAGGGACAGAAATTTTTTGTTCCTGGGAGAGAATGACTTGCATCCATGTCTCCTAAAATATCCCCCCAAAACAGAAGGGTCATGTCTCTACCTATTAACATGTCTTTGACATGTTATTGGTAGGTCAATATTGCATCTCATGTTATGGCTCCAAAAATAATAACAGCAAAAACATTACAATTTCTTCTACCACATATAACATAGAGAAGAACAAACACGTCTGAGGTCTGATGAAATCAGTGTTGGGTCACAGAAAAAGAAGTCAGGCATGCAAGATGTATTTTTGTAAGTATCTCTGCATATGGAAAAAAAGGAGCTATTCTTCTATGTCGTAACATAGCATGCAAACACAGAAGTCCAGCAGCAGTGACAAGATGCTTCTACTAAGCGAAAAGAGCCCCATCTGTTATAAAAGGTGTGTGTACTTTTGCCTAATGGAAGATACCTTGGAACACTGGGAAAGAAATGACATTTTTTCTGTCTTATTCAGAGTCCGGGGATTCTGATTTCAACCTTTTGATATTTAACTAACTTGCAAGGCACATGATTTTTGGAAAACAGTCTATGGATTCTGTATAAAAGGCAATCCAATATTTTTGGTTTATTTCCAATACCACCTCAGCTAACATTTACAAAAGTTTAGCCTGTAGGAAATATTTAGCATGTTACTTTGTATGGATTTTTTTTTATCACTGTTTGAAATCATATACTGCAATTTTGAAGATTCAGGCTCTATTTCCCCACTTTTTAAATGTCAAATACAATAATGCCTTCAGATATCTCATATGCTTGAATGTAAGTGTTCAGTTAAATATTGTAGTAACAATTCATCATTTACTAATCATAAGAGTAAATTCCAGTTCTGTTTTTCCCCCTTTTTATCCTTTGAAATAAAGGAATTCTGCCTCTCTTTCATTACAAAGAGTCTTAGTTGAGCACATGTAAATTTTTTTTACATATATTTGCTGATGTGTTTATTACTAAGTATTTTAAGTGCCTAATAGACAATTTCCTATGGTCTTTTTCTCTTTAAATGCAGAAGGCAACTATATAATACATACCTCATCATACAACTCTTTTAAAAAATCAATTAGCTTTTTTACTTCTCTATGGTAATTATCTTTTTTTTAAATGTCATTTCTCCTACATGTATAAGTCATATTAAATATCTCTGTTATATTTCTGAGTTGGGATTGCATTAATGAATGTTCACAGTCAGGTTTTATGTGAAATCATGCCTTCCTTTGGCAATTTTTGGAGGAATTGATTTCATAATAATTACATTAAACATAGAAAAAACCTGTATATATTTAATACTGATCGATTCAGTTATTTCAAGCCATTTGTGTGTAATGTATTATTACAACTACGAAAAAGGGCATTTTTAAATATTATTTTTAAAAATATAGAAGGTTTCATACAGTTCCAAAAGCAATGCATTTAGTTAGTTGTTGGGTCCACTTACAGTTAAGTAAAGAAATGAAAAAACGGGATATAATCAGTACTCTTCAGTATTTCATATGTATTGGGAAGGCATAGAGATACACTGATAATCACTGTGAGCTTAAAATATATGTGGAAAGTCAGACAATTTTTAAAAACAAGATCTTGAAAGTCCTACATTCATATTAAAATAAGTTTGAAAAAAACCCAAAAAGCAAAACAAACAAAAGCAAAAAATCAAACCATCTTCATTGCATCATTGCAATGGCACATAAAGACTCACAAGTCAAGGAAGGGGCATTTGATATCATATATATAACTGAGAGAACTTGGTAAAATATTTAGCAAAAATTAATTTGAAATAAACTGCCTTTAATTGGAATTCTTGAAATCAACAAAATCAATTAGGGAGAAGAAAAACCACATGTGCAGCATCTGGCATTTTTGCACAGATGCTAGAGGGTCCTTTCGTTCATTAGAAGAAAAATACAAACAGCAGGCAGGTTGTTTCAGTTTTGACTACACTGCCACTGAACAAATAGGAACAAGCTTTTCTTTCTTACCTTGCATCATTTATAGTTTGCCTCCGCAGCTGGTGACTGAGAATTATTCCTGTACTTTTTCTCCCAGCTTCCTTCTGATCTTTTATGATTTTTATTCTATTAAATATATTACTCTCTTGAATGCATGAAGAAATTAACTGAAATGCCATACTGAAACAAAGGACAAAATTAATACTAACAACATGAGTATTGTAATTTATTCACTGAAAGTTGTGAACATCCCCGCCCACCCCCTCTCCCTTGGCTTTGCTGTATTGTTTTAAAAAAAAAATTCTTTTTCACAGGACAGGATGTATCATTACATACCAGGTGCACTTCCCTGCCTTTGAGCAATACATGGACAAGTGGCTCTGTAAGTCTGCATGATTGTCGCTGGCAAACTGAAAATTCAAATGATCAATTCTGTGCTTTAAAACTGGTTCCTTTCCTCACATACACTTCTGG
Organism: Grantiella picta; assembly: GCA_013397955.1. NCBI lineage: Eukaryota > Metazoa > Chordata > Aves > Passeriformes > Meliphagidae > Grantiella > Grantiella picta. The sequence goes on along the minus strand of VZRM01000197.1, from coordinate 305,176 downwards.
TTTCTTTCAACTGACATGTAGGTTCTCTCAGACGTGGAACTTGTGTCTGGCTTGTGAATGGTGCTGGTTGGTCCATGTCAAATAATCAGAACAAATTATCTAGATGCATAACTTAGATTAAATGTGAGAAATTAAAAATGTGCACTTTTTTTAAAATTCTCAATGCCTTCCATTGAGAGACCTATGTAGCCATTTAGTAGCTGAGCAAGATGATAGAGCATGTAAATTTACCTAACATGTACTGACTTGTTCGAAGATATTTTGCCCATTTCTTTACAAGCTATAAACAGCAATGCAAGCTGAAAAGACAAGCTTATTGTATTCTTCTGGCTTGGTCTGAGCATTACAGCAGCGATTAGACACAGAAATTCCTGTATTTGTGCGTGCAGCTCAGTAGCTTCCTAAGTTCAAGCACATGATAAAATGGAGAGAGAAGTTATATTTAGTCACTTCACCGTAAAAATATGTAATTATATTGGATTAACTTTGAGGATACTGACTCATAAGGTATTAAGTGGCAGCTATAAGTACACATTTCCCTGTATTTTTAATGTTCAATAGCATCTCTAACTGTTTGTTGATTTGTTTTAGTGATGAAAGCTGCATAGAAGGATTATTTATTGCTGCTGTATTCTGTGCTGTTATCCTTTTTGCTCTTCAAACCTTGCCAGGCCAATTAATATTCCATATCTCTAAGAATGGTAGTTCTTTTTAGTCCTGAATAAATGGGGTTTTACAGCAGCTCCCAACACACCAATTATTCTAGAATACCAGTATGATTCCATTATATTATGGGTAAGTGCAGACTTTGCTCTACTTATCAAACTCAAGCCATTCAGAATATGTTTTATAAAGCATTAATAATACTTTTCACTTTCTGCCTCAATTTTTCTATCTCATCCTTTTTGAGAAAAATGATTTCTCAACACAGTTGAAAGCAAAAATTGAAAATCTAAATATCTGTTGAAACTGTAATGTTTTTCTGTTTTTTTTCAAAAGTGATACTGTCATTTTCTGTTTACATTTGAGGCTGAACTGCTGAGAAACAAAACCACCACAGAAAACAGAAAAAACAGTCTTGTTTACATAGATTCTTTTTTTTTTTTTTCACTTCACCAAATAATTTATTTTTTCTGTCTCAATAGAAACTGCAGAAAGAAGCTTTCTTCATAAGATTCACAGAAGATATGATCCATCTCACTCAATTTAAGCATATAAATTCAGGCCACTAAGGATACTGATTCATCAACTTCCATTTATATTAAATGGAGGGAGCTGTGTACTTCCATTTGCAAAATAAGAGATTACTTTTCTCTTGATTGCCTTTCTCACTCCATTTAATAAAGTGGGCTAGTTAATATTGCCTCATAGGAAGAAAAAGAATGCCTTTTTAAAAATGAAACATTAACATTTCCATCTAAAAGCATTTCTTTGTCATTAGGGTTTTTTTAAGAATTTAGTTCTGAAATAAACAATTTTACAGACTGTCTTTACCTATGTACATTTATATTTTTTTGTCTATTTTCAAAGGATTCAAGAATCATGAAGACTACTCAGAGTCTTGAAGGACCAAGTTAAAAAGAAAATCAAAGTGCTTCACCACATTTTCTGTATCTGTAGCTGATTTGATACATATGTGTCTGTGTAATATATGAACAATTTCAAAGATTTATATTCACTTTTATCCTCTCTCTTTCTCCTGAAATAGCTTGTTTTCTATTTATCTGAAACTGTTCCAGAGATGACTACAGGATTTCTGATAGTACATTGAAACCAAGGAAAGGCACTCCTTATAATTCTGATCTTTAAAGTGCAGCCACTTATTTTACAGCAGAACATTCTCTGTCTTCTATAATACTTTTATAATGCTATAAACTACAATGTGGGGATTTTTATTTTAATTTTTCTGTTCTGGCTCAAGACACTAGATGTCATGTCTAAAGGTTCATGCAGCAGAATGCCACCAGCAGTGTCATCTCTTTTTATTCATAAGAAGGTCCCAATGCTACTTAAAAGCATGTGGATGGTAAAATGAGGAAACTTCTCTCCGTAGCCCTAAACAGAATGCTAGATATCTTGCTCTGCATGATAGCTGCATTGTTGTATTCCATGGTTAGGGAGAGAGCTTCATGTGGATCTTATTACAGCCTGGCATAAATAGGTGGCCAAAATCTTCAAGCTTCAGGCTGGGTCAAGACTGACTTTAGTGAGGAGGGGACAAACGAAGTCATTGATGGGGTTAGGGATTTCCTCTGGAATTTTGAAGAGGCTGCTCTTTTTGGAGGTCTTGTAAGTTTTGAAGTTATATAAGTAGGAGGGGAACATTGTTGATAGTGACAAGCTGTGAAAACAAAGCTTTTCCAGTATTTTCCATTAAACAGAACCCAGGCAGAATTCTACTTCAGTGTCATCAGCTGCTTAAGATGCCAGGTAGTATTTTACCTTTTTCTGTATTTTCTGGGTTTTCAACACTATCACTGGGTGGTTGGAATTAGGAGACATTTAGACACTTAATTGAAGTAATTGTTTAGGAATGAGAATGTGAAAAGAACATATCACTTCCCTGAGGAGGTGATGTGCTCCAAGAAAGAAAATGTACTATGTCCCAGTGATGATATTAAAGGGTGAATCATGGTCTAGTTCAGTGGCAATCTGTATTGTTTCCATGAGCGTTAAATTCTTGAGTTTGAGGAATTTCAGTTTTAGAGCTGCAACTAATGTTTCAGAAAGAAAATTATCTATTTGGAATAGTTGTGGTAGATTTTTTCAATTTCTTATTCTTTGAAGTAAAAATCATGACAGAGAGAAGAATTCTGAGTAAATTTGATTGCTTATGTAGAAAAATAAATAGCTTCACTATGGTTTGAGCCATATTTCTAAGGAAAACCTCACAGGATTAATCAACATTTTTGAGAAAATTGAGTGCATAGGGAGGTCACTTTAAGCAGTCCATCTCAGACATTTACTAGTTTTGCTGCTTTTTAAAATGTTGCCAGTTACTTAGGTTTTCCTTCTGGGCTGAAGTTTAATAATTCAACATTAGGTCTCAGAATAAAATTCCTGCACACAAGTCTTCATTCCATATATGTACATATTATTTCTCAATGTTAGATTTTGAATTTGTTTAGTCTTCATTAGTTAGATAGAGCAATAGTTCCTGAGTGCTAAGTTGTCACTAAGGGAAGTAGTATTATGTGTTTAGGTATATGCATACGTATTTATATGTATATGGTTTATGTGTCTAAAATATATATATAGTTTATATAAGCAAAGTATATATAGCAGAAATATTTCAGAAATGTATTGACAAAAGGGGAAAAAAGGGAAATGAGCACACAGGAGAAATTCTTGTCTCAAAAATATAGCTATATGACCTAGACAGGGTGTGGCATGCGGGGGGGGTGGCTCCCGCGGAGCCCACCGGCACCAGTCACGGTCTGGGAGTTCTTGTACGGTGGGATCTCCTCCACCACAGTCCCTACCGAAGCTCACGCAGGCACTGTCAGCACAGTCCGATTGCAAAGGAAGAGCTGTAGACTCTTGCCTCAGGTTAAAGGATTTATTGTTAAGAATCCGGGGGGCAGGGTGACGAGNGTCGCAGTAACCTAGAGGTTGTCTGCTTCCCATGGCCCCTCGGGCTCAGACAGCTCTGTGTTGTGATCTGACTCATCCACACTGTCTGTGCTTGCCAGATCGGCCTCAGCCCAATGGGCTGCCACAACAGGGCAATCAGGTTTTATGAATTTGTGGTAATTTGACATAACCTGTAATAATAAGGAGAAATTCTTATCAGAAACTGAAATTGTTTGTTAATTATGAATCATCGGAATTTTTTTTTATATTTCAGCAAAAGCTTTTTCATTATTATTTGCAAGACTAATGTTAATTACTGTACAACGTAATAGTTGTCAAGTCCTACATGCCAATGTCCTACATTCAGTAATACTGAATAGAAATTAATATTATATTCAGAAGATAAATAAACTACATTGTTCATAGCCTGTTTTTTGCTCCTACATACCTACATAGACATGGTACTCAGAGTAGCCATTGTGATGTTTATTGCATTTGTAAGAGTAAGAAAATACACATCTCATAATGTCATATGCAGAATAAAGTGACCTTGTCTCAAGACACATGAAATGGTAAATCCTGGAATAGGGCAGCCTCTTGTTCTGTGACTGGCTGCTGCTTGAACACTGCTAGCATTCTCGGTAATTTAGTTCTGAAAAGTGTGCAGTTTCCCATGCACAGGTATCCTTCAACATGTCCTTTCACAGTTCAAAACCACCTGAAGTTCCCCCAGGAGCAATATACACCTGCCTTGTCTCTTTTTATAATTGACTGTAGTAGTGAGAAACGTGTGACTGTGAAACAGCAAGCACTGGAATTGGGTTTTTTATATAAAAAAAGAGACCAAATATATACATGAAAGAGAAATAACTGTATTTTTTTATGCCCAATTAAAAACATACAACTAACTGTCGATAGTAATCTCTCTACACAGGAGCCCAAATTTTATCAATTTAGTCTGTACTTTATTCACTGCTGCCCATGCAAAGTGGGATTGAGTAATAAGTAGTGTTCTCACAAGTAAAGTCACTCCTCAGGTTCACTCAAGAACCCAAATAAAAAATAGAATCATATGATTAATGCATAAAATCATCTTGGGGCAAAGTTAAGTTGTATAGATAATTTTACTGTTCTTCTCTGTGCCTTTTTCAAAAAATTTTAATTAGTCCTTTTTATAATTTAATTTGTGGATAATTATAATATATTCCACTATTAGATTGCAGCAAGAGTTAGTAGTTTTGTTGGATTTTTTAATATAAATTATTCACATAGTTTGATACAGGCTCTTACATTTAAATCTTCTAGAGTAAAGATTTTCTTTCTCTGAATTTTTTTATTTTTACTTTCTGTTCTTCCTCTGAGGACACAGAGGTTTGTTTTGGTTTGCTTTGTTTTTCCTCCAGAGCTTTTTTGTTTTGCTTATCTTTACCCATTATTGCTTCACTTGAACGTGTTTTTATTCCTCTGTGTTTCTGTAATAGCAAGCCTGGAGCCTGGCTGTAGAACACTTAACCTCTGATTCTGACCTTTCACACACGGGATGAAATTCTTATAAGAACTCTTTTCTAACAGGAATTTTCAGCAAGGTAGAGTTATAACTTATGCTGAAAAAAAAAATCAGTCTACATTTTCTACTCACTAAGGCAGGCTGCTGTGTTTATCTCAGTGGGATTTAATACCACTGAGATTGCAAGTCTTAAAGTTTGTGCACCACATACCAATAGACCACTTGGGAAATAATTTTCTTTTTAAAAAATTAAAAGCTGTGTCTGGAATGTAATCAAAGGATGAATCAATTTAATAAAGAATTGTAAAGTTTTTTGCCTTACTGGGGATGCATGATAAACATGGAAGCTACTTGCAATCAGACAAATGGTTATATGCCTGCTACTATGGTAATATGGTTTAAATATCTCTGTATTGATTGCATAGTCTGTTCACTAAATAAAATATGGGGGGTTTTGACTGAGTCTGGGAAGGGAATATTTATTTCTTCTCAGCTGTAGGGAATAGAACAGGTTTTAGTTTTTAGAACCCTGAGAAGTGTCAGGGTTCAGATTTTATGCCTAAGGCACTTTCTCCTTACCCAGGGTGACCTCACCCAGGCTGCATACAGGAGACAATTTCCAGCCTTTCCTGGACCCTGTAAGTTATCTGTGTGCTGGCAGCCTGCTGTCCAGCACAAACCCAAACTGTGCTTCCCCACAGTTAATACCCACAACAATAGACTCGTGCTTGAGGTGAATGCTCTGACTTTTCTAAATTTTCCACAAAGAGCATTATTGATCAGACCGTAAATGGACCCCACCCTTTAAATAAAGGCACACCAGCTAGTGCCAGAGTGCTGGTTCCTGTTAATTTTTTTTTAACACCAGAGGGAAAAAAAGCAAAACAATAAACTTCAAGAAGATTCACACAGTAGGGAGGAAGCCTTGGGTAATGTTGCTGTGATTCCTTCTACAATGGGAAGGATTCTCTTGTCCTTTTAGGGAAACTTGGTAGTGCATCACAGAGCATTAGGACACTGCTTACACTGAATTCCACTTGTAAAATTTTCCTGCTTAGTATGAGGTACTATGCTAGAAAAAATACTGTTAAAATAATCCTCAAACTCTGGTTTGCTTTGGTATCTGAGAACAAGGCAGTGCATGGCAGCTGCTGCCCCCAAATCAAAAATATTTTTCAGAAATTTGGCATCTCTTAAAGGACTATATAGGGCCTTAACATTGACATTGTCATCCATGGTTGAGAAAAGAGCACCATATTTTCCAAATAGAGTGACCAGATCCTTTAGAGAAGGGTCATTGGGCAACAGCAGGATAAGGATTCACAAAACGCTGCAGGTTTCAAATGGAGGGGTTTAGCCCTACAGTGGGGATAATGATAAAGGAGACTGACTCTGTATGTAATGCACAGGATCCCTAACTAGGGAGACCTGAATTCCAATTTTTGCTTCCCTGAAAAGTCATTGAACAGATATTGAAGTAAATACAGATATATGTAACAGTCAGGAAATATCCATGTAAACATGTAGTAATTAAGATTAAATCGATGAGTTTACATAAACTACAAGCAAAAATTGTAAGATTAGAAATTTCATGTTTGTACCAAGTGTTTGTTTCTGGTGCCCTCCTCAGATGATGATGTTTCAGAATATCTTACATTTCTATGGAAAAAAATTATGCACTTGCCTGGGTCTGATGATAGTTCAAACACGTACACTCTACCTAAAAACTTTTGTTTATTGTTTGGGGGATCATATGTAACAAGGTTGAGATTGCTTAAAAAAAGAAAAAAAAAATTGTGTCATAAATAACGTCACTAACAAATAATATAGGGTGTGTTATCACATGTAGAGTCAGCTATTATGAGCTGCGTGATTGAGACATAAAAGTAACATGCTCATTTATAGATATTTTTGAATCTCCATATGTGTCATTACCAATACAGAAGATTATTTCTCTGTCATAGAGAAGCTTATTATTTTTTCCGCAATGTTATTACATATTTAAAGTTAAAATATATTAGCTTTACTTTTAGGTGGAACATTTCTAGTGTTTTTTTTAAGAACTTTCCCCAAAAAAACTTCTTACTATTCTGAAAAGAGCACAGATTTATAAACAGACAATAGGGCAGAACTTCCATGTTTCCTTAGCTCTTTTTTAATATATTTGAGTCCTTGAACAATTTAAATGTTTAAAAGAGCAAAAACCCCCATCTCTTTGGTAGATGTGTGTCAAACTTTTACTTGCAACTAACGAGAAAAATGAGATGGAAATTATTCTAAAAAGCCACACTGAGAAGTTTAAACATTAGTGACATGACTCTGTGACTCATAATGTTGTCCCCAAGGCTGTGTAATTAGATCCTCAGGTGGCAATGGTAGCATTCTTCAATGACATCAAAATAATTTCTGCCAATGTGCATTAGTTTAAAACCTGAGAGTCAATCAAAATATGATTTTTAGTGAGGGAGGTCAAGAATGAAAGATGCAATTTTGTGTGCAAGATACATCACAATTCTGAATCTTTCCTTAAAGCAAACATATAAATTTTTTTGTTGGTTATGGGAATAGTATTTGTACATTTTTGTTTGTCTGTTTGTTTGGGCAGAAGGAGGTGTGGTCATATCTGGATTAAGATTCCTGGGAACAATTGATAAGAAAAATTAACACCAAGGTTGCTTCATATAATGACAGAAAACAAAATACAGAAAAGGACATGGATTCGCGCTTTACCAGTTAGAAAAAAAAAAACATTTAAAGACAGAAAACTTGAAAAAAGGGACATTCCTAAAGATACCAGGAAAGACTCAATTAAACTTAAGATTTTATGTAAACTTTTACTTACTCAGTAGAACAAAAAAATTCTATATTATCCATGCCAGATGAATGTTTATATCCAGCCTACAGGGTGTAAAATTAACACCTCCTTCAATTTTGTATAATATGTTTTGTGTATTTCTGTATATAATGTATTAAAAGCATATTTGTTTCAAAATCGCTCCATCAGCTCCCAGAGACAGGACTTAGACTGTCCACTAGATAGACACTTCAGAAACACATTGTCACCTTGAATATCAATCAATAGTTGAATGAGTTTTTCAAAATCAGCATTTTTGGTTTTTAACCTACAATGACAACTAGGTGCTTTATCTATCTGCATTAGGAGGTTTTACTCCTTACACTATCCATTAATATGTACTAAGATCCTTTTTAATTTCACAATTTAATTTCACAATCAATCATATAATGTGAATAGATCATCTATGTTTAAATATGTATATGGATATATTTCTTCTCCAAGAGGCACTGAAAGCTAATATTACTTGCATGACCATGATATATGGAGCATTAAATATCTGTGGTCTATAAGGTGACTGTAATGAGAAAGTCTAATTTTGACTCAGAGGAAATCACAGTCTCTGTTGTGTTTCTAAACTTTTTTTCTTTTGTGAGTTTGGTTTTTTCAGGTAGAGAATTTTCTCTTTTCCACAATTAATGATATTTTGTGATCTCTGCATAATAGTGTGATAAAGTGCATTGGAGATTCTGATTTATTTAAATAAACTCAAAATCCTGTTATCAAGCTATTGCTGTGATTTCACAATTCCTGCTCTGCCTTAAAATTACTCAAGAAATATTCTGTGGTCCATTATGCTAAATCAATAGCTTTTAAAATGTGAGTTAGCAATCTACACACTGTATTTTCTTCTCCAAGCAAGAACAGAATATCCAAATATCCCCTCATAGACCTCTTCAGATTTGGATTCCCACAGACTTCAACATTATTATTCATTATCTGTTTTAAACTGCTTAGTAGAATTGTTCTTGCCATGCTCAGCTTGAGAGAATAATACACTTTCTTACTGAGTAAAACCTCTCTGTATAATATTTGAAAAGATTTTTTTTTTGTAGGGAATATGAAGCATTTTGAGTTGATTGCCAGTGAAATGCAGAAAATACACGTATTATAAGCATTTGCTTTTAGGGTGTTGGAGTCAGGGGAGCAAGCATCTATGAAATAAGTTGCATGCTTGGTATCTCTGCTATGTATCATTCATTGCCCCTGCTTCTTCTGTTTCATTAGACTGAAGGATTTTTCACCTCATAGCAGGGATATTAAGCATTTCATCAGCAGTAGGAAAAAGATTATGTATCTGCATTATGTTGAATTCATCCTTTAAATTGATTCAACTTACAATAATTTCAACATAGTAAAAAATCAAAGTACTTTAAAATTCTCTCAACTCCTGCGATTGGCAGGAATGGGGAGTTGTAAAGGGGGAGAGGAAGAAAAAAGTAAAACGTGAACATAGAAAGAAAATTTTCTGAGCAATTTCTTAGTCAGAATCCAACACCTAAATCCATATTCTACATCAAGCAGAGGTATATCACTTTTCTTCAACTAAGTATTCGTGCTGCGAAGAAAAATTGACCTGGGATTCTTGTTAGCTGGACCTGATATTATTATTGTTTTTCTCTTCAGTGTGCATCTCAAAATGGAAGCTTCTGCTTGAAATGAAGAAATCCCATATATGAGACCAAGACTGCATAACATAAATAATCCAAATCATATCCTTATGTAAGTTCTAGCTCTTTATCAAAATACAGGATAAAATACTTATATTTGGTAAAAAAGATAATTTAATCAAATTTAAATATTAAGCATAATAACACTTTCATATCACTATATATTTGAAAACCTTAAAAATAATAAATAAATGGTCAATGTGTGTATGTCTAGGATTCTGAATAATTTGCAATTATCCTAGTCAGGTAGCTAGACACCAGGCCACTAAAATTTATTATCTATTGAAAAAAAAGTTTTTATACAAACTTTTCACTGGCATCTATATTTTAAAAGAAATATAAAATAACTCCCTCTTTCACTTAACACAAAAACATTGGTGTGACTTTTCTTCCTGGGTTATATTTTATAGTGCATTCGAAAATAAAATTTTCCAGCTGGATGGAATAATACCAGAGATACAGGGTGTGAAACTGTTTAGAGAATTCTTTATTTCACCTTAGAAGATGAGAGAGTACGCAGCTGGCAATTCTGGTGCCTTGATAATTCTGCTTTATTCCATGGTATTACTTCACTAGACTTTCCTTTTTTACCCGACTGCTACCAGCTTCTCCATTCTTTAAAATGAAGAATCTGTGATATGTACCTGTGTTATCCTCAGTTTCTGCAGTAATTTACCACTAGTCCCTGACATGTTTTAACTTCATGTTATGAATGCTTTTGTTTAGTTTCTAGAAAATAGTTTTCATTTCTTTTAGTCTACAGGAATGACAGTATTTCTTTTGCTCTTTATCCTGATTCAAGCTTCTGTTCTTTAAGCCATTTTATTACTTGTAAGTCATCAGTTTATGGAATAAAAGACAATACAGTATGAACCCTTTGATTTGTTAGGGAGCAATGCAGTGAAACAAAGGATTACATTTCAAAGTCATGTTCATTTCAACATTTTTCTTTGCAATCTTTCACTATCTTTATGTACCAGTTGATCAAGCTCCGCCAGGTTTTCTACTACAACTCAAGGACTGAATATCAGAAACACATGAGACGATTCTCCTCATCTGACTAGGCACCTAAAACCTAGGGAGCTTAGAGCCATACTTTAAACTGTGCAAATCGCTCTAGGTTTTCTGTTTAATCTTCTGAGAAGAGAAAGGCTTCCGTGCAGAAGTGTCATCCTGGACATTTATTTGGGATGAAAACATAATAAACCCATTCTAGAGGTATGCTTTTTCTCCACTTGCTAAGAAGAGAATCTGGTATCTCTAGCTCAAAAGGAAATGTCTGACAGGGTATCTGAAAGAACTGAATTACTTGTCAAGTTATTAAGCTTCATACTTGTGATTTTAAATTCTTTGGCTTATTTTTTTTAAGCTTTAGTTAAATTTCAGGGAAGTTTTTTGTAGCTGTAGTTGATGCATATTATGTGCTTCTAAGGGTTCCATATGTAACTTCTGAGAATAAAACTGATTAAAAAAGTGAGAACACCTTCACTTACAGTTTGATTTTTAAAAGCCTGTTCAGAAGAAAAAAAAATGAAATATTGATATATTTCTATTTTTCTTTTCAATGAATTATTTAATCTGTCATTAGAAAAGTTATTTCTTTATTGATACCCAGTTTTCCTTGGTTCTAATTGCTATTATTTAATATGTTTTTTTAGACGCATGAAATACATAGTGTAATAGTATATGTAGCTTGGTAAAAGCATAGCCTGAGTGAAGGATGATTAGAAGAGTTCCATTTGTTGATCTGATATGTGTCTAAAAAATACTTTTTGTGCACCCATGTATTTGGTAACATTTAAATCCTTGTACCAAGCAATTAGAATGTTCAGCACAAGAATTTAGGTGATTGATACCAATGTAATTGTAGATCTTCATTAATTTATCCTAGATAGCCTTAATCACTTATTCTTGATCTGCTCTTGAACCTCATCGCCTCTCCACTCTTTTTGCAATAGGATGGCATGGTACAATTCTGTAAACTACGTTTTTACTTGCCATCTTTTCCTCTTTTTCCTGAAATTTCTGAAACAGAAGCTAGCCCCAGTCAGAATGGCATTTTCATTTAAATTAAAAAAAAAAAAAAGGAAAATTAGGATATATCTTCAAAGTAGCTTTCTTGCTTGCTTGTGTTTCAGAACTGTGTCAAGAAAAACAAGATCAAGTGGATGATAATTAACAGAAGCCACAAATTGCTGAGTTATGGGAGACAGAGAGGTGGAGGTAAAAAATAAGGTGCCAAAAAAAGAATCCAGAATTTAAGGCTATTAATGACTACCATGTAAACAGTTGACTACAGATAAGAACATGAATAAAATTACTAGACAAGGAACAAAAATTTGTGTGTGTACCTTGATCAAGATGCTTCATTATGAGGTATAATTAATTGACTTTTTCTTATGTGAGATTTCTTTTTTATGTCATTAGGATTCAGACTTAGATATTCTCTATCATTGTTTCCAGTGTGTGACTTGGAGAGGATAAGACTTCTCTTGTGTTTAAGAACTGATTTACTTTTAGGGTGTTTTTTAAAGGGCAGAAACATACAATGAGACTTAAGAAAAATACTGAATGTGTGGGCAGCAAATTAGGAGTGAAAGACCCAGAATTAGCTCTTTAATCAACAGACTAAGCCAAATATTTTGAGATAAAAGTGATGTCTCTTGAATCACTGTCTGACTGGTAATATCAAAACTCATTATTCAACCAAGAAAGTACAAAGAACATGAACATCTAAGGTGTTTTAATTTATATGTCATAAATAATTTGAGTAAGACCTTGAATTGTTTATTTAATTTTTTTTTTCAGAATCAGGATAGAGAATATTTTCACCTATGTTCCTTCAAACTACAAGAAAGCAAGGAGCCACTGTGCTTGCTGAAATAGTTTCACTGACTTCATGACTTCTGATATAAGGAAGCCAAAAGAAGCAGCAAATTTAAGAGTTAAACCCTTTATTAAGCCAATTTGCCAATTTATGTCATGTCAAGAGGAAATAAAGTGAAAATGCAAGCAAAGGACTAGCAGAGGCACAAAATTTAGATGTTATGATATAGCTGAACACCTGTCTATAAATTAAAAGAGATTAAAGATTCAGAATCAGTTTTCCTCTTCTGTTATGAAAATTGTCTGTCTCTGTACATCTGAGTATAAAGTTTAGAAAACAAGAGAAATTCTATTATTATTTTAGAACTGAAAATATATGTATATACGTATATATACACACAGTGAAAAACAAAGAAAAACCTGATTACTGTGACAAGAGTGCTTAGAAAACAGATAAACCAGATTGCCTTTAAACTTCAAAAATTATGTCTACTAAATTCATTCATTAACAGCACACTTCATTCCAGTGTTTAGTTATTGCACATTAAAGAAAAATAGTGCTATAAAATTTATTACACTATCTTCAACAAAGTCTCAACACAAAGTGTACAAGGTGCCTTCAGCACCTAAACCCTGCACTAGCTGTGTGTGAGTTCAACTCCACATCACTGATGCCACATGCTTCTGCCACTGCTGGCTGTGGTTTGTGGTGGTCCTTGGTGAGAACAAGACTATCAGCTTTGAGAGCTGTTGACAGGATAACTCACATGTGCATAATTTTGTCTTGTTTCTTCCACAGTTTTCCTCCCTTGTGCCTGCTGTTTTCATGCTATTTGCTGCTAAAGCTCCCCCTCCCACCCTCAGGAGGGAAATCATCTGCTCCCTGATGGTGCTTTGGGGGTGAAGGATATTTTTCCAGTTACCCTGTGTATTCGGTTGGAAGCCTTGTGAGTTTGCAGACCCTTGTGCTTATATTGTCCTCCTGAACTTTGTCTGACATGGATGCCTTTTACATGCAACTTCTCTTTCCCCCTTTGGTGGTCACATTAATCTCACGTAAATTGCTGAATTGTTTGGCTCACACTGTTATACACTCACAGTACTACAAAATGCTTACCTAATGTTCTTGCTTACGTTGCTTCAGTGTGCTTATATTCCAGTTAGAATTAATTGTATGATGATCAACACATTTAGAGTTTCTAGGTATCACAGTCATCTATTTTGGTTTCAAATAGCTGGAATACACTCTCTGTGCCTGCTGTGGAACATACAGGCTTCTCAAAACAAAAGAACAACCTCTCCATTCTAGCTATCCAAGCTGCATAAAGCTTTTCTGGCACAGGAGTTCCAGCCAGTGTCTCTCTAAACAAGGTTGTCAGAAACTTCCAACTTTGGGCCTCCCATGTTTAGCAAGCTCTGTTTATACCTACTTCCTCCTTGCAAAGATTATTTCTAGGATTCTTGTCTAGACTGCAGTGTAAATTTTGAGGAACAAACAAACGTACTGATCAGACGTGCACACTTCAGATGTGCTGAGGTCTTTTGTGCCTTTTATTCTTGCCTCAAATCTTGCTGGCTTGCTAAAACACCTTTATCTATGCTATTGGGACATGCCTCCTGTTCCTCCTAAATAAAAGGCTGATTATAATGTTAGGAACACTTCAGCATCAAAAGCTGAGGAGATTAATGTCTGCACTGAAAATTCTTGGCTTAACAAAGGTAAGTGCAGAATGAAAGAGATGTTGTTTGCAAAGAAAAAGAGATTTAAATGGAATGTATAAGAACTGGAAGTACAAATTAACCATGATGGAATGGAATTCTACTGACAAATTTTCTTTTAGTTCTTTCAGCACATAAAATCCATAAATCCTAATCAGTACCTATAGGAAAGCCCCATTCTATAGTTTTGCCATCCACAGTAACTTGTTGCAAAGTAGTGACATCAGCTAAACTCTTTCCTTTGCTATGTAATGGAAAAAGATCATGGAATTCCGTCCTGTAAGACATCAGTAGAACTTTTTATATAACTGAGTTTTGACCAAATTATCTGCTGCAACTAAAGCAAACATTTATCTTTTTTTCCTTTTTTTTAATTTTTCTTTTTTTTTTCTTATTTAATAAAAGACTGCAAAATTGTTCTGGTTAATTAATCTTCATTAATCTTCAGAATTCTTCACAAATTATGCATGTTAAGTACTTGCAGCCAGTGTTACATGTTTTTGATATCTGATGACCAATTACATTTGTTTCCATGTATATCTTCTTTGTCTCATTTAGGTGGGAAGTAAATTATAAAAAGTGCATGAAAAATGCTATATCCACAACAGAAAGCAGTTTTTTACCATAGGATAGGCTTCATATATCTAAACACTAAAGATAAAGTACCTACATTGACAATAATTGAAATATTTTATATGCAATATGAATTTTGCTTCTGATGCCTGATGGGGTTTTTGTCCTTTATCATTATACTTTTATACCCTTTTTATATATACCTTGTATCCTTTCCTATTCCTGTACTTTTACTCCCTGTATCTTAGCCCCACATGTTTATAATTCTTGTACTATAGCCCAGTTCAGAATTCTTTGGAGAAGACGAAACAATCTCCACAATCTCAAGAACATGAGGTGCCAACCTTGGACAGAGCCTCATCCCTGGAACATGTTTTTGTAAACTAAGTTGTAACCTTTTTGGGGGAGGTAATTTGAATAAGGGGGCAATTACTTCATTCGTTAGGTCCCTTACTGGGGAATTTTAGATAGGTATGCTAATCGATGAAGTCCATAAATTGTATACGTGTGGTACTGTCTCCTTTTTTTCATGGTGCACCTGGGATCCTATTAAACCAAGATAATACCCTTTTTCCTATGCTGCGGTGTCTGCGTCTCAATTTTTACCAGCATTTTAGGCATCACTTCCTCCATGTTAGTTTTACTCAGTTCCACTGGATAGATGTTCCCACCATCCTCCTGATATGAAGATGTCCAAAAGCAGAAATCATTGGTTCGAACACTTAAATCTGCCCCAGCACTTTAAGTGCGTCTGAGGCCCATTTGAGACCAGAGCTCCTGTTGTGGTTAACTTCAAAAATAATCAAATACTTGTTAATGAGTAACCCTTTCAAACTGAATCAATGCTTAGGAATAGCCAGAAGATTCACTTTGAAACCTCATTACTGCTCTTAGCAAGCACTTAAATGTGGACACAGACATCTAACAGATGTCTGTGCATTTATTTTAATAACTTTTGTCTATAAATGTAAGCTATTGCACTTAGAAATACAATAAAAAACCATGTTGACAAATATTAATAAAGCCAAACCATTCCTCCAAACAGACATTATGTATATTCTAAGCAACAGAGGGATGCTTAGAGGGATGTGATAGTATTTGAAGAAAAAAAATGCACAATTGAAACAAATATTTACAAATAATCTGGTTTTTCAGCTCTCCATCAGCTTCCATTTTGTTGTTTTATCTTTCAGCTTGGTTTCAGATTTTTTTTAAATTATGCTATTTAAATGCTACATAATAAATAAATAATACTATATTTAAATAATGTAATGTTATTGCTTATGACATAACAATAGCTAATTTAATTTCTGCTAGTTTAAAGAAAATTCACATTTCTTCTTTTTTTTTAACCTATGATGACAAGCAAACATATCAGTCATTTAGTCAAACATGGTAACTATGCCCTGAAAGATTAAGCGAATTTCCATCACAGAATACACTTCAACTAGAGACATGTTTTATTTTGCTAAAGACACAGATACGTGTTTCAATATGCAGTTTCTCAGGACTACTAGTGAAATGACATTAGAAAAGCCTCAGTTACTTAGCTGTAACACATAACATACAGCATACATCCACAACAGAATTAATTTTGTACCTCCTAAATTGCTTTTTGGATCTGAGTTAGCTTTTTAGGTAAGTACTACACTACAGTAGTGTTATTACATTTGTCACTTATAAATTAATAAATCATGCTCCAGCACTGAATAAATCCTTAAATGCAAAACTTTATTCAATAAAAGTAAGGCAATTTTTTTGTTTCCGTAGTTTTCTAAAAATTTAATATAAAAAATAATGTGTACTATCGTGACAGGGGTAATGTAACTATTAAAGCTATAGATGCACTTGAAACATATTTAATACAGAAGCTTCCTGAAAGGATATGTAAAATGCTTTACTGTATGAATTTATGTTCTTTTCTTTGTTTTCTTTTATTTGTGGGTTTATCTTTTTATGATTTTTTTTATTCTGTTCTCTGTCCACAAGGTTTGTAGTACTGGAATGATCTTCTGATATGTAACGTTATGTTTGTGAGGTATTTCAACTTAAGGCTAGAAAATATCAAGTTGCTAGTAATTTTAATGCCTGTGAAAATAATGTTGATTTAAATTTAACCCATTTATATTTAGAAAAAATATAATTCAGAATAAAATAGACTTTAGAAATACTTATATCTAGGCTTCTTCCTGTGCTGAATTATGTTATGGCTCTAGCACTCCTATTGTTCTTTCCACGTGCTGACACCACTAACTTGCTGACTCTAAAAGTGAGAGGAAAGCTACCAAATTGTTTCACTGAAGATTTGACTGTAAAGCACATGATCTCAAAAGGGATGAAGCTGTTTCATGAGAAAACAGAGTATTTCCTCTGGAAGAAAATAAGATTAAATAAATACACTCTTGTGTCTTCCTCTGCGCAGTATAAGGGTGTGTAAAGATTATCAAAATTCACCTTTATCTGTAATTCCATAATAAATCCACTGAAGACTGTTTTGTTGGATGGGGGGTCCTTTGGGTTTGTTTTGTTTTTTTTTTTTTAATCAGCTCTTGTACTAATGACAGTAAGGAATCATTCTTCCACTGGCTTTTTCCAGCTTCATGCTGGGTTTAAGCTTGTTCAGCCTTACTTCTGTGTCATACTTTGTTGTTTCAGCCGAGCTGCTTCCACCTACCAGGTTGTACTGCTGTATGTGTAAAACCATCTTGATATTGTTAGGGAAATGTATCCCTCCTAAATGAAGCCATGTGAAATTTTGAGAGTCAGTTTAAACTCTCACCATAGTCGCTGCAGAAAGAAAGAACAAAACATCTTTATTTCAGACTGTTTTGCAATATGTATCTCTGAGAGAAGACAGGAATCAGCCTTTGGGATAACCTGCTCCACGGACTATCGAGGGAATTTAGATGATTATATTAGATAAAATTCCCAGCTTTTACAAGATTAAAGTAAATGAGTTAGAATTGACTCTTTATTTCAAAGCAATCATAACTTTCTGTATTTCTCGTCCTAACTCTTTCTTTTGCCTCTTCATTATTTATTGTACTCATTCTTAAATCTCCGTCTGCCCTCTAGTTATCTCAGTCTCTCCCCTTCATCAGCTTTCTCCATTCTTACTGTTCCAGCAGGTGATTAACAAATGCAATTTTTCTTTCTAACAAAATGCCTTCCTTCTCTGGCCCTTGAAAAGTTTTCTAAATGCTGTAACAGCTAGTTTGGTTCTTCCTTGCAATTTCGTAATATGAAAAAAATTTGATAATCTATATATTCCAATTCTATAATTCTTCCTTCTATCATACATTTAGTTCTTCATTACACTGCTACTGAAACTGAAAACCATTATGTATTTCTGGTCTCAGGAGCTCTTCAATTTGACTTAGTGACCTGAATACCATTTTAATATATTGAAGATAAGCATGCAAAAACTATATGTTTGTTGAATGGCATTTTCCCTGCAACATTTTTAGAATAAATGGTGGCATAAATGCGTTGACAGCAGCTAATCTCAGAGGATGAAGTATGCATCCCTAATAACTCTTTACTCATGTTAAAGGAGAGTGAATGACAGGCAGTCCAAGATCCTATCTAAAAGGCAAAATACATTGCAGTGCATAATAATGCACATAACTGGTCTTCTCACTTATGAGCTGCGGATAAATGCAAGAAATCACTACAATAATATGCCTGAAGACAGAACACCTATTCTCGTTATGTGGGTGAGTGTGCTGTAGAGATCAATTAGATCACGTAACTCCTGCAGACAGTAAGAATAGCAGTAATAAAACCTTAAGCAAAGAACATATTGCACAGTGTGCTGACAAGGTCAAATTGATAGTAATGATGTGTGGTGGCAGCACTGCAATAAGGCTGTCTTATACTGTATGCATCTGATATTGGCTTTCATTACCAATATCCTGGAGTACAGTCAGAAGCTTACTAAAATGATAGCGATTACCCAAAGGGCAAAAGCAAATAAGGCACGCATTTCAGTCCTTGTGCACCCTGCAAACTGCATGAAGGCAGAAAAAATTGTACCTCATGCTAGATCTACAATGCTTGCTACCACTGGGATCAAATTCAGTTTATACTGCCTTTTGTGCATGTTTAAGCTGATGTGGTGCTTTAAAGTGTGTGTATGCTTAGTGAGTTTATCGAGATAAATCGTCAGAGAGCCCGATAGGTCTCTTCAGTACAAGTCTGCAAGTATGTACTCTAAATCAGCCTGTAAGACTTATTGTGCACAAGATGTACTGTTCTGGAAGCTTCAAGTTAAGGCTGGGTGAACACTTAAAAACTTGGGGTTGGGCCTGGTTTGAATAAACTCCAAATGTTTGGATGAGTGTCTAGTACTTTTGCAATACTTCATCTTTGTAGCTTTTTGAAAACTAAACCAAACCAAAGCTAATCCTATGCTTTGTAGGCAATAAAATTCCTTCTACCAATCCCTGAAATTCTTCTGTATCTTTACTTCTTTCTTACAAAATTAGTAATTTAAACCCAAGTAGCTTTAGTCTCTACTGAATAAGACATTCTCATGGACAAAGGTTAATGAAAAACAGTGTCCTTTGAAACAATGTATCAAACATTTCAAGGAAATGCATCTGGGAAGTTACTTCTGGTCTTATCTGATATTCTCACAGCGCATGAAAAATGTGAGTAGCTGAATAAAATTAAGAAGAAAATTTTTCCATTAGGTATTTTTCTGGGTCGTTTAAGCATTTAGGAGAATAGTAGATTTTGTAATGTGGTCATGTACAATGTTCGTGTCCACAGACACACACACACCTACCCACCCAAAAAAAAAAAAAAATTAAAAAATTTCAACCCTGAAAATATTGAGGTGATTTTCAAAGCAGAGGTGAACATTCAGAATATTTGAAATCGACTGCTCTTGACTTTCCTCCTGATTACAACATTAAAATGAACAGCTGCTCTTTCCCTAACTGCATGACATTTTCTGGGTGTTATGATTCTTCTCTTTTGTGGTGTTAACTATTCAAGGAATCAAGGCTGGCATAACACGATTTCAATGAACTATGTCAGTCAGGTCTGCCCACATCCTCTGTATCTTTCTGTTTGTGCACATGAGACTGGTTTGATTTTTTTTTCTGAGTTCTCTGACACAGCTGAGAGGATTTTTTTGGCTGTGACTTCTTGTACAACTGTGTCATGTGGGGGCAAAGATATCTGTAAGGAAAAGGCAGGTGTTGGCTGTGATTCAGACATGGTGGAGGTGGGTAGGAAGAAGGAAACAATGCCCCTGACATTTGGATTACCCAGATGAGTCACCTCAGGTATTCAGTTATTGCAGAAAGAAAATCACAGAATGGCTTGGGTTGAAAGGCACCACCTTAAAGATAATCTAGTTCCAACTCCCCTGCCACAGGCAGTGATGCCTTCCACTTAAACAGGTTGCTGAAAGACCCATCCAGCCTGGCCTTGAGACCTTCCAGGGACGGGGCATCCACAACATCTTTAGACAACCTGTTCCAGTGTCTCACCAGCATCACAGTAAGGAATTGTTTCTTCATATTTAATCTAGATCTTACCCTCATTCAGTTTAAAGCCATCAGCTGTTTTCCTGCCACCATGTGCCCTTGTAAAAAGCTTCCCTCTGGCTTTCTGGCAGTCTGGCTTCTGTGTGTTTCAAACCCTACTTTAATATTTTCAATAAAGGCTTCTCTGTATCAGATGCATGATTCATATAGACTGGGTGCTTCTGGAGAGTTGGTCTTTGAGCCATGGCAAGCATATTCCACTTCTCTGTACTCAGTGATTGCTCCATTTCCACCCTCAACAACCTCTTGCTCTGCAGCACTGCCATGGCTGTAGCTATAATGTCGTCTCCTACTATCATACTCCTAGTTCCTCGTTTCTGTCAATATCCTGTCCCTTGCCTCCTTCAAAAACTTATTTTTTAAAAATCTGTGGGAATTTTTAAATGCTCTCTCATCTGTCATTACTGAACTGGAGAATTACATTCTGTTTGGAGAATCATTATGGGGTATACACATCAGGAAAACAATCTCATTGTCATTATCTTGCAAGTTCTGCCTTAAACATGCTTGATATGCCTTCTGAATACTGATTAAGTTTTTAATTTACATTTTACACTTTTTTCTTCCAAAGGTTGATTTCTCACAGGACTTCTTGGGAAACAAAAACATAATCTTTGAAAATACCACAGTAACTTGTCCTTGTAAATGACTGCCTAAGAAGTCACTTTCACACTTGCAAATGTTCAGAAATGTTGACAAAAGTTAATAACCCTTCTGAAAAAGTGTCCAAGCTCATAAGCACCTAAACACATCTTTTTAAAAAATCTTAGCATCAATTTTTCAATTTCTTTTTAACCTATGCTTGATTTTTGCTAAAAAATTACACATACTGCACTTCAGTCACTAAGCACAATATTATCTTCCACCCCAGGTTTTCTTTTTGAAAGAAAAAAAGCCGCTTTCTAAACATGTGCATTTTATTATTTTCTTCCTTTTCGGATTAACTGTAAAGAGCCAACGTCAATACTTACGCAGATACAACATTTTAGAAATTTGCTAATATCAGTTTGTTATTGACAGAGCACTATCCTTACGCCTCCTCTTACATACATTATGCATCTTTGATCAAACAAAAAGCCTAAAGATTTGTGGGTGCTTCAGTTATTCCATACACTCTCCTTGTAACAACAGGTATGATTATGACTAATGAAGCCTGCATCAAGATGACTTCCCTAATATGCTGAGATTAAAAAGGAAAAACAAAAACACATTCATTATGCTGCAGCTCTGAGTTTTTGTGCTGAATAGGAAAACATACACATGTAAGCAGTATTACAATGGTTGTAATTACTTCTGCAGCGAGAAATGTATTACAATTTACTGTTCTTTATCAGCTGGAAAACCCTTCCTTCTGAAACATTGCATGTGCTTTTGTGAAGAACAGAACAAGAGAGACTCCTGCTGGTTCGAACCCTACAGAAATTAACACTTTTTTTACTAACTTTCTTTTTTCTATTCTTTATGTACTTACACTACTAATTTCTTCCATAATAATACTGAAAGGTTCTAAAACTGAATGCATTAAAGACACTCCTGCAGCTCAGAAAAAGAGCTGATTATTAGATTTTTTTTAATTTCTGAGAACAGCAAGTAGAAGGAAGAAGGGCAGAATTTAAGGATACATCCATACAATCACAAAAACTACCACGTAGTAGTTTATGTGGTTCTAATATGTTTACAGCAAATTATGAAACTATTTATTCAGTATATGCTGCTCTTATTGGAGAAAGTGATTCTTTGGTGCAAATATTTATGTATGTATATACCTCTTATGAAAAAGCAAACTAAATCAAACCATTGAGAAGTACAAAATTCACAAAATTGTTTAGTTCAGCTTAATTCTATTCTCAGGCAAAATTTTAAATTATTGTGACAAATTATTAGAGTAACAATGACATTATCACATACTTTTGTTTCCCTCACAGGTTGTTTGCTTTGTTCTGTGCACAGAAGCATGGCCACTGCTCAGAGAAGGAAGAAACAGTGACTCAGTATTCCCTCATCCTTCTCCTGCAATGTGTCACTACATGCTGCACAAACCTGTACTGGAAGGAAGTTTCCACTTTAACTCTTTATATAGTACTCACCTCTCTATCTGAGGGCTAGATCTTTAAAAGGATTTAAGGGCTGGACAGACAAAGGTATTTACCATCCAAGTCTAAGTTAATGTAGAGAGAACTACATACCATGCAGAAATACTGGTGTGTCTTTGAGGACTACAGCTCAGGAATGCGAGTGTCCACTAGCACAGCCTATGCTGCAGTACAGGGGCAGCACAAAGATACCTATGGAAGCCCCAAATCCAGGCTGGTATTTTGAAATAAAGGAGCAAACTCCCATGGAAAGATAGTAGATGCACTCCACAAACCATTGAAAATAACAGTCCACCTGATCCACCAGCTCCTGGTTCTCAGAAGTATAAGTGACTTCAGCAACTCTTTCTTTTGGAGGCGGCAAGTGTTTCTGTCTCTTGCTGGTTTTTGTAGACTACGAGATATTCTAATTCCAAATGTAATATTCTCAAACCTTTTGCCCAATTGCCATTTGACTCTAGAGGTACTAACCTTCACTGAAAATATTTTTTGGGGGGGGGTCTAAGTACCTGCATCAAATTACAGTGTTTTGTAAACCATTAACAGACCTTGCCCAATCTTGGAAAAAACTGCAATTCAATATTAAGTGTTTTCCCTATTATATCAGCGAGGGTTCAAAATGGGTTTTCTCAGAGATGATTAACCTTACAGAAAACTTAACTGGAAGAACAGCAACATTTTATTTTATTGAATAAATTGGCAGCTATATACTCTTCTGAGAAATGGAACATTCTCACTGAAAACCCTTCTCTTTAAGGGGACGTGAATGTACATATTCAGAGCCCTCCTGCCTTTCACTGATTTCAGATTACAGTTGTCAAGTTAAGACATTTCTGCAAATAAATTTTATGTACTTCATTTTGAAAAATGTGCCTGTACTACATTAAAGCAAAGGAAGAAACATCAGTGATTTTCTCAGTATCACAGCAGGTATTTATAAAAGGCTTTACCATAGAATCTCTTTTGCAGGATTTTTCAAAACTTTCATAAGTTCTGAGTCATCCTCTCTCCCCCTGTTCCACTCTCTCTCTCTCCCCCCTTCAACTTTGATGTTTTTCCTACATTCTTCTAGGAATAGTAATGCACTTCACTAACACATACAAGGTACATGCAAGAAGGCAGAAGTCAAAAAGAGAAGATGATATAACAGCATGCAATTAGACTTGGAACTGAGGTGCACAGGAACATCCAACTCTAAATGGCATGGTGCAATAAGTACCACAAGGCATGCAGCTGTCAGGTGAGGAAAGGCTCAGGCAGTCTCTAAGGTCATAGGCTTTAGCTCAGCTCAATATATCCCAGCTGGGAGATCTGACAGCATCCCCAGGCTGCTCTGTTGGGGGCTCACAGCACATGCCTCCTGTGGTGTACCTGCCACATCAGGCCCTTCCTGGCCAGGAAGCTCAAGGCGAGGTTGTCCAGCTCCCCAAAGTGAGAGCAGTCCACTGCACTGCAACACACACAGCCCAGCAGAAGCTAATCTGATCTGCTCTGCCATCATGCAGGGTACCAAATCAGGGCAGGATAAACAGGAAAAGCCCTTCTCAAGGTGAGCATGCTGACATAGTCTGCTCTAGGGGAAGAACTTTAATCTCTCCTGGAGCTCATTCATCTGAACTGACAGGAGGACAATTTTGTTTCAAGATGCTCCTGCTGATTTCATTTCAATCTGTATCTTTGAACCAGATGCAGAATATAATTTCTCTTTGTGGGTACAACTGCACGAAAACTTGCTACAATATGTGCTTTCTAAATAATTATTGGCTGTTCTATTATTCAATATCAGCATCTTTTTTAGCAATCACTTAAAGTGCTAACTCACACTGCATCTGTGGGCTAGACTAATTTTCAGCTACTCGATACCAGTAAATTATTTAAAGCACTACAGAGGACTTGTATTTTCTTACTGCTTGACAACTTGTTATCCAGGAGCCAAGGATATAGTGAGGCTGGGAACTTGCACAGCAAAAGTGGATGATAGCAAGCATTTTCCTCTGAAGTCTGAAACAGCAGAGTATAAAGGTACATGCAGTAGTCAGCTGTCTCCTGCTCGAGTACATTTATATTGCCTTGCCCTGGTGACACTGGAGGTGTGAATAGGTTCAGAGAACTCGTGTTTTTATTTAGGTTTTTGCTAGTGTACTATTTAGAGCTTCAGCTTAGCCTTCAAAGCAGAGATGAAGTTAAATGTATTTTACCAGCTAAAGGGTTAGGCGGGACATTGATGTATTAAGTTGAAAACACGGATTCAAGCTGGAAGAGATATTCATGCTGCTCTAGGAAATCAGGGCAGGGACAGGACAGTGGCAAGACAAAACTCTCCTTTGTTCCTTTTGCATATTAAAATAGAACAGGAAGAAGGACTCCAGGTGTAGTTATTTCACTCTTCATTCAGTACTATGAAGGAAAGGTTTTAGTGATATCAGTATTTTCATAACTACTTCAGAATTTGTAGCAGTAAACTGATACTCTATGAGGATGTAGCAAAGAGCATGCTTGACTTTTCTGAGCTGGGTATTAATTAAGAGCTAAGCAGAATTTACCTGTAAATAAAAACTCATTAATCTTAAAGTTTCAAAATCTCTGCTTACCTTTACTCAATCCATTAAATTTTCTGCAGCTGGGCAATGTAAACAGGTTTATTAAATTTAAAAAAAAAATGTATTTCACAAAACTAAGCTGATTTACAAAGTTCATTAATATTGTATTATTTACAAATTTATCACCACAATTACAAACAGATAGTCTTCTACTGCTTTTTTACATTTGCATGGTTGAGATAACAGCAAAAGCTATTATCAGTTGCTTAGGCTGTCTATATGTAAATATAAAGCAGAGCTAGTTCTCTTATATAAAGGGGAACTATTGTTTGCCATCTGGAAACAATTCAAAATTATATGCAAAACTGTAAATGTGTTTCTATTGCCGCTGCTAGGCCTGATCTTGAAGTTGTTAATCAGAGCAATTAGATCCCTTTCTCTACTCAGACTGGATGTATACAATATGTCATAGGATGCTGCATGCGTTTATTAACCTTTACCTTCCTCTGCATCATCACTTTGGGCTCATTAAAAGTAGCAATCTGGCTTTTCAGTGGAACTGTGAAAGTTAGATAATAAATGTTATTGCCAAAGAAAATACAATGATGTATTTATTTCTTTGTTTGACCCCAAGGGATTGGCACAAGTTTTCGAATTAATGTTTTAAAATAAGTTATAGCATCCCTTAAGTCACCATAAATTTAGCATTCCCTTGTTCCTGTTGAGAATATGCTAATTGCAGATTTTTTTTGCTGATGAGCATCATATTGCATAATAAATACATGAAAACATCAGTGGGGCATCCTTTCTTTTTCAGCATATTTACATTCAGAGGACATTCCCTAAACATACTGGTTCAAGTTTACTAAGAAAAAAAAATTAGTTGGTTCTAGATGAAATGATTTTATAATTATTTTGATTTACAATTTTTGAACAAAAAAATAATTCCAAACAATTTTTAATGAAGCTGGAAAATATATATTTAGTAAAAAATTAGATTCTGCTTCCTCAGATAATAACTGATTTGTCCAGAAATTGTATGACTGATATCGTGAGGACCGCTTGCAGGGAACAGTATTACTAAAGATGACTGAGTGATATAATCTAATCTAAATGTATTTTGCTTCAGTGATGGTCTTCAAATATTTTTATGCTGAAGTAAATATTCCAACTATATAAAGATAAAAAAATTATTTTTGATCATTTCTTCTCTTACTGATCACCAAAATGCTGCATAATTCATTCATGCATGGAAATCTTTGTGATATTGATGTGGTTTATATTTAGGAGAGACTGTATTACCCTCTGCATCTGCACATTCACAACTCATCTTCTCAAATAAATCTGTTGTGATGCTTTCTATTACGTTTGAAACACAACATCAGGTATTCTGGAAGCAGTAAGAGAAGATGAAATTTGTGATAGAAAGATGTTGATAAAACTCAGACTTCACAAAAGCAGAAATAGTCTTGATGTTGTTTTTTAAAAGTCATCACAAACTAAATACTGGGTTTCAGTGTGTGAGCACAAGAGCACAAAAATGAAAAATGATAGGTCTGGTTTCAGAGAGATTGTTTCCCATTTTAAGCTTAAATTTTGTTTGAAGGAAAAAGAAAGAGAAAAAGATTCTGTTTTCATATGAGAAAAAAAAAGAAAAAAGAACACAAACCCAAAACTATATTATTTTATTATTATTTCCACCATTTGTACAGTGCAACTTCTAAAACCAGGAGATCTAAAAAAAAAACAGAACAGAGGAAAGTAGTATTTTTTTGCTGCCTATTACACTGTATTGATGCACACAGTTTTTATAAAGGCTGCTTGCATCCTGTTTCAGTCTAAGTGCTGTTTGATAAATGAGTTTAATACACAAATGTTTACCTCAGAGAAAATTCTGCATACCTTTCAGAGAGGCTTTTGTGCATAAAATCTGTTTATCACATTCTCTAAGACAGAATGTGGTCAGCATTTGTACCCTGAAAAGAGCTAAAATGTTTTCTATTAGTCTTTATAGAAAAGTATTTATTAATCACAGAAACTATAATAAATGTAACTGAAGACTTCATGCACTGAGAAATACCATGATATTTTTGTTTATAGGTTGTTTCAGGAAAATGCTGTACATATATATGCAGATGACAGCACCTTCCTGGGCACCAACATACAAATCCAGCTCTCATTTCACAGGAGGTCTGAGTAAGTTTGTTTTACGAGGGTTTAGTTTGGTTTGTGGTAGATTAATTTTAGGGGTTTTTTTAATAATATAAGGCCAAACTCCTTAAAAGAAAGAACTTTCTACTACAGAGAAGCTTCTGTTTTTCTGTTGTGCAAGCTATCATTTCAAGGGATGCCCTGATGACATTGACATCTAAGAGTGATTGAAGGAATGAGCAGACTTGGAATTTGCCCAAATCATGTTTTTCCAGAATTACCCATCACATCCAATACTAGTGCCATCCATTACTCTCTACTTCATTGCATCTTCATATTACAGTTTGCAAAAGAAACATATTCCACAGAATCTGCATTTTGTGATTTTCCTCTGCTAGAGACATTATTGTTTTATATAGTTCCTGATGATATAAACTTAGTGTAAAGTCCATCAAGACTTACTCCATGTTTTTCAGTTTTTCTGCAGTAATTCAGTCATGGCTATGAAAAAAGAAAAAGAAGCTATTTTAACAGTAATTCTTATATAGAGATGAAAAAGCATATTGCTACAAAATCAGAATATTAGCATGCATGCCTTTATACAAGCTAGGATGTGGTCAGCATTATTTTGAAATTAATGATAAAAGAACTCCAGAATCAGGGATTATAAAAAGAACTGGACATTGTATTTCTTGATATATTAAAACTGTATAAAGCATTAAAAATGCATTTGTAAAACATAGATGACCTATTGTAGTTATTTTTAGGAAATCTGTGATTTAATATTTTGATAGCAATTGACTTATATGCATTTCAATCAAAATCATAATCAATATTTTTCCAATAATGAAAGTTTTTCTTTAATTGTCCCTATTTTAAAAATAGGATCAATGTAAGACTGACGGTGATCTAAATAGTAATGGTATTGAACATTGTAAAGTAAAGCTTTATTGGAAGATTGGTTGAATCATGGTGTGATTCTTAGGGTGCCATGATGTGATTGTTGGGGTGTCCTATGCAGGGCCAGGAGTTGGACTCGACAATCCTCACGGGTGCCTTCCAACTCTGCATTTTTTGTGACTCCCTGGAGCTGTAAGAAAGACGAGGCACAATGTGCCCACACAGCGACTGAGTCCATCATCAAGAGCAAACAGCGGGTCACAAGTGATGCCATGGCTCTGCTGGACTGCCTGGGATGCTGACTCTGGATTGTCTGGCAGCAACAGTCAATGAGACAAATGGCATGTGAAGGTAAATAAGAGTCACACCAGCCCTTGGCTCCACTGGTGGCACTGCGATTTGATACAGGCATGACCTTCATGGACAATGTGGCAGGAATCCTGCCTACACTGCTGGCATCAGCCAGAGGACAGGTATCAGGGGGCAGGGTGCCAAGGTACAAGCTGGGAAGAGAAGAGACTGAGAGGAGAAGGACTTGGAGGTGTTGGTGAATGAAAAACTTGACATGAGTCTTCAATGTGCACTTGCAGCCCAGAAAGACAATCATCTCCTGGACAGCATCAAAGGAAGTGTGACCTGATGGTCCGGGGCAGTAGTTCTCCCCAGCTACTCCCTTCTCTTGAGATACTTCCTGGGGTACTGCCTCCAGCTCTGGGGAAAGGGAGGCAACAACATAACAAGGACAAGGACCTGCTGGAGCAAGTCCAGAGGAGGGCTGAGAAGACTATCAGCAGCATGGGGCACCTCTGCTATGCTGACAGGCTGAGAGAGCTGGGATTGTTCAGAATAGAGAAGACTCTGGTGAGATCTTCTAGTATCCTGCAGTGCCTAAAGATGCTGCAAGAGAGATGGACAGGAATTTTTTACGAGGTTGTGTCAGGATAAGATGATGGATGCCTCATCACTGGAAGTGTTCAAGACCAGGCTGGATGGGGCTTTGAGCATCCTGGTCTACTGGAAGGTGTTCCTTTCAGTAGCAGAGAGTTTGCAACTAGATGATCTTTAAGGTCCTTTCAAACCCAACTACTCTATAACTCTATGATTAATTCAATAACTTTGCATATGTGAAAATCTTGATTTTAATTTTGTAGAAATGTTTAACAGAGAATAATTGCCAGTTGATTAAGACAAACTTCAAGAAGGAAAAAGTAGTCAGCTATCAACACTAAAACATTAATCTGACTAATTTTCTGATAACTGAAAATTGTTATGCTCAAGTCAGAAACTATGAATCTACAATACTGTAGGAAATGATTCATATAATTATATTTAAAATTCATCTGTTTAGAATTAGGACTGCAAGCTGTTTGTTCTCATGTGCTACATTTAAGAGCTTGATCCTGAAAATGCTGAATTCAGTAGTTCCACTAAATATAATGAAAATGTAAATATAAGTTACTTGCCTGAATTTATGATCACTGAATTGTCTCCTAACATCTCAGTTTTCAGGGTAGAGTGTGTTCATTTAGGTATGTGATATATTCTAATGCTACTAAATCTCTGTGAATCCCCTTGAAAATTGAGATACAGAAGAAAAGGTATTTAAAGCTTTTATTCATAATATTACCATAGTTATGATGAATAAATGGCTTAAGCTATTTGACCTTTTTTATGAATAGATGTAAAGCTACCTTGTTCCCTAGCTAGACAAGAAAAATGACTTGTTTTTTTGAGGTTTTTTAAGAATAGGTTATTAAGTTTAACAGGAATACACCTTCACGTAATACTAATGATTCCATACTAAAAATCCTTATTTTACATGTTTTGGATTTATACATGGCTCAGAATTTGGCATATTGTTTGAGTTATAACGATATTTTTCATTATAAATCTTGAAATTTTGAAGAGAAACACTAAAGACTAATGGCAAACTAATAGTGTTCTGAAAATATTAGCAAGCATTCCTATGGACTTCTCCACTTTAAAAAATATTAGCCTGTGACCCCTGAGAAATAAATAATTAGTATTGAGGAATGGGGGTGGGGGGCTTATACTTTTTTTTGTTATGTTTGGAGTGGAGCTCTTCCAGGGTTGCCTACCAAATAGCTCAGTTCAACTCTGAAAATATTTTGTTGGACGTTATCATATTTCACCAAATTCCTTTTTCTGATATCAAACTAATTTATTCTGAAACGTCTCAAAAATATTGATTCTATAGTAGCTGATGTATTTTTCTGGCAAAAATACTACCTAGTTTTAAACACTGTTATTGACTCTTATGTTTTGGATATTGAGCCACAAGTCTCAATAGAAATGAGGCTAGTACCTTTTCTTCGCGGAGGTTCTAGTAAACTGCAGATTACTTCAGCAATATTTTCCATCTGTGCCATTTCTTCTACTACAACTTGTCTGATATTATCAATCTCCTTCTACCTACAACAACTCTTTGGAATTTCTTAACAGCACCACCCCCACAAAAGAAAATTACAACTATCCTCAAAGGAATAGAATATATAAAGTCCGTAGTGACATTTTCAGATATATTGACTGCATTTCAAGTTTTACCCCTTACTCTATTTCTATTATATCCCTTTGGTTAACACAGTCCTCTTGCTGGGGCTTCATAAATCTCCTCTGTAGTTTTCACTGTCTCAAACAGATTGCATTTACTTCTCATTAATTTATGAGTCCTTATTTACTTCTCATGTGAAATATCCTACTTCTTTTTTTTTTTTTT
>VZRM01000197.1:233246-274468 GCA_013397955.1 Grantiella picta | reverse complement strand
TTTTTTTTTTTTTTTAGAATAACATAGTTCAAATTAAACTTACTCTAGAACTATAAATTTTCCTCCAACAGCGATACATTGACCTTGGGTGAGTCACTGAGGCACAGGTTCCCAACCTGTAATTCTAATATATATTTAGATTTAATTTTACTCCTAGGTGTCTTTCCCAATCCAAAGCAAAAATTCCTCAACAATAAGTCTTGATGAAGATGCACAGTAAGATAGTGCTTCTTCACCTTTTTCCCTTGCATTTTTAAGAGTTCAGCTCTGTAACAAAATTGCTTTAGCTGAGTTCATCTCTTGACACTACCATATTAGTCAATAGTTAGACTACAAGAATGTTTCTGGGAATATTAGAAAATACTGCTAAAACATGGATTTTTAACTCAATAACATGAATATTCAATACAGAACTGCAATCCCAAGAGTTTACTTACCACTTTAGTCAGTGAATTACAAGAGTTGCATAACTGAAAAAATTAATTTAACTCCAAGTTATTTTTTTCCCCTGGATAAAAAAACTGGAATAGACCTGTCAGCAAAGCAAACAAGTGCAACCCACATGTTCCTGACTGTTATACTCATTTATTGAGATAAAATCTGTTCTTATCACAACATGACTATATATTATATACACACAGATATGTGAGAACAAAGAAGGGAAAATTTGATTTATCATTTTCTGGTATGTTTTGCTCCTGAACTCCATTAAATTGAACTCCAAGTAAATTGAATATGGTAGACACAGAATGTAAATCTCTGACCATTGCAAAACACTCACCACAGGAGGCTGGACCACCACTAGGTTACAGTGAGATTTTTATATTTACAAACCCAAATAAACACAAAGTTGCTCTGGTTTTTGGTTTTGGTTTTGGTTTTTTTTCAGAAAAGCAGCTACAAAGGAGAATTTATTTTGGACAAGAATTTGTTTTGGACAAGGCACTCGAAATCAGGGCTACAATGTGCTGCATGTTCTTTATATTTTCAGGAGACTGAAGGATCTTCAAAAATCATGTACTTAGAGTGTCATTGGGGACAATATTAAGTGGTTCAGTTGGATTTATTTTAATGTGTTTATGCAGTTCTATTTTCAGAGCCATCACTGATTAAAAATGTGCATTTATCTCTAAGAGATATTTCTTTTGCTGCTGTTTACTATTAATAAATTAATTATTACTTTATCACATGTGTTTACATTACATTCAGATATTGAAATTAAGTGGCCACATGAAGATATAAATCACTTGTCACAAAATGGTCCTAGAAAACATAAAATGCTAAAATAAGCTTTAAAAAATACATATGTGAGGAGATATAAAGGGAAAAAAAATATTTTCCTGTGTAATCTACTCTGTTCAGCTTTGAAGCACTCTAGAAAGTTTTCTACCCAGTTGGAAAGTTGTTCACATTCCAAAAGTAACTGCATTTTTTAAGAGAAAGACACCTTCAGGTACTTGCTGTGATAAACAAGTCTGTCAGTATGGATCTTAGATCTTATTTCTTTATTAATTAGAATTCTATTATGTCAAAAAGAAATAATGTCATATTCCAGAAAACCTTATGTGACAGAAAATTGACTTTGGCACAAAATATGTATTTCAGGAGAGATTTATTTTTATATGAGTTGAGGAATTAGAAGCTACATATAGGTAGTTTCACCACTGCATGTCCCACTAATATATGGTGGCTTGAGATGATGTCTGCTGATTTTAGGAACAAAGAATGATTTGCCTGTTCAAAAGCATTAACAGTAAAGAGAGAAAATTAACATGAGAAATGTATAACTTGGCAGCAAACTTAAATACCTTGATTATTATGATTAATGCTGGTGTGAGAAATATTCCAATCACCACAATTCAAAAGCAGAAATACTGTATAAGAATTTTTACAACATGGATTAATTTTAACTGCATCTTTGACAGCACAAAGTGCTTTCAGTATATCCCTGGACACGTTCCATAGGCTCATTTCTGTTGTTTTTGCTTTCCAGTGTGCACTGTCCCATTTTGACCTCCCCATGGAAACCAGGACTGTGTCCATTCCTCGCTTGTCCTCTGACTACCCTCACCCATCACGCGTGTCCACATGCCATTTTCATGTATATCTTTCATCCATGCTTCAGTGCCAATACTGCAGTCTCCCTGAAATATTAATATTTTTTTTTTAATGGGAGAACTAAGGAAAAAAAGAAAAACATCCTATAATTTATAATTCAATGATCAAATTTCTACTATCTGACCCATTCAGTGGAACAACTTTGATAGTCCAACTGAAATAAAAATTCTTTCTCTGAAAAGACCTGAACTGAATTCTTTTACTAAAATGCAAATCTTTAAATATTTTTAAATAACCAACTAAATAATTACTAAATAAACAGGAATATTTCACTTAACCTGAATGTTACTTCATCGCCCCAAAAATACCTAAAATATAGTCTTCATTACTTTAACTTTCCAACAAACTTATTTAATGTTCATTATCTTTAATGTTTTGCTTTAAAAATACTGAGTCACTTGATTCATCATAAAATAAATTTTTTAAGCGCAGGGAGAAAACACAGTAGACAAGCACTTTATTTAACACTGGATAATTTTTTTGAGAAAGTTTTTTCTTGCTTGTTAAAGTAAGATGAGAAGTTTCCTATTAACTAGGCTGGGAAGCCTTAGGGGCCACTGAAAGCTTTTTAATTGCATATTTAATTAGAAATGTGCTAGAGAATTGGTGTTCAGCTTTTCTGAAGCTCATGGCTCCTGACAAAATGTCTGCTTTTAAGCCATTTTGTCTCTTGAAATGTTTTCTAAAAAGTGGGTTAAACAGAAGAAGCTTTAATTGTGCCTATTTTCACTTCAAAGGGATTTTACTGTTTTATCAATCCTACTGTAAAACAAAGGTGAAATGACATCTTCAAAAGTAGGCGTTTTCAGCTCCTAAAAGAGCAAACTTTAAAGATTCTAACAATTTGTTGCTCTACCTCGCCCACCAGAATGATGGTAAATGAAAGAAGGAAAGAAAAGGATTGTTTGGCCACTACAGGTACAGAGTTTGCAAAGGCAAACCACCAGCCAGTACATCCAGAAGCCAGGGTCTGGAGGTGAAGTGAAATAAATTAATAAATAGTATCTTTATATCCTGGGTAGAACGATGTTGACAGCACTGCCTGCAGTTGTCAGGATGGACAGCATTTGCTCTACACCTGGACGAAACATGACAAGACCACTATGTCTTCTGCCCAGTGCTTGGTCACAGAGCCTTTACAAAAAAGTTTTCTGACAGAAGTTTGCTTGGAATTTAGGTTGCCTCAGAAGTCCTAGCTTCCCCTGAGGTAATTTAATGGATAAAGGAAGGCAGCCCCAACAAAAGCTGACAGTACTTCAACCCTTAGCATCGCAGGTATGAATACACATTAGCTATGGCTGGATAAAAATGCTTCTGAAACACAGGCTAAAGCAGTGAAGTAAGCTGCTCACTTTTTAATGAAACACAGTATTTGAATAATCATAGTCTCTTAGTGGAAGAATGGAAAGCTTTTTTAGTTGTTTTACATGACAAGCCCTGTTTTTGAAATAGTTTGCATTAAATAAAAAGTTAAAAATACATAGAAGTTAGTCAATTAAAAGTGTGATCTTTTACAATGAAAAGTAAATATACGCTGAAAGACAACTCAGTAATTAAATAACATGTTATACTAGACAGTACAGCTAAATGAATAGAATGTGCAAATGCTTTTTGATACACACAAAAGAAAAATTCTCCAAACTTGACATGCTATATAAATGATCATGAAAGTGCTAATGCATTGCTGTCCTTATATCACCTTCACTCAATAGTGCAGCCTTGACTTAAGTCTCCCTAGACTATCCTACTCAGATAACTTAATCTATGCCTTTCTTGGCTAGTAAAATACAGCAAGTAACACACACACGTTATGTTAGCACCAGAATTGGAATTTTTATATTTTTTGAATTAATCACATCCATACTTCATGATAGTCCTTGTATTTGATGACAGAACATGGCAAACATATTTGAAGGGTAGGAAGTAAAGTTTGTTAGAAATAACAGGATTTGAGGAAATAGGCTTGAATATCACCCAAGACTAATTCTTCTGAGGCACTCTCATTTAATTTCTGTCATCCATGATTAATTATCAAGCTTATCCAAAATGTGATCTGTTTAGAATTATTTCAACTTTACATTTAAATGCTGAAAGACTGATCTTTTTCAGTAATAATATTTACAATTATCTTCTGCTCTGCAATTTCACTTTTTTCATTTAATATTTTGTTTATTAATGTATTTATTAGTTCATTTATTTGTTTATAAATAGGGAAGTTCTTTAGTATGTGTTTGCAACTCATTCCAGCAGCATAGGCTAAGCAAATGCTTTGGAGTTGGCTATGGAAAAGAGGAAAACTAATTCTGGTAGGCAAATATGTTCACACTGTAGTCAGAAGTGACACCACTGTTAATATTAAGTGCAACAGTACTCATAATTTAATTATTTCCTATGCAAATTAAAGTTACATATTTGACACAGTTTTATGAAATTAGAGTAGGGTGAGTTCATTCACATCTTTTGTTATGAAATCAGAGTTGAATACATTGATCAATTTGTCCTACGTTCTTAAGATTAACACAAGTAGAATTTGGTCTTGTCACTTGCTACACAAACATGTAAAGCAGAGGTGTGAGGTGAGATGAGAGCCATTATCATCAGTACTCCAAAAATATTCAGCACTGTGTTTCCCCATCAAAACCAAACAGAGCTGATTCTTCAGTAAATCTGTGTTTGGCATAGTCCTGAGAGGAAGCTGGCTGGTTTAGCCTAAATCCTGTTAAATACTGATGCAGCCTGGCAAGAAAGGTTTTTTGAAATAGTGGCTGATGGCCATGACTGCACCTTCTGTTAAAAGCACCTGCCAAAGCAGTTCCAAGGTTATGGACAGTCCTAGACTCTTACTAGATTATTGTTGATGTTGGATGCACAGACAGCCACAATAGCTGAGAAAAACCTGAGTTCACAAAGAATTATGTCCGCTTTTGGCATAATCTTTCCTTCCTCTCTCAAGTTCCCAGGCAATGTTAAGCTTCTCCAATACACTCTGTGTGGGATGGCCCTTCTAATTATGTTTGCATATATGGGGATCATTATATACTAGATGTCAAAGACAAATTGAAAGAAGACTCAGGTGATTATGTTTGGCTTAGAGTTTTCTTAGAGAAAGAAAATAAATTTGTCTTAGTGGCCCTTCAATGCAGGGACATCCAGTGCATCTACTAAAAACACATTTGCAAAAATCCCAAAAGACTGAAAAGGCAAGTGCAATAAAGTTGAAGCTATCATCTGTCCCAATCATATTCCTTAAAAGCTGTAGTGAATTAGTTATCCTGCAAAAAAAGTAAAAGATCCACTGGGTGTTTTGTGCAGCAGCAGATTTAAAAATCAAACTCAGTGTTTTGATCTCAAATATTTTTAATCTAGATTGACATTTTAGAGATGAACAATGGAGAATGAGATACAGTTGAAAGCACTATGAATAAATGATAATGTTTTACTCATTTCATATTAGTTCCACATTCTTAAGCTTTTTAGTAACTGAATTAGTTAACACGTCTCTGCAGATACACTTAATTCATAAAACTTAAAATAAGAAATGTCTTAAATGGAGCAGAGCTGAAAAGCAGACTGGCTGCTTGCCATATTGGTTTGAACTACTGACATATTTTACCCAGGGTTGTAACATTCAGTTTTACCAGTAACAAATGAACAAAACATTGTCCTTACTGAAAAACATCCTTCTTTTAAATAAGCCCTTGTTTATTTCCAAGATAAAAACACAAAACTGGTGGGAAAAAAAAACCCAACTTAAAGGATTGTAACACGTCATTTAAGGCTTCCCAGATGAAGCAATTCTCTTTAGTTTGGAAAGAAATATTGCTTCTACATTGGATGATACACTCAGGCAGAGTTTTCAGAGTGTTTCCCATGGTTTGTTCATCAGATTTAAGAGTATCTTATTTACATATGTTGGCATAACCCCTTCAATTTATCAAACAGGCTGAACACCATTGTTTACTGCTTTAAGTTTTTCCAAACTGTTCTGGATAAATGCAGGTTTCTTTCTTTTATTTCTATCGCCTCTTTTTTTTTTTTCTTGGTGTCTGTGAAGAGAGATGAAGACTTGTAATTTCTAATTTTTTTTCCTTGTTTTTTTTCCTGTGGGCCATAAGAGTGCTCCAGAGTTTCTGCAGCATGCTTCTACTTTTAAGAAGTTTCAGGGAAGAGGTAGTTTCCTTTGAGTGCTTGCTCGTTACTCAAGGAATGATTTACTAACAACAGCAAACAAAAGACACTAAGGGCATAGCTGGGTTGTAGCTGGATGGAGTCTAGAGGATTAGAGGACATCAAAAGAAATGCAAGGAGAACTAAAATTAGATATGGAAGCCAAGGAAAATCTGAAAGGATTCAGAATAGGAGGCAAAACAGTGAAATGTCACTACAATGCATTTTGAAACAAAGATTTTGATTCTCAATGACAATTTCTGTATTTTTCCTTTATTTTATTTTCTGAGAACACTGAGCTTCTGCCTCACAATGAGACAGGCAGTCTGCTTCATTGAATCTGAGAGAACTCAGCAAGATTAGGAAGGCTTTCCTTTTCCAAGAACGCATGATTGTCTACATCTAGCAAGGCACCTGGTCCTATCTAATAGTTTCTCTAAATTCCCATTTTGCACAGACTGGCAGCTTGTGGTATGTAAGGTGGCAGTATTCCCACCATCAAGGGATCAGCAGGAGTTCTGCAAGGTAGATACTATCAATCAGTTGATCATGAGTCAGTAAGTGACAGGGATAGCTCCTTGCAGGGAGCCCAGCATAGCCTTCTTGCAAAAAAGCTCCAGGAATCAACAGGAGCTCAGTGGAATATTCCCACTTCCCCATTACATAATTCATTGGAATTGCTAGCAGAATTACAGAAAGCTGAACAAAAATGTCTCTGTGTGTGCATATCTTTGCATGCCTGTCTGTGTGTGCAGGTGTCTCTATACATAGATCTGTGCTTCAGGATATGTTGAAATGGTTGGTTTTTATTTTCCAATTAACTTCCTTGGTATCAAAACAGCTGCATACAATCCAAGTGAACTTTTTCTCTAACCATATCCTCTATGTATCTAAATTCAGCAGATATTTGCAAGAAGGAACTCAGAGGAGCCAGTGATTTGCTTTTCTTCATCAGAGTGCAGTTTATCAGTGTTGGATTCCTACCGTGTTGGATTGAGACAAGGAGATGTAAATACTAGAGTTTTAATTAATTTTGCATCTTGCCTATTAAATTAAAAGACAAACTACCTGATATGCAACAATAGACAATTTACAAAATGTAAATACTTTATTAAAATTGATTTCAACATTGTCAGTTGGAATAAGGTATTTCTGCTTTACAGTGCCACATTCATTTCTTCCATCTCTCCCTCTGGAGGTGTTGAATTTTATCATGACATCTCTAAATTTCAAATTTAATAAAGTTTTTGAGCTGTACTGTCCCATTTTGATGATTCAGTCTCACAGAGGAGTAGTTATATTCTCCTTTACACTCAGCACTTATGCTCTTTGCCTAGTGAATATTATGTATAAATAGATTGCTTTAAAATGTTACATAAATTTGTTGGGAGGAGATAGGACTTTCCAAAGTTTTTTTATTTTCTTGTGTTTTATTTAAAACCAGGAAAATTAATTTTAAAGATTAGGAATATGCTTGCTAAATAGACAGAAACTGATACTTTTGGTAGCATTCTAGTGATTCATTTCTCCACTATAATCTTAAAATGCATGGGAGTTGAAATTATAAAAAAATGTGAAAGATAACTATCATATGAATTGATTACTTTAATCCAAATCTGAATCTTTTAAGATTATTTTATTCCTCTTTCACTTGCTAATTCTCTCTCTCCTAGTTTGTCCTATCATGCCATTCCAAAGAATTAAATAAAAATTATGTATGCATATAAATTTCCTCAAACGGTAAATGCTAATTATTTCTTTGAGTGCAAAGTGTTTCTGGGGGGTTTTTTGGTGAAGAACCAGTTGCTTATTACAAAAAATAGATACTTTTTACTCTTGTAGGGAATTCCAAACCTACATCCCAAACCTTGGGACATCTTTTTGCTGAAGAGCCAAGAACTGCCACAGAAAATTCATGACCCCTTGATTGGCCTCAGTACGTAAGAAGAGACCATATGAAGGAACTGTCACCCTCAAACACATTTGTTGTGTAAGGATTTGAACCTTGGAATGTCGTTGAGGGGGAAACACCTTTCCCCTTTCCTGCTGTGACTGAAATTTCAAGACTAACTGATGCCCGAGCATTTTATCAGGACATCAAATTAATAATCTGCATTCTACAGTGTGCACTACACAGGGCACTGAATCACACTATGAAATGTTACACTTCAGCACTTTGATCCTGCCTGAGACTCCATACAGAGAGTAAGAAAAAAATATAATTGTACTTGAAAAGGAATAAAAGTGATTGCTTATGCAAAACAAGCCTTTAAAATTTCCTACTGTGACAAGCCTAGAAGCTGTGGTATATTTAGTAGCAAATTAATAGTGACATGGTCTTCAGACTCATCTGAATGCACAGTAGGAAGTAACATCAATCATTTTCTTGCTTCTTTCCACTCTCTCAGCTGATTCCAAAACATGCATCTAATCCATTTATAACATAATTAATCTTGGCCTTTCCTTAAGTGTTACTCTTTTCTACTTGACGTCCTCTGACTCCCACAAATGTATATTAAGATGCATCAGAGAACATTCTTTTGATTGCAAAAAAGACCACAGATATCTTCATATGGTCTACTTATGAACAAGTTTCTGGGAAAGAATAATTGTGATGTTACTTTAGATAAATCCCAGAATCGCAGAATGATAGAATAGGTTGAAAGGGACCTTAAAGATCATCTAGACTAAATCCCCTCTTGTGGGAAGGGACACCTTGCATGAGATCAGATTGCTCAAAGCCCCACCCAACCTGGTCTTGAACATTTGCAGGGGTGTGGCATCAACAGCTTCTCTGAGCATTCTGTTCCAGTACTTCACCACTCCCTCAATAAAGAATTTCTTCCTTCCATCGAGCCTAAATCTACTTTCATTCTGTTTTAAACCACTGCCTCTTGTCCTGTTAATAGAGGAGTTGGTAGAATGTCTTTCTCCATCTTATAAGCCACTTTTAGATATTGACAGGTTTTTGAGAAGTCCAGGTAGATGACATCTGCACTTCATCCCCTGTCTGGTTCGATGGACAAGGGAAAATGAAAGGGAACATAATTTTATTCCTAAAATTATTTCTAAGGCAGGAGGCAGATCCATTAATTCTATAAATTACAATTGAGTAATACCTTACAACCAAGCAAAGAACTTATACCTAATTAATAAAGATGGTGACTTAATTATGCAGGTAGTTTGTGTGTTTGGGGATTGTTATTTATTTGTTTAATTAGCACATCAGCAAGCAGGTCAGAGAAGAAGCACAGAATCTTAGAAGTCTAAGCCTGCCCATCAAGATCCTTTGGATACTCTCTAGGCTGTCGTCATTTTCCTTAATTGAACAAACAGCTCTTTTGCATTCCTGGCATCACTGCGATCTCCTTCTAACTAGAGGACTGAAGTCTCATCAGGTTTTCTGTGTTGGTGAGAATAGTACTCAGAGCATTAAAATGTGTAGATTTCAACCCTATCAAGACTTTTGGGAAAAAGCTTAAACACTATCAACTGCTGTATTTCTGAATGGTATTTCTCTGAGGAGAACTTTTCTTCAAAGACCTAAAAGGAGCACCTCTGCTCAGTGGATCACAAACAAACTCAGACAGAAGATATCTGTACAGATATCCAGCTAGCTCTCTCAAAATTTTCAGTAGAAGCCTTCTCAAATGTCAAAAAGGGATGCAAAGGTCATTGTGGGGGCTGTCGACTCATATAAAGTCACACAAAATTTAAATCTAGGTATTTAAAACTATTTTAGTCTTATCATAAATGCAAAGATGCTTTATAATTACTGAAAGTTACTTGTAATATTATGAGAAATTAGGTAATTGCTTACAAGTTTAGACTACTCACTAGATCTACTGATATGTCTTAGCTCTCACCAGAACACAATTATAGATTCGTGGGATGTATTTTTTATTAAATCTCTTAATAAAATTCACCCATTTTGAAATCGTCTTTTAAGATGATTCGGATTAAAACATTTATTTATTTATTCTCTCTCTATGTATCAATAGCCTATATTTGAAATCTTTTTCTGTACTCTTTTTTAAAGATATATAAAATTAAAATATTTCTATTTATTGTATAATCCACAGGGTATAAATCTTGTGATGTAGATCCTATGAGTAAAATGTTATCATTTTTACTGACTCATTATATTTTGATTTAAAACTCAACACATACACTGATAATTATTTCATTATGTCAAGTACAATGTCAAAGCCTTTTCTGAGCTGAAATGTGAATGTTATGCAAAACCCATACTAGCCTTTATTAAAACTCAACTATGTTAACGGCAGTATTTGGACACTCTCTTAGAATTTTATTTCTAATCAAGCCTAAATGTATTCAGAAAGACAAGACTGCAGTGCATGCATTCAGGACATTGCACCATGGATTCAATCATCTTTTGTATGTCTAGAACAGAAGAAACAAAATGTAAAACAACATGATACTACTTCACTAATCTAGAATAGGTTGTCGTATAAAAGCAGAAAGGTAAATAAAATGCAGACTTAAGTTGAGTAAATTCCACAAATATTTTCAATGTAAAAAAGGATTTTTTCCTTCAAATACAATGTTATTGGAGAGCATTCAATATTTAAAGATGCTGGCTGTTTGCTGCAGGGGTCTGCAAAACATCACTCCCTCCCCCAGAGTTCATCATGAACTGAAAGATGCTTGGAACCATGAAGGAGCAAGCCAAAAGCAATTACTTAA
This sequence comes from Grantiella picta, assembly GCA_013397955.1. Taxonomy (NCBI): domain Eukaryota; kingdom Metazoa; phylum Chordata; class Aves; order Passeriformes; family Meliphagidae; genus Grantiella; species Grantiella picta. The sequence continues at coordinate 263,476 of VZRM01000197.1, read as the reverse complement.
TACAAAATTTGTCAAGCTGACTACCAGGGATGATGGGGAGTGGTAAGATTTATTTTTATACTGTGGAAAGTGTGCTTTGTGCTTTGCAGACAGAATCAAGAAAAACTGTTTGCCCCGAGGATCTTTTAGGCTACTTACAAAAAGCTTTCAGTGTTGCACCTTCTGTGTAAGCCCTGAGGAGCAAAGATCTTTGAACATTAGGGAAGAGTCAGAAAATATGTCTTCAAAAAGGTCAAGAACAGGAGTTTATATTGTAAATGTTAAAAACCCCTCCTTTTCCAAGGTGGTAAAGGAAATTGAACATAGGGGGCAAGAAATAGAGAATCTGATATCAATTACAAAAGGATAAATAAAAATATCCCATCGATTTCTCTGAGCTTTGTAAAAAGGCTACAGCTACCTGTTTAATCAGTGTGTTGTTCTTTCTGTTAGTACCTCTGGGGAGCTGGAAGCAGTTCCACATCTATCAGGAGACAATTTCAAGTTCTCCTGACTGATCACTATTTTTCTCAGTGCTCTGGAAATAAAAATGAATACTTCTGTCATCTTTCTTTACAAAATAATTTTTGGTGCTTTATGGTCCTTTCAGAAGAAAAAAGAAGGAATTAAAGAGATAAGAATATATAGACTTTCACAGAAATTGTATTAACTTCCATTGCTAATAGTTAAAAAGGCAACCTCAATATTCCATAAAATATATAAAAATATACTCATATTTTGTCTATAATAAGAATGGTTAGTGCCTGTGCAATTAGTTGAGTATTTTACTTTGCTCTGGAAACCTCCATTAAAAAAATGTAAGGCCTCTTCAGAATTTTGAAATCTTAAATGTTCTTTACTTTTCCACAGTTACACCATAATACATTTCGTAAAACCCATGCATACTTTACTATATTTTTAAAATACTTTGCTGTCTATCAGTTTCTTCAGTATTTGGCCTGAGTAAAGGATGTCCAACATTTTACAAGGTATATCTCTTTGCAGGTTGCTATTGGCACATTTGTAAAGGAAAAGTGGAGATAACTCACATTATTCCATCTGGATATAATTGTCATCAAAATAGTCTGAATAGTTAAAGAGAGTATGTCTCATTTTTCCCCTTCTTAATCTGAAATTAATAAATTTAATTTCTTTTTTTTTTTAGCATAAATAAAACCCCGACAACTAAGTTTTATATCCTTGTAAATACCTCACTTGATCAATACTTTTTGGTTCAGTGTGGCAATTGAAAAATAGTGTGAAACTTAAAGATAAAATCCAAGGAGAAATATTTCCCATCTAGATTCATATTGTTCTTCCACCAAACAGTGTTCTGGACAAAGAGAGGGAGTAGTGTCTGATTTCTACCTTAATGCACTTTAATGTCAGGTCCCAATGCTTATGACATTGTCCTATGTCACTTTTTTGTTTCTTTCAACTTTTCAAAGCTGAAGAACTGACATTCATTAAATACGTTTTAGATCAGAAGGAAAGTAACAGAAAATGGTTGATTCCAATAGCCTTGAATATTTTATCCCGCTACCATGCAATGCTCAGATGTTAATAATGATGGTAAGGAATTACCAATCAGTGAAGCAGAAGGAAAGAAACCCTCAAACCATGAGACCTTTCCTACAGGAGAGATTTAACATCATTATTTTTGAAATATGACCTTCTCAGCAGCATTTGTAATTTTACTTCAAATTAGAACTAATATACTGTCAAAATCAGTCTCTCAGTTACTAAGCATAGTAAATCCAATGCATGGATAAAAAGGGAGCATGGAAAATAATGTTGAAAACTTTATACCACAAAGAAATTCAGATATCCTTGAATCCTAAATAATAACAAATATCATCTATGCACTAGCAATGAATATTAAATGCAGATTCATCTTGCTGTCAGACTTGAAAACAAGATGCAAAATGAAATAAAATGGAATTTACTCATATTAGGAACATTTTTGACTCTTCTGCCTACTTCTATAAATTAGTATAATAAATAGTGAAATAAAAACATTCATACAGTTCATAAGCTAGCAGTTATTTGTCTTTTGGCAGATGATTTAACTTAGATTGTGTTATATTTATGGTATTAAGCTGAATGCCGAATCAAAAGTTAATTGAGACCTTACAACAAAGACAGACAACACAATGGGAAGAAAGTGGGATATTCTAGAGGTTGTGTCTAAACCTCTTAACTCCTGTGGTAGTGGATCTTTACAGTAGAAGAAAAACAGCTCAGACTAATGAAAAAACTCTGCTTTGTGACAAGAAAGAGACGGATTACTCCAGAGTGAGAGGGTAAACATTTCTGAGAGGTGCACACACTACTTTCCATCTTCTTTATTTCATTTCATCTTATAAGATTGGGTTCTTTTATCTAGAAAGATAACACCTCTGTAAGTATTCTCAAACATTAAATCAATTCAGATAGATATTAGAGGTAATCATATCTCCAATCTGTGAGAATGACCTCATGTTCAGCTTGCAAAAGTGTACTCATCTGAGTACATGACACACCTAATGGCACTTATCCAGCTTCTGAGTCATTTATCCCCACACAAAATCACATGCACTGAACACTGAAATTATATTTTGAACAAATTTATATACAGCTTTTGCCCATGGCTTATAGAGGCATAGTCTTTGACTAAAACAGATACAACTGAAAGGAGGACCCAAAACCTTTCTCATTAACTGAGCCTTAACTGCTAGGCACTATAGGGCAGTATCTTCTTTCCTGCTCTCATTGTAATCCTATTATTCTTATATTTTTATGATTACTCACCAAAGAATAAAGGCAGAAGACTGTTTTGTAGTGCACAAGCCTAGTCTTTGAACTGCCAAGGGGTTTCCTTAGAGTATGGCAAAAAGTGACTTTGGGGTAGAATCAAGCTGTTATTCTTCCCAGGAGAATATTTTTACCAAGAACCACACAGCAGTGTATCATCTGTCTTTGTTTTGCATTGACAGCCAGTGCAGCTGCTGGGCACTGAACTCAGTGCTGCCTGCTGTGCAAACGAATATTAGTTCCAGAAATATTATTTTGAAGTAAATCTCCTGATTTCCTCCACTTACTATGCTTTGTACCACCCAAATGTGTTATTCTTTCAAATTAAAGAAGAAAACACACTCCAGAAGAATGCCTAATGTGGTACTGTGCTCAGCACTGGTGAGGCCACTCCTTGAGTTCTGGGTCCAGTTCTGAGCCCCTCACTTCAAAAAAGGCGTTGAGCTTCTGGAGCAATTCCAGAGAAGGGCTGGTGAATGGTCTAGAGAGTAAGTCTTATGAGCAACAGCCTCTTCTCCAGGAAACCACCACCAGAACAAGAGGACATGACTTCAAGCTGTACCAGAAGAGTTTCAGGCTGGACATCAGGAAGAATTTCTTCACTGAAGGGGTGGCTAAATAATGGAATGGGCTGCTGAGGGAGGTGGTGGAGTTACGATCCCTGGAAGTGGTCAAGAAATCCCTGGATGTGGCACTTGGTGCTAAGGTTTAGTTGACATGTTGGTGTTTGGTCAAAGATCAGGCTCAATGAGCTTGGACATCGTTTCCAGCTTTCATGATTCTGTGATTCTATAGGTCAAACTTTGATAAGGGGAACAGTCAGTAGCAAATTGCAGCAGCCAAAGTCATTGTAAAAATATTTTGAGCCATCTAAGGACAAATTCATACTGTACAATAAATATTCTGAGGCATGCTGAACCAGGATGAGGTGTGGCTCTGGCATCAGATGGCACAATTACATCTTGGCAGAGATTTTTGGAAGCTGAATTAGCTGCATCACCTATGCTTGAGTGCCACCCAAGAGCAGGACCTCACCTGGCACTATGCAGTCATATATTGTACTCACAGAAAGAGTGCCTTTGCCACCAGCTGAGAATGAAGGCTGTGGTCAAATGGGGCAAGTGCCACAACTCCTGCATAACAGTGGTGGATGGGAAATGAAAACAGAGGATACGAGTAAAAGGTTCACTGTCACAATGCAGTGAAGCCACCTGAAGAGCTTTAAGGTTTTTTTAATATAGGCATATAAATGCACACAGACATAAATAGCTGTGTAAATACATAAAAATTAAAATAATATATATGTAAAATATCTGGACAGATGAGTAAAGAATGAAAACTTGACTGCTTATATAGGATTATTCAAGGGAGTAAGGACACAGCAGATTATGAAGGATGTTCTGCTATAAGGCAATAAGATAGAAGATAAAGTTTACTGTAGATTATTGTAAAATGTACTGCAAACACAGAGAAATTATTCCACCTTCACATGTTGAATGCTGGGCTTGGTAGTGAACTTTAGTGCTCAGAATCAAGATGGGGTGTTTCATAAAAATACCAGCTTCCTATTTGGCAGAAGTGAAAAAAATAAACAAACAGAAGTGTAAAGAATTATTAGGGAGGAATTAAGGAACATATCCAGAACACCATGTCATTGTGAAGTCCTTGTCTGCTCAGTTCTGAAAAGGATACAGGACAACATGAAGTGTTTCAAAGCTAACCTAGTTCAAGGGTATATTATAAAAATGTGCAAAATGAGTGGTTTTAGGAACATGAACAAGAACAAACTGTTCTCTTATTTTTCCCATGTAAATTCTAGGATGAAGGAATGAAATGTGTGAACACTATATAAAATATTATATTGGCTAGATAAGAAGGCTTTATCTCATTATCTTAGAAAAAAAAAAGGTAATTTTCCCATGACAATATGAGTTGAGATATTTATTTTACCAAATGAATACCCTGAGGAAAAAAATGTTGCATATATTGCAAGCTTCTTTAGCAATCATCAGAGTTTAGTATTGTGATAACTAGGGCTTCTGAGTATTAGACTATAGAGACATTATACTAATCTAATACATCTGAGTATTGGAGTATATTCTGAGTATAAAGACAACATATAATTTAAGCCTACAAACTGCAAGGGCTGGCATTTACCATCATGTTCCTTAGATGAAAAAATAGTATCAGTGCACATAATCCTGAAATGGTGAAAGTTTGATAGTCATCACTAGGTACTATTTACACTTGCCAATTTATTTCCCATTTAATAGTAATAATTTTTGCTGTTCACAATACTATAGAATACTGTTCCCTTAATGGCATCCACAGTAGTCTTCCCATTCATGTAGTAAGGGTAAAATAATCCTTTTTTTTTTTTTTTTTAATGTATTGTTTTCCTGGATGAGACCTCATATCCGGCCACACAGCTATTCAAAAAAATTTAACCATACCTAGGCTTAACATTTCAATGCTCAGTTTGAAAAACAAGGTCCAGAGAGTAATTTAGGTGAAGTACAGATAACTAAGTCTGTACTGTGACTCTCAAGTCCTCTTAAGGATATGAATCCTTGGGAAGCCCAAATTCTTCAGAAAACCAAAATTCTGCTTATGTCTAAATACACCCTGACATTGGCAGTAATGCTTTACTGCTTTCTAGATCAAGCCCGTCTTCCACAAAAATCCCCAAAGCTTTTTATTTTTTTTTTTTTTAACTTTTTTCACTTTCAAGGTCAGAGGTTTGGAAGGAGCACAGGCAAGATTGTGTTCACAGAATACATTTATTGGATGAATACCATTTTAAAAACCCCCAGACTTAACTACTTTTTTCCTGAAGAAGGAGACCAGAAGAGTTGTCAATGTCCGTTAGATAAGGATTTAGGGCTTAGGACATTCATCCTGTATAAGAGATGTTCTTGGTTTATTTCTCCTCTGTGTGAGGAGGCTTAAAACCAGGGTTTCTATTTATGTGCTTTACATTTCAAATACTTATTCAGCCCTTGAAGCTGAATGCAAACTCCAGATGTCCCAGAGGAAAGTCGTAAGCACTAAATTACAGCCCTTGTTCACTGACTTTTTCTGTATCCCATTTCATCTTCTCCATCACAGTCCAGAACTGCTTTATACCAAGTGGAAAAATGGCAGATAATGCAGATATAACTCCTCACACTCATTCCTCATTCCTTAGCCTAACCCACTGTTACCTGGCTCCATAGGTCCACCCCCCTGCTCCAGATGTAAAAAACAGCAGAACCAGGATGTACACTCACTGGGCAGGAGTGTTTCAGTACTTGCCTGACTTGTCAGGGGCTAAGACAGTTTTAGACTATTCCTCTTGCCTAAAGTAGGTCTTGTTGTAACAGCCCAGCAGTCATTGCCTAAGAAAAGCCCTGTTGTGCCAAAGAGTAAGGGATGCTGCTCTGTACATTGCAAATTTTAGCCAGGAGTTAATGAGCAAAAATCAGGTAGTTTTAAGAAAAATATATAAAATGCCATCCAGGCAGATGCAAGATTGCAGCGATATGGCCCCCAAGGACTCCTCCTTCAGACACTTGATGACCTGCTGTATTGACCCATCTTTTCCTGAGGAATATAGTCTGCACTGAGCTTAAAATTGAGGGATTCTTCAGAAGGATGAGCCTAATGTCAGAGAGAATAAGATACAGTAACTTGCTCTGTGTAGCAGTTTTAAGAGCTTTATGAAGCTCTTATGTATTGATTGAAGCTATGGCTGTAAGCGGAACTGTGCCTGGACTAGTGTAACTGGTTTTATTATCATTAAACTATTAATTACATTCACAATAATTTCTTGCATACTTATATATGGGATGTTTAATTTCATGTTTAAAAGGTTTTGTTTAGAACAAAAAGATTGACAATTGTTCAATTTTTTAAAGAAAAAGTTAACACTTTTGCTCTGGAAGGTTGTAAGCTGTAATGACAAGTAGAAGATGCTAAATTTTCAGTGTGCAAAATACGTAATCCAAAAGGACAGGGTTTAAGACGTATCCTGGCCTTACTTTGCCTTTGAATTTCCAAACAAAGTTCATGTTCAATTTTTGAGTTTTTGCCAGTATATCATTTCTCATACTTCTCATGCTCTTGTGAGAAACCTGTTCCAACAGTTGTGCAATTTATATTTAAATATTAAAAATTTCTCAAGCAGCCTTTCTTACGACCTTTTGTTTTTTATGGAATGACCTACTGAAAAGGTTTTTTGGTTTGGGCTTTTTTAATTGACCTTTTATTGTACTAAAAAATAAACATGGTTCCAGAATACTCATCAGGTCCTCTGCTACACAAACAAATGCAATTTAATTACCTCATTTTGTAGTCTAAGATTAAAGGTTGGTGATAATAACTGTCAATATAAAAAGAACATTCAGATACTTAACAAACTCGTAAGTTAATTAACTATTAGTTCCTTTCTTAAGAAATTGCTTCTCAAAATCTGTTACCAGCAGTTAACAGCTGGTATATTAGCTAATGGGGAGAAACATTTCCAAGGACAAAGATAATATTAAAAAAGTAGCTAACTTTAGAAGAAATTTTTTTCAGGAACCTGTTGATATTGTACAAGGTAGCAAATATTCTGTAAAATCAGAGAATTTTGCAACAAGCAATACTGCAATATATGTATGTAGCATCATAAAAAAATTTTCAGTTACAAAGATTCCAATAATTGTATTAAATTTCCTGTTCCAAATGTTACTATTTAAATTTATTGCACAATCTTGGGCATTAGCCTGATTCCAATAAGAATATCTAGCTCTTTTACACACACAGAAAAAGAGTGTTTTCTTGAATAATGGTAGTAGTATTAATGGTAGTAGTATTAATGCAGACACTTGTTGCGGCAGGGTCCGGGAGGGCGGCAGGAGCTGGCTGTCCCCCCGGACCTGGTCCCTGGTCCGCATAATTCCACCGGATCCGGGTGGACTTGCACAGCGCAAGTCTCCCAGCCACAGAAATTCTAACAGGAAATGTAGTGAGATGAAAGAACGAACTGGATTCCATCTCTGTTCTGCAAGGGAGGTTTATTTGGGGTGTGGGGAAAAGGGGTGCAGGGAAGGAGAAGAGGGAAAGGAGACAGGGCAGGTAGCAGGTGCTAGCAGCGCAGAGATGGAAGACCTCTCTCTGACGCAGACACAGGCTTATAAGGAGAAGAGAATGGGCAGGATTTTTCTCCCCTGGAGCCAGTCCCGGGAGATGGAGGGGGAGAATTGACAGGGGGAACACACCAATAGGTTTTCAGGTACAGCAGAGTGCATATTTCAAAATGAACCAATGGCATACAGAGCAGGGAAACAAAGGAAGCACATGGAATCCTAAAAACCCATATTGCTACAGACACTGTTAAAAAGGTGAATTTATTATCAGTGTATGTTTTATCAAATAGAAAGTGAAGTGAATTAGAACTTGGTATACTGAATTCACAGTTTAGTAGATCTTAGTGATTTTAAGAAAATGCATTTTTTAAAAAATTATTACATAGGAATTTATTTTCAATGTTAATGTGAAAAAAGAGGATAAATGGAAGTAAATGCTAATGTTCTGTTTGGGATTTTGCTTTTAAGTTTCAACATTTTTTTATTTAATAAAACCTGAAAATAGAACTATTTAAAAACCTATGGCATTAAAGCAATACAATGTAGGGTTTGGTTTGTTTGTTCTAGAAATAAATATAAGATGCTCAAAATTAAATTTGACAGCCGATATGGCCTTTTCTACCTTTTCCAGTGCAACCACAGCCTCTGGTGTTAGTTCTCTCGGGGAGTCTAGCTCCCCCCTTCCGGTTAAACAATTGAAAAGGGGGGCCATCAGCCACCTGGGCCACTACAGACAGCAATGAATTAAGTATTTTACCCTGTTCATATCTTAGCATATCCAAGAACAGCAGAAATTGTGATAAGCTATAAAACCTAGGGGAAAGAAGGCGAAAGGGTGAAATATTTGGAGTGATGACATTTGTCATCCCAAGTAACTGGTATTCAGCTTTCTGGGAGAACACTTGCCTGCCATTGGAATGGTGAATGAATTCCTTGCTTTGCTTGGTGCATGTGGCATTTGTTTTACCTAATAAACTGTTTTTATCTCAACCCACAAATTTTCTTACTTTTACCATTCTGGTTTTCTCCGTATCCCGTTTTCTCCCCATCCCACCAGGAGAGAGTGAGTGATTGACCATATGGGGCTGAGCTGCCTACTGTGGTTAAATGATGACATTCCCTCTCTTTGGGATTGGGAAGTACTTGCAGAGATTATTTTCCTTAGAACTGATTTAGAAAAAAACAGAAGAAAGATAAATGCAGTATTAATAGTTATGCAGGATACAAAGGCAAATATTTCTTAGGAAGAGATTTGTTACTGTATAAAACATACCAACTTACCGATTGTTTTACTATTCAGTGATGAAAAATTCAGAGAAACAATCCCACTGTTAGTATTCCATAAACAACATCACTGACAATTTAACAGAGTGCAGTGACTCCTCCTAGCTCCATTGACTGTTAGTAAAAAATTCTAATTTCCCTTCAGAGATAATTAAGAAGATAATTTCATATTCCATTGAAATTAAATTGGAGACCATGTGAAAAGACCTGAGAATAAGTAAGTTTATTTTATTGGGTTTTATCTTTATAATGGAATTTTTTTATCTTTTCTCACTCAGTAGTAATATAATGAACTTCTATTAACTTTTACCATCTTGGAATCTTGTATTATAGGATCTGTGTATATGAGTTCATCTACATGTGCAAAGAAAAACAAAAGAAAATATAAAAGTTATTTTTCCAAGAATGACAAATTAGGAGTTTGAACTCCAAATGGTAATCTTCACTGGGATAGGTGTTAATTCCTCTACAATATGGTCTTATGGGTAATAATAATACAATTTAGTCCTATTTTCTGTAAATTTTCCAATTTTTTCCCTGAATATCTCTATCACTTTTGACAACAAAATTGCAGTGATTAGATGGGACCAAATAAATATCCTTTGCACAGATGAAATCAGCATTGTTTTATTTGTTTTCAAACTACTACCAGTGCAGAGCTTTACCTAAGTGTTTTGAGTATGTAATTTGTATTTAGTGCTTTGAATGGACCATTTCAGGGATAGAGATGAACAATTTAATACAAGTTAAAGGCTTTGGGTAGTTTAGCTGCAATATTCAACTCCAATGTGCAAAACAATGCCTGGTTGTACTTGAGGTTTTGTGGTGTTTGTATTTTAAACATCTGCATTTTCTATCTCCATCTTCCCTGTTTTACCTTTAGTAAATGCAATGAATCTGTGGATTAAATCTTTGGCCTTTAAAACACTCCAGTTAGCAAAGCCTACCTCAATCTCAACACTGGTTGAAATTACATCAACCTCATCCTTTGCCCTTGTTCTGCTTTCTCTTATATCAAAATCAAAAACTCACAGAATCACAGAATGGGTCAGGTTGGAAGGGACTACAGTGTGTCATCTGGTCCAACCTCCATGCTCAAGCAGGGTCATCCTAGAGCACAGTCCATGGCACAAGATTGTGTCCAGGATGGCACAGAAACTTTTAGAAGGAAATGTTGGCTTTGGCTCAGTTGACAACTTGAGACCTAGTGAGCTTTTTTAACACCTTATCATCTGCTCACAACCCTTTTTTTTAATATATATGAGTCATGGCTAATGTGTTTGAAGAAAAAAAATTAGAAAGTCTCTGATAAAAGACATACTCAAACTCATTTTTTTGCATAGTTGAAAATATATTTGAATTAAATTGCAAATATACATATTTCCAGTGTAAATTTTTTTAAATAGCCATGCAACCCGACAAACCACATGACTTGAGACAAGATTTTTGCATTATTTAGAATAAATGTATTTCTCTGATATCATGTATAAATATGCTCTCTCTAATTTCATTTTCATTTGAAAGAAATAGAAAACAGTTCTTGATACACACAAGACCCAATGTATTTGCTGGTATAGGTAAATTTCAGATTAAAAATTCATCTGGAACTTAATTCCCAGGTCATCAATTCCAAATATGAGCAAACTGAAATGTAAATTTGTAGAAATTTATTGATATTTTCTTTTTCTTTTCTTTCCCAGTCAATCCTATCGTTTATTCACGTCAAGATGCAAACACTTTTGTCTCTTTTCAAACTGTTTAGTTTTCAGAATGTATCTTGTATTACATTTCAAGAATTTTGGCTATTTTTGTAACAAGTAGAATTTTGTAATTTTTTAGAAAATCACAAAATCCTTTCTAAATAGGAATGAATTATATCCATCCTGTGAGACCAATGACACTTTGGGGTCTATTTACTCAGCATGGTATAGAACTAAGCAGCTATATCTTGATAGGCGCCAACAGGCTGAGATGAATATCGCTTATTCAAGGATTATGTTGCTGTTACTTATAATATCTGGAAGAGCATCTCTGAAGTTGGAGAGTTGTAAATAGAGTCTCTGAGTTGTAAATAGAAGTGATCCNGCCTCTCCGTCCCTCTCCACCCTCCTCTGACCCTCAACTGTGGATCTCAATAAATCCCTGGAAAACTCAGCTGGTGATCCTGCATTTCTTCCATCGCCACGCTTCTACGATATCTCACGTCCCCCGCAGCTCCACCGCCCACCACAGACACGTGTCTGCCTGGTGCGTTCTGGCCCCGGGTGGCCCCCTCATCCTTGCGGCTTGGGGTGGCCATTCCTGAATTGCGAGATTGCGCTGCCGCAATCCTGTTCCAAGTTATGGTTACACAAAAAAATTAATTTGTTTTCTACGTCAGAAAGTGAAAATTTGATGACTTTAAAGAGAAATGGTGATCAGGGTCTCTTTCACACTTCTAACAAAGACAAGGGTAAAGCTATACATAGATGCATACTGTCGCAATAATTCATATTAAGAGGGGTACCTTGAATATTGTGTTCAGTTTTGGAGCCCTCATTGAAAGAAAACATTGAGGTGCTGGAGTGGGTCCAGAGAAGGGTGACAAAACTGACAAAGGGTCTAGAGAAGAAGTATTATGAGGAGCAGGTGAGGGAGCTGGAGTTATTTATCCTGAAGAAAAAATGCTGGAAAGAAGTAAAGACCTCATTTATTTTTACAAAGAATTGAATGGAGGTTGTAGCAAGATAGGAGGTTGGTCTCTTTTTCCAGGTGAGATGAGAAGAAATGGCCTCAAGTTGTGCCAGGTTTAGATTGATATATTAAGAAAAAATCTTCACTGAAAGGGTGGCGAAGCATTGGAACAGGATGTCCAGAGAAGTGGTGAAATAAACAATCCTGAAAGTGTTCGTAAGACATATAGATGTGCTTAGAGACATGGTTCAGTGGTGGACCAGACAGTGCTAAGTTTATGGTTTGATTTGATGAACTTAAAGGTCTTTTGCAATCTAAATGATTCTGTTATTTCTTCTGTGCTACTCTGAACCTGGAAAACTGGGAACATGGAGGTCCAATTTAAAAACATGCATTTTTCAGAATAGAAAAAGACACTCATTCCTGAATCACATACCCTGAATACTTTTTTGGTTGGTTGGTTTTTTGTTTGTTTGTGTTTGGTTTGGTTTGGGGTTTTTTGTTGGTTTTTTTTCGTTGGTTTTGGTTTTTGGGCTTTTATTTGTTTGTTTGTTTTTAAATGACAATTGTTTTACGAGATCGTGTCTGGGCATTTCTGACTTATCAGAGATGTGATTTCATCATCTGAGTGCAGAAAAGAGTTCTGACTCTGATATTTCTTGGTTTATCAGAAAATGTAATACAGCGTTATTACCAGTATTTTATCAGGTTTAGCTTTTAGGAAGTTTATATATAATTTGACCATGTTTATGGGTTTGTATCTCAATGACAAATATAATACCTTCTCTTCTAAGTATAAATGGGGACAAGGTCAATACCATCACCACTGGCAGCTCTTTGCAGTTTTGCACTTTACCAGTACTATGTAGGATTTTACAAATAGTATTATTTTTCCAGTTGATAAACTATTCCAGCATTTCAAAGCACAATGGAATATGGAAATTTTATTACTTCTACATAACTTATATCTACATTTTATCTTCTCTGGTTCCTAACAGGAGAGAAATTACTATAAAATAAGATGAATAATAGAAAACATTAACTCATAAATATCATTACTTTTTTATTTTTCTCACTGCTATAAAAAAAGAGAGTTGTAAAGTTAATTCATTACATAAACATAGAAATAGTACAAAATAACAATCAGTATGATGGTTCTGAAGTTAACAAAGTAATTTTAAAGTGCCAGAAAAAATGCCTTGTTTGTTCTCCAGCAACAATCAAAGTATTGAATATCAACTGCAATATGCTGATATGAGACTAAAAATGGTAACACCATTTTAATAGAATATTTTTAAGACTGTGCTTTTTGAAATCACTAAGGACTCTGAGAAATAGAAGTTTATAAGGACGCCTAAATTGTAGGTACTGATACACAATCAGTTAGTACAATAGCATGACATTTCTTTCAGAAAAGGTTAGAAGATTGACAAGGTAAAATAAATTTTAATATAGAATTCCAAATGAAAATTATTGAGGAAAATGTTTAGGACTTCATATCTGAGATAGGGGAATAGAATGATTAAACATGCTTTAAAAATATTTCCTTTATCATTTAAATTCTGCAGTTGTCTCAGAAGTATTGAAATCATTATTCTAACATTTTTCGTTTGTGTTTGGTTTGGTTTTTCAACTAAGTATAACTTTTGCTTCTTAACTCTTGTTTTGGTCTCTATTTTTCTCATTACATTAATTTACCTTCCTTTTATTTTTGAGAGCAGTCATGCCAATTTTTACCACTACCACTTCCGTGAATAGATGATTAAATGTCCTGAACTAGATAATTTTAAACTATTAAATTCTACAATTATTTACTTTTAAAGTTAGTAGTGGTGTGGCAATTTATTGATGTCATTCTAAAGCATACACATAATTAATTTGGTACACTCCAATTAGCTGTGTAGGAGTGCAGTGTCACTTGTCCTGTTCAATGTTTGCAAGCTTAAGGACATCAAGAAGTCTTTGACTTCTATAGAAGGTCTTAAATACCTTCTACCATAATATTCGAGCATTTCCCCTGCCTTAAGTATAAACATTTACTATTGGTGTCAATGGTGACATCTACACCTGCTTTCTAATCACTAGGCTGAAGAAACCAATCCATCTCATATCTCCCAGGGGGAGCAGCTGGCCTCTGAGGCACCTCACAGTCAGATAAAAGTGCTGTGACCGGTCACTCTCTCAGGACTAGTGTGTGTTAGAGGACAGCTTGTATTCTTTTTAACTGAAGCAACAAGGGCTTGACTGGTTGGCTCATTTTCTTCTGCAGCTAAAAATCTATGCAGCTAAAAATAATTCCAAATTCATGGGTTTACCTCAACTTTGAATTTTTGTTACCTTTTCCCTTGACAGTTACAAAACCATAGATTTTTCTATTTCCTGCCTTGTGTTCTTTGATTTCTAAGCTGTGTGGAGCAAGCCACACATTCTCACTGTGTAAGACAAAACCCAAAACCCGATAGTACCGACAAGTGCAAAACCTGCGTTTGCACTCTCTTCGTTGAAAAGTGTGGAGACTGAGGGAGGCTGGTCTGTGTGTTTTGTTTGATCCCATGGTAACACCCATGGCTAGGTTTTGGATTTTAACAATGATTTGGAAGAAGTTTCATTCTGTCAGTGAAAACCTTTTCTTATTGTTTTCTCCTCTTTGCATTGTAAATTAGTACTTATTGACATGCAGTGGGAAAACCTCACTTCATATGTTATATGGATAAAAACCTGTTGTTTCTGAGAGCATTTAGTAAACAATTTTCAACAAGAGATGAGAAACAATGTCTCATAACAGAAAAGTAACAAAAAAATAATTAGTGTAAACAAAAGGAAGTCTATGGGTGCAGAATTAGTACTTAGAAACAATGAATCTTTCAGCATCTTCTGATATTACATGCAGTATGATGAGGCCAAAGTGTCTTGTTTCATCCATTGATTTCACAGTCCATATGAGGGTCTGCAAGTCCCTGTCCTAGGCAACATTTTGGCATTGCTCTAAGACATGATCTTGGCCAGCTTGCTGTTTTTCTGCTTCCCTTTGCATTCTTTTGAGCTTTTGAAAATTAATTTCTTTATTTACTTTTTTTTTTAGTGACTGCAAGGACTTCAACAAAAATAATTTTCTCATGTCTATAATTTTCTCATGTCTTTCCATAGTTCTTGGTAGTAATTGTTGCGTAATATTAAGTAAAATATATATCTTCACAGATAAGAGAAGATAATTGGAACTTCAGATGTCTACATGCTATTTCCATTTGTATATTAGAGTTTTAAAATAGCATCGAAAAAGCAAAACAACAGTTCAGCAGTCTTAAACCTCTAGATCAGTTGGAGCCAGGAGCATTTATGTCTTCTTTCTCCCTAAAATGCTTTTCTGTTTTTTTGCTCCACAGAACTGATGGATAAAATTCCCCTGGGAAATAATGTAAAGCCTAGTCATTACAGTACATAACAGGTAAGTGGGTAAAGATTTCCATTTTTCTCTGTGAGTTATGTAATTGCTGACCAGTTCATACCTTTGCTTTTTTATGTTTTCAGTGCGACTTAACTGACCTTCAGGTGGTCTACTTAAATTTGTTTTATATCAGAGCTAGAGACAAGAAGATTAAAGCCCTCATCCACCTATCTCCTCAGAACAAATACTTCTAAATACATTGGAAGACAAAAAAATCTGAATTGGTAGAGTTGAAAAGAATGCAGTTTATATGAAAAGGAAAAAGAAACTAGTAATGTGAAATGCTGTAGTAAGGCTCAGGTGAGACTGAAACTCTCATATCATCTTGTTTAGAGATTAACACAAGAAGCCTAATCATGTCATCATAAATTTGCACAGGCTGAGATGTTATATGCAACCTAATCTGGGAAGTCCTAGTTTCATAGAATTGGAGAGCATACAGAAAAGGCTGTGTAAGAACTTAGAATAATTGTACAAGTCTTATTTTGTAGTTAATGTGTTCTGTTGTGCTTGTTTGGGTTTTGTTTAGTAACATAAAACACGTGCAAAGCCCTGTGGATTATTACATTGTTCATTGTCATTTTGCTGCCTTTCTGCACATTTTCAGTCTTCTTCCGAGCTTCACTCTTAACACTAAGGAGAGCTCTGAAATCTGGATGCATATTATCTTTAGATACTCTCACATAGGAAACAGTTCATATGAGGTAACTTTAAAATTAGGTCCTTGATGTCAGTCAAATGACATTATTCTAGGAATAAATTGCAAGGTAAAAGCACTTGACATAAATACTTAATCAAGAATTAGAACCTTGACAAAATTTTATTGTGTTCCTAGAAAATCATTCTAGTTCTAGAAGGATCATCCTTCTGTGGCTTAAAACATTTTAATTCCCATGAGAGAGACTACCAGCAATTCCCTGGGTTTTGCTCCCTCCATACCTTAGCAGAAACTATTAATTTTTACATATCACTTATTGCAAATTATTTCATAAGATACATGTCAGAGGCTGTTGCAAATGCTCAAAGTGCTAGGTTCTAGCCTTCTCCTTATGTATTTTAGAGGTTTTCTGAAAGGTCATCTGACTCTGATTCAATTCTAAACCTGCTCTTCCCAGAGACCTGGCTACACACCAAGGTCTCAGACTTTCACTTCTTATGGAACTGGGTTTAAGACGTAGGAAAACACATATGGACTTCCTAACATACTTATATAACTATTTAATTTAACTCTTCAGTTTTAGCTGTCCTAACTATGTACCTATTTTTCTTATATGCTTTTCTATATACCACATATACAATTGTTGCAATGGAAGCTCCATACAAACACCAATAGAAGTATCCAAGTCAGTATTTTTTAAAAAATGCAGTTCATACTACAAAGAGGTACGTCTTTAATGGTCATTATTGCCTAAAAACATCATCCTTTGAATGACAATCACGAGTGCACAACTTTGATACTAATATATTTTAATACATATACTTTATCTTCTTTCTGTTTTCATTAAGCTTCCAAAAGAGCTAATATTCCTTTTGCATCCCTGTTGTCCTAATGATCTATAAAGCAAAGACTTTGGATTCATATCTTCTTTGGAATATACACTTTTTTGGTTTTATTTTAATAAGAATATGGAATATTTTCCTTGTCCAATCAGGCCAGAGACAGCATACTCAAGTGAGTAAATCTGGGGTTTATTGCAGCCCCAGTGATCACTGTTAAGCTCTTGTCTGGTGTTAAACAGGTCTAGTCGGGCGACTCCCCTAGTAGCCTCACTTACCAGTTACATCAGGAAATTTTTTTGCACACACTCTAGGAACCTCCTAGACTTCATAATCTCAGCTGTGTTGTATTTCCAGCAGGCATCTGACAAGTTTAAGACTCTCATGAGTACAAGGGATGGCAATGGTGAAAAATCTGCCATTTACCTCCTGTAGAATGCATCATCTGCCTGTACATTCTGGCGAGGAGATCTACAACAGACTTCCACCAGGATATCCACCCTGCTATCTTTGCCTCTGATCCTCACCCATAGGCACTCAACTTTGTCATCGTCATCATCATCATCATTATCATCATCATCATCATCATCATCATCGCTTTCAATACAATCAATGCCACTTTAAGTTGCAGTCCTTTTGAGCAGTGATATTTTCCCCCATTTTCATGAATATTGAGATTTCATCTCTCAATGTATGCTGGTATATAAAGGCTTTTTTGGCCAATGAGCTACTAAAGCCAACAAAGGTTTCCAGAGAAGTGAAAAATCACAACAGTGACTGAAATTCAAACCAAGCACTCGACTAACACTCTGAATTTGATTTGTTTTGAGGCTGAAGGTAATGTAATGAAGGCAAGCTTATACTATAGCAATGGCCATATGAATCTTGATATGTGCATGCATGTCTCCTAAAAATTATATACTGTGCAAACGCTATACTATAAGAAGACCTACTAGATAACCTTACAATGCTAAAGTCTACCTTTCTCATCTCTTAAGGCATTATTTCCCAAGGAAATTATTACATACATAGAAGATGTATGTTCATAAGGTTCTAAATTCATTTATCAAAATTTTAATACGAGTACAATGTAGTAAACTTCACAGAATGCTGAATTACTTTTTAAAGCAATCTTTATGTGATTACCTTATAATGATGTTTAAATTTTTAATTGCTAATTAGAGTGTCTTAAGTAGGTATAAAATACAAGGACATAAATTGGTTGGCTGAATAAAATCACCTGCAGATATTTTTCTACATTTGCTCACTAACAAATTAGGAAACACATTTAAATCAAGATTCCAGTAAAATTAGCAAATACTTCTTCTCAATGTAGGAAACTTCTTATTGTCAGCAGTAAAACATATCACCCAATCTGATATTGGTTTCGAAAGCATATTTTATTGATATTGTTTGTTGATACATATAGACAAACCACACACATTCTGTTACTCTCTGCAAATGGAGAAAACTGACTAAAAGGAAAGGCATTCAGTAATCCAGTCACAGAAACCAATACCAAACAGTAATTGGAAATGATGTGTTTGCTTGGTAACTGCTGAGAATACTGCTTTGTTTCAACTGAAGAGAAAAATAAAGTAGGCAGTAAAATAGCAAAACTTTTTTCTTCTTAAGCGCGACTGATCTCAGTTTGAAGAAACAGCAACAGATAACACTAAATACAGTTCTTCAGCTTCAAAAATATCTCCCACAAATATTAGAAGACATCCTAAGATTAGCTGGATAACATTAGACAATTCAGAAGGAATTATTAGGTTATGGGTGCATAGATTTAAACTCAGATTAACAGTAATGAAATATGCCTACTAAGAATAATGGCCCTTTCAGAAAAGAGTACATCTAATCAAGTGTGTTATGCACCATTGAGTTTCTGTTCAAGGGGCTTGCTGTTTAATAGCTGTTTGGTGGCATTTGGAACTGGATGCAGATATTAAACAACATAAAAAGCTAATTTATTTCTTGGCAGGAGGAGTTAGCCCTTTTGCTCTCACTCAAATTCAAATAAAATGACCCTCAAGTAAAATAACTGCAGAGAAGGAAGGGATATGCATGTGATAATGAAGAAACTGACAGCCTATTATTTGCAATCCTGCAATCTTCTGTTGGAAAATTAAATTGAAAGGAAATGTAGATGTATTTCCAAATACTCTGAATCTGAAAATACTCAGAACAAAATATGAAGGAGACAAAATCAAGAATATTTTCTGCAAAAAAGGTTTTGTTTCGTTTATTTTTCATTTTTCTACTGAGTATATACTACTGTATAACTCATGATAGTACATAATAAGATATTACAACAGCCTAAAAACTACAGGATGGCAAGATATCCCTGGCCTGGCGCCTTTGTTCAAGACACCCACACCCCCCCAAAATTTAGGTTTTAGGATGATATAAGACAAGTATTCATAAGAAGAATGCAACTGTGTCCTTAATTAATTTTTTCAGCAATTATGAGATTTATTTTAATTTTTCTTGGTTTCACTATAGAGGGGTGGATTCCAACATCTAGATGCAATAAAATCAATAAAACAATTAGGTTTTGCCAGAGATTCGGAAATAATGGAATCATTCCCCGTAGCTTCTTGATAAAATAGCAACAAAAATATAATTATTACAAATGCGTATTAAAATCTGATTCCTTACACTCAAAGGTGGTCTACAAAAACAATTTAGAAAGTTAGGGTAGACATTCCATAACTGCCACACCACAGTCATTTATTGCATCCATTTTCAGGAAACTTGAAATTCATATGACCAAACAGGTACAGATAAACAAGCAAACACACATAATTCTAGTGTGGATGTGAGCCCACAGTGCCTATTTATCCATATTATTTACAAAAAAATTAAAATGCTTAGCTCAGATTTTGCTATCCACATTCTGTTAGATGGCTTCCAGCCACAATGACTGAGTACATCTGATCCCACTGTGGGCCAGGTCAAAGATGGACAATTTACAATTCTTCTGAAAACTCTCATATTTGATTTTGGGTGTTGAAATACACTAAGATTCATAGAATAGTAAATCTGTTTTTCTATTTGTGTATTTAACTATAGTGGGTCCATCTGGTCTCCCGGTGTATGCCAGCCAGCTTAAAGCCCATACTTACAGGATCAGTCTGGCTTTATTGTAGAACACCTGAGAGTACAGAACTGAAATTATGTGTAAGGGTTCTGCACTCTACTGTTGTGTAAATGTGGATGGCCATATAAGCTTCAGCTCAACCGTAGCAGGTTAATCATCCAACCACTGAAGTTTGCCCCTTCTTTCTATGGATATATTTGCAAACTAAACAGGACAGATTGCTTTTAGCACTGGTATGAAATTTTCATACTGTTAAATTATTAGCATTGCCCTTGATCCAATTTTAGTCTGTCCTAACTTGTGGTTTTGAACAAATGCTCAGGTAAGAAAAAATTTGCATGCAACTGAGATTATTCTCAGGAGATAAATTGGTTACAGCCACCCTGTTTGATCAACATAGACACAAGCTGTGCCCTGCAATTTATTTTTAAGGTCAGAGGACTGTTTCTAATCTGTTTTGTTTACTAGTATAGGCACATTCTCTATGAATATCGTAGTCCCTGGTTCGTTTTGCACCTTCTCAACTACTACTGTCAAAAGGCAGTATGGACAAGACTGCATCAATTTATTCTCCATCCTGCGTAGTCCTCTAACACTATTCCAGGAGGCACTGGACTGTGTCTCAGCTTTCCCTCCCTGCAGACACTCCAGACTATTCTCCAACATTTGTGCTTCTGTTTGTCCTGGAGGAAACCCGTAGCCAAGTACCATGGAGACATGGTTAACAAGCGATTTTAGCTACTTCAAATTCTAAGGAATATGAAATTTGATATCACTTTATATGGAAAATCTGTTCTTTTTTAAAACATTAAACACTTTTCAAATAGTTTAAAATTCTTGAATGAAGAAATATCAATAGGCAATCCACTGAAAGGTTCAGAATACTTATAACAATGAATTCCTTTCATAATTATTTCAAAATACTAACAGAGACTTTGACAGTGAAACATGCTGTTTGTCATCCTGCTATTTATCACGACAAATGAAGTCAAATTTGGAGAAAATCAAATATAATCCTATTATTCTCAGCAACCAGTTGTTTTCTGTAGCATCTACCTTAATTTTATTTTAGCATTGTTCTGTGAATCTACATAGTGTGTTAATTAAGACGTTAAGTGGGTTAGGTAATTTTAAGATTCTGACATGTTTAGTAGGAATACAATGTCAGCAAAATGCAAAAGAATTTATAATAATTTTTAACTGTCAGTTCAAATATTTTTATATTTAGGGATGTTTTTGCTAAAGTAAAATTTCAAATGCAGGAGAATACTTTATCTGATAAAAGTCACATTCATTTAGCAGATTACTTGAAGAAGAAATTTGGCACCAGATATTAATACTGAACTCTGGGCGCACTCAGCAGTCCCTCTCTTAGGGATTTGATCCAGTGTTTATCCCCACAAATTAAATAAATAAATGAGCTTTCTGAAGAACTTAATTAGACTCCACCTGGGAAAAGAGAATTTTTTTCCTGTAAAACATAACATTCCAGGCTTTCAAATCAGGTGGCAGCTAATAACACTCCCAGTTATAAATATGGGTCCTGAATCTGCTTCAGTCTGAGTTGTATTTTCATACCAACCAAAGTCCAGTAGCAATCCTATTATAACTCTATTTTTCTTTTCTAGATCATGCCCAAAATTAACCGCAGACATGGCATCTTAGGATGTCGATGCTGAATCCCATACACATAGTATTTAACTGTCAACTCACTGTCAGGATCATTTTGTGCTGTCCTAGAAATCACTCTTCAAAATAAATCTGCCACAGAAAAGCCCACTCCTCAGCAGTGTGGGTGGAAACCAACTTGCTGTCCTTCGGGCTTGGGCTAAGGACCAATTCCCCCTTTTTTTAGCAATACCATCACAACTGTAGGATTCTGCTGTCTCTGAGACATACACAGTGTCATGATATTTCAGTACATATCTCCCACACCCTAGGGGAAGACTCAAAAGTATTTCTTTCACTTGGCTTTAAATCATCAGCAATTTTCATTTTATAGAGAGAGTCAAAAATAGTATTTTTTTCTGTTGGCAAGTTACAGCTAGAATCCAGATTGAAGAATACAAAGGTGTTGGAGCACAGTACAAAGTTTCAGTGAACTAGGTCAAGAAGCTTAGATTTTTTGTCATCAGGTCTTCAGTAATTTCCTTCCCTTTTGTGAATAATTTTTTTTTTCAAAATGTAAAGTTATTGATATTTTCTGTTTGTTTTTCAAGATAAGACTGACTATCTTAGTAATGATTGTATTCCACAAGTATTCTCTTTTCAATTTTTCCTGAATTGAGGTGAAACTGTTTGCAAAGTAAAAGACCATTTTTGGGGTTTTTTTAAAGTCTTTGAATATTCAATCTGCCAGTTTTGACAGTCCTATTATCAGGGTTTAAGCAATGATTGCTAGAAGCCAAAATACTTGATTTAGAATAATGTAGAATAAGTAATAATAGAAACTAGGAATACATGGAATGTTGTTTTAAATAAATCAGCAGACTTCAAGGGCACCTAAAATGTTGTTCCTACTATATTATTCTTTTCATACTGAAAACTACTTCACACCTATTCACCAGTCTTGTGGTGACATGTCATATTTCGATACTGGGGTTTTTTCCAGATTAAATTTGCCCTCATATCTGCTCCCCTTTTGTTCAAATGACATCATGTTGGATATTGATCAATAAAAGCCAGGAATTTAAATTCTTAACAAAGGATATGTTTGTGGGAGCTTTTGCCAAGACAAAATGTTAAACCATTTTAAATTTTTAAGACTCAAGAGGTAAACCTAAATATTGTATTCCATTTTAGGTGAATCTGGTCATGTGATAAATGCCCTATCACTGTAATTAAATATTTTCAAATTATAGATAGAACCAATCTACTTGAAGGTTTCACTCTCAGTCTGTATTCATGGTGCTGAATATTATTAAAATGCAATAGACTAAGATGTTGGCTGGAAGAAGAATAAATCTTTGCTTGGGAATGTTTTAGAAAAGACAAAATTGCATGATTCTATGAACAATTAAGTAGAATAGGTATATAGGATTAAAGATTTTAATTTCTACTGCATAAATATAGTTTCTAATGTATCTATCCTACATTTTAAGATGCCTGTGAAACTCATTACTCCTGGAAGAGACTTTTAACACAAAAAAGTAATGACTTGTACAATCAGCATTCACTTTTGTCCATTCCTATCCATCAACTTCCTTTAAAATGGTGAAAATAAGTAAACTGAACATTTTGCAATTTTTTTTGCTGTGTAAGGGGTTTTGCAACTTCTGGAAAGCTGTTTCAGGGAGCTGTCAATCTGAGAGTGTTCTACTTTTACACAGACTGAGCAGAAAAGCTATATCCACAGAAGGAAAAGATACTAATAATGTATGTAAAAGAATCTGAGAGGGACCATGGGCAAAATTCTCAGAGATTATCAAGATAATTGTGACTCTGCTATGGAAAAGTGTATTAAATATTTCCAGTTGTTTGTTTTTCTCTGTTGTTCAGTGTTTACCCCTGAGAAAATGCAGTGATACAGACATGTTGTGTAACAGAGCATGTTATTTTACTTACTATATTCTTTCATTTAATAAAACTCCTCTGTAGTGTCAGTATCATATTATATTCATTTCATCTGAACTTATATTTTTAATGAAAATTTGTTTGAGATTTCCTTAATATATTAGCTCATTGTGTCATTTTTTTGAATGGAAAATATTGCATGCTCTTCCATTTAAAAAATAAATATTTAAAAACAAAATAGGAAGGACTGGCAATACAGAACTCTCCCATGCCTACCAAAATCACATAAAAAAATATATACAATACTTTAATGTGTCATGATTTTTCTTTCTAGACCCCTTCTTCCTACACGCAATCGAACATGCTAAGCAAAACCACTTCCATGCAGCATAGGTGTCCTAAAGGAACAAACATAAGGATGCAAGAATTCTTATCTTTATTCATGTACTGCAGTTCAAATTAATTAATTGAGAATTAATTTTGAGTTGTCCAATAACCTAATCGCAGTGTTCCCTTCTGATTTGTTGGGTTAGGAGTACACAAACATAGAATGGCGTAACAGATGTCCTGGCTTTGTATGAAAGCACCTATCCACCATATATTTCTAACAGTGTCAAGAAAATCTGCAGGGGAATGTCCAGGCCATATGTTTGATGTTGCATATCAGGCAAAAACTGACCTTCTAGAGAGATATGTTCAAGCCAAGAGCCTTAGCAACGTCCTTTTCATTTGCTTTACTTGCTCCATAATCATGTTACAACAAGCACACTAGAGGATTGAGAGCTAATGTCTTTCACATGTGAGAGGCAGTAATAGCTCTCATTACATCTGTCACTGCAACTAAAAATGCAGATTCAGCTGACAAACCATCTAAATTTGGGTGAAGGATGGAAAGCAACTTGGTGGATCAGAAATTAAAAATACCACAAACCTTTGTTTTGTTACTCCGTCTTTCCACAAGTGCTGACCTGAATTCAGCAAAATGCACTTGCAGAAGATCATAAAACAAGAAGTCAGGCCTATATATTTTATTATGAGAAAATAATTGAATATCTTAAAATATACCCATAATCAAAGACGAATGGATTCACGTCTGCTACACCTCTTGTAAAAATTTATCTGCAGTACTCACATCATGGGTCTGATGAAGTTCTTTTTCAGGTCTCAAAATTTTATTTAAAACTAAATCTTCAGATTTCTCTTCCAGTACTTTTTATCAAGCATCATTATGACTGTGATCCATGAAGCATAATAAACTTTTAATATTCCCAAAAGGGGAAATGCAAAATATGAATCTAAATTGCTAGCATGATGAATATCTATGAATATATGAACATTTAAAACTGCAATGATGTTGTAGAGAAAAAGATATTTCCCTAGTGTATATGTTCAAATAAGGAAGACTGGACAAAAGAGTTATCTCACAGAAAAGATAGGAATTGTGAAGGGCTTTTGAATTAAATAGTTTCCCTAATCTGCAGCAACCTAATAAAGCTTCTTGATGAAGCCAATTGCCAAGACAATCTCTTCTGTGCAAAGTCTGTAAGAAGTAAGTTTAGACTGGAAATAAGTGAGAGGATCTTCTTTCCTTCAGGAAGAATCCTTGTCCTTTTTGTACTGCTATCCTTCTGTGCACATTTTAGTGGAGAGCTTTTGTCTTATCATTTTCTCCAGACCTCCATGACTTTAGAGGTCAAGCTGAAAGACTTGCTAAATTAATTAGTACCACATAAAGATGTTACAGTCATAGTAACAGCATATCACTTAGAATTTAGCCTAGTGTCTGGGGTGAAAAGGAAGGAGTATCCGTATCTTCTCTAACCCATCTCTGCTTCTAGCACTTTGCTGTCACCTTCTGTGCTTAGGACATGTAGCTCTAGCTAGAAGGATTTTGTGCATGTTTACCACTCCCCATAGATTCCTTTCACCCTAATTTCATTGACAAAAAATCTGACACTACCTGACATACTTGTTTTGTAATACATCTAAGAGCAGTCTGGATTTCTATCAGTGCACCAAGTCCAAGATGATTTCTTATAAAACTGTGAAATATGCTTTCAGAATTCTCTCATGTTTCTCAAAAACATGCTCCATCCCACTGCAAAGAAAGGTGAAAAAAGAAAAACCTGTAATTTAAATTGCTTCGATTTGGACACTAGATAGATTTATTTAAGATACTGTCAGGAATCATTTGCATCACTGAATTTTACAAATCATTCCTCTGACACTTGTAACTTAAAATAGTTTTACCAGTCTGAAAATTTTTGCTGCTTCAACAAATACTTTCTATTGCTACTTACTGTAATCTTTGGGAAGTTTTAATTGCCGACCCCTTTGCTATTACCTGGCAATATATAAGTGGCACTATATTATGCAGGTGCTTCATGTGATGATTAATTTATACATAGCTTCAAAGTAAAATACAATCAATTGTAGAATCACAGAATATTCCGATTTGGAAGGGACCCAAAGGGATCATCGAGTACAACTTCCCAAGAATCACACCATGTGCCTGAAAGCATTGTCCAAAAGTTTCTTGGACTGTGTCAGGCTGGTGCTGTGACCACTGCCCTCAGGAACCTCTTACAGTGCCCAACTACCCTCTGGGTGAAAAACCTTTTTATAATATCCAGTCTAAACCTCCCCTGACAGAACTTCAGACCATTCTCTTGGGTCCTGTCACTGGTCACCAGAGAGAAGAGATCAGTGTCTGTCCTTCCTTTTCCCATCTTGAGGAAGGGGTTGTAGACTGTGATGGGGTCTCCCTTCAATCTCCTCTTCTCCAAGATGAATAATCCAGGTGACCTCAGCTGCTCCTTGTAAGGCTTCCACATGACTAAATGCGAGAAGAAAAAAGGTGGCTGACATGTCAAAATTGATATAAGTTCTATCCATTAAAAATGCAAGTCAGCAAACATTAAGAGGCAGTCTAACACTTTTACATTATTAAACTACTTTGCATAATTATACGTCGACATAATTTGCAATGCCAGATGAATGTGGAGTAATATGCATATAGCAGAGGTACAGCTACTGACCCAGAGTGGGAATTACTTAAAAGTGTTGTAAAATTCCCTTTCTACTGATAGTTCTTCCCTGAGGGAGGATGCACACTCATTCCACATCATTGGAAATGCTGTGATACTGCATGATCCCCAAAAATGCCAGACTGTCTACTTCTGGCCCCGCCTCACCAATTTATTACAAAATTCTTTAAAAAGCTACCAAGAAACACTCTTTTAGATTTGATAGATAAGATTTTTTTTAATTTTCTCTGTGCAAAGATTAAAAACTTAAAAGAAACTAAGTCCTGTACTAGAATTACAGCTAGTTTCAATGAATTTATAAAGAGAAGAATGGAACATAATTTGAAAAAAACGATAAAGTCATAAAGCTGTTTATAAAAGATATATTTAGCACATCAGTAAGAATACATAAGTACTGACAATTGTCATTGACATTATGTAAAACTGATTTGTTCTTACAATTTTTTCTTCTCAGATGCCTGTAAATGTATCTTTAAAATTCTTAATATTCAATCAAGTAATGTTTTTTCTTTAAAATTATAAAAAATAATACTTTTTAAAGACTTAAAACAATTATGAAAATTGTCTAAAATTATTTGTCTGAATTCTGTGAAGTTAATTAGCTTTGAGATGCCTTTAAATACGAGAAGCAAATATTGCAATTATCCAATATTAACTTGTATTAAATATCAAAGAGAATTTCACATACAGTCATACATATAATTTTAAACTTATGGAGAATGATTACAGTAGGAACTTCTAGCACTAAAGACCTCCTGACATCTTTTTTTATCTCTGTAGCTTAGAGTCATGATAGATTTTTAATTGATTGACACATAAGTGAATAGACTGGTAATTATTAGTTGCTAGGCATAGTGAGTCACATACAGACCTCAGTTTCCTTACATCTCTAGCTGCTCATTCAGGGCAGGTGATAGTTGTGTATGTCTGGAGTTAAGTCTACAATAATATTTCAGACTTTGCATAAGGTGGGGTAGTTGAGGTTATTAGTTTTCATACTATGTAGTGGAGCAACACTGATTTTACTAGGTTTAAAAATTGTTCTATTTAGGACTCTTTTAACCATGAAGCCTTTTTTGTTCAGTAAAATGTGTTTCACTAAAAGAGTGTGTCTCCCACAATTTTTCTCAATGCTGTCATTCCCTTATCAGTCAAGCACAAATAGTCCTGCATAAATTATGTCTTAAATTACATCTTAAATTATTATGTTTTATTTAGAACACTTCTATAAACACTTCCATGTAATTTAAGGGCAACTGAATCTATTAAACTGCAAATTCTTCACAAAATTATGAGGATTTTCTTTGTTATTCTTTCCAGGCAGTTTCTAATGAACTTCAGTAGAATTTTTGTTGGATAGGGTTTTCATCCTGTCTGGTCTCCAGCTGCCACCAAGAAAGCCACAGGTCTTCCTTAAGTTCTGTATTTTATCTTTCAAACGTCTGCAGGTGCCTCAGAACTATTAGGGCATCAATAATGCTGCTAGACTGATATGCTTAGACAGGTGAATCCCTCATGAGGCTATCTGGATATGAACTCTATTATTCTGGCTGAAAATCTCATTCTCATTCTCATACTGTTTTCAAAGAGATATTAGAGCATGAGGAGTTCAGCCATATTTTTCCGAGCACAGGCTGACAACACCTGTGTTCTGATGACAGATAGTAGTGAGGGCTTATAGAAAACTACCAGAAAAAGCTATATGATGGAAAGAGTACTGAAGTACTACTGGTAGAGCCAATCTCAGTCTTCTTTACAAGACATTTTTAAGGCACAGATAAGTCAAATGTCTCTGACAGTGACTGTAGTGATCCAGAATTAATGCCTGGGTTTGAGTTAAATAATATCTTGAAGTGCATTCCTGCCTTCCGTTCATATGTTACTCAAATTGTAGACAAGAGAACAGCACAAATTTTGATTATGGATTTGGGTTTATGTAGGGTATTCTTGTTTTCAGACCAAAATAAAAAAATCTCCATCAGGTATTTGACACCACTGAATAACACAAGTAGCCCAATGCTCTGAAATTTTATAAAAATGGGAATAAAAATTATTATTTTTATATAGACATAGATATATAGATAATAAATTTTATCAATATGCACTTAGAAAATTAAGGTAAGATCTACTAGAACTTCTTACAATTTTTGAGCATCAATGGAGGTCAGTCTTAAAAAAACCCCAAAACTTCAACAACAGATCTGATCCTAATAGTTATTTACACACATCACTCCTGCAAAAGGAACAGTGTTTCACGAGACACTGATAGGGGTTTTTTTGTTTTCCTATTTCACTTAGAACTTAAGTTAGACACTTAGAGCATGAATGAGCACAACAAGCATCATTTATTTCTTCATGGAAAAGGACTTAAGAAGTCTGCAGATAAGCCCTTTTCTTAATTCAGGCTGGTATCAAGACTTCACAAAGTAAAGTAAAACTTTTTTTGGCCTCTTAGAGACTATATCAGCTAAATAAATTTCTTTCTTCTCCTTGCCTCAGTGTGCCCAGCCCAGTTTTGAACACAATTACAGTAAACAAACACCAGCTACAACACAAAATCTTCTATTTTTAAATATGTATAAATTCAGTTTCCTGTTATTTGTTTCTGGTCTGGCTTGTAGAAAAAAACTACTCTTTTCTCCTGGAAACCTGTTTATGTTTAAACATGGCAAATACTTATGAAGGACTACAGACTTTTTAATTTGAACATATTTCATAATTCTGAACGTGGTTTCACCATACAAAAAGATAAGGAGAAATTTTCAACCTAAGTGCTCACCTAAGCAGGGAATCAATTATGTAATGTGCATCATTTTAGCCTGGACATGTCTGAACTCTTGATTCAGTACCTGTGTTTGGGCTTCAAAATCCCAACTTTAAAATCTTCAAGGTCCATTATATGGCCATCAAGCCATCTTCATCACAGATACTTAAAGAATTAGTAAAATCTTAGGCATATGAGTTGAGATTCCTATAATGTTCTCACTACCACTATTGATTTTCTATAGCTGGAAAGCAATCAGTTTCCTTCTCTCATGGAGGATCTCTCCCTTTTATGAAATATTTTAGTCTATGTTGCAAAAAACCTAAATTCTGTTTCTATATAGTACCCTAATATTCACTTGGAAAGTGAATCAACACAACCTTGCCTTCACCACTGTAAACTGGGGAGAGGGGTGTCATGTTCTTTAATCAGTTCTAGCTCAAGGTTTTTGATAGCAATCCATTTTATCTTTTTATTTAGGCAGTATTAACTACTCTAACAGAAAAGAAGCTTTTTCACTACATTTTCCTCAGAACTTTCTCTCTGATAGGAAGCTTTATCTGTTAAAATTGTAAGTCCCACTAACATGGCACCAAAAATCATATAGCTGTATATACTGTTAAATGGATTCGAGTTCCAACAGATCCTTCGACATCATTTTGGCATTGGTTTGTACTCTGAATGTGAGTAAAGCAACTTTTAAATAACAGAAATACACGGAAGAGTTTATCACCTCCTGTGAATCTATATGAATTTGTCATACCTGTCATTAAACGGAAAGAAACTGTTTTACATAAATAGAAAACAAAATATTGTCTTCAGGAATTATAGTTTTCTTAAAATCTAGGTGATACAGTTGCCCTGACTGATACTATAGATAAAAATAGATATGCAAATTTGCTTGGTTCCATATTTAGGTTTTTCTAATGAGTCTGGAAGTCCTATCTGTGAATCAAAGAGATGGAATCTGTCTTTATAGCAGATTAGGAGGGAAGGGAAGGGAAGGGAAGGGAAGGGAAGG
>VZRM01000197.1:212-233081 GCA_013397955.1 Grantiella picta | reverse complement strand
AAGGGAAGGGAAGGGAAGGGAAGGCAAGGGAAGGGAAGGGAAGGGAAGGGAAGGGAAGGGAGAGAGAGAGAGGAAGGCCTGTAGTATTCCCTATGCGACATTGCTTGCAGTGTGGCAAACACACAGTTCAAAGGTGAGAAAAAGATTCTAGTAAGCCAAAAGTTATCTTTAGTCCTCATGGAAATAACTCATATTCCTACAGATAATAGCAGAGATAACTCACTAAACACAGAGTATTTGCTAAAAGGAAAAAAAAAGCAGTGAGGAAACATGGCTCTTAAGCAGCATATCTTCTGATGTGATAATCTCAGCTGCCTTTCATGGATAGCATGCAAGTGAACAAGACAAATCCCTTTGTCTCAGCTGCCCAAATAATACTTGCAAAGCTGCAAAATATCTGCACTTTCTACAGCTTTTTGTCCATTCAAGAAATCTCCAGTTGGGGTGTGTGACATACTGGGAGGTGAAGCACTGGATATGCATGGAGTTCATTATTGCACAGGACGTGGAGGAAGGATTGGAAGAAAAGCTAGGAACCCAAGAAATACAATGACAGAATCATAGAGTGGTTTGTCTTGAAAGGATCCTTAAAAATCACCTAATTCCACCACCTCCATGATGGGCAGGGATGCCACCCGCCAAATCAGGTGGCTCAGGGCCCCATCCAGCCCAGCCCTGAGCACTTCCAGCTTCTCTGGATACCCTGCTTCAGTGTCTCACAACCCTCTGTGTAAAGAGCTTCTTCTTAACATCTAAGATCATGGATCAGCTGGACCAGATGTCACAAAGGCACACCAGAGGAACAGGCTGGAAGAAGACGGGATTAAAAATTATGAGAGAGCAGTTGTGGACATTGACAATGGATGGTTGCAAATGGAGAAGCCTGAAGATATTAATATGTTTCTAGAGCACAAATAACAGGAATTTGTAGGAAACTAGGTCCAGTGAATTTTATTGAATATGAAAAAATTGCCGTTTGTTTAATACTATACATCCTTACAATAAAAAACTCCTGATCTTTTTATGACAATGCATTGGCCACTTCTGCTAACTAGTAGCTTTTGTAAAGCAACTTTATATTTAAATTATAACAGAATGCACAGATCTGGATGAATATTTTATCATATTCTTCTATCTTTATCCAGGATGAATCATATCTAATACTGAAGAGTATTTTATTTTGGAAAATGTTGCTGTAAACAGAGAGTGAAGTAATAAAACAACAATCATTAGAGAGAAAGATTAAACACTTGCTAAATTATTTGATGCATTGCAATGCTATTGCACCAATGATGCCTGAAAGAACACATACATTTGGTCAGAGTGGTAATAATAGTCTTGAGCAAATCAGTTTCTGTGACTGCTTTAGAAAGTTAGCCCAGAGGTTGATTTCTCTCTGTCAGGAAATATTGTACTCTCCATTCTAATTTTTTCTGGCCTTTTTTCAATCTGTTGTTCCATACTAACCCTCATTTTTCACCCTAAATCATTCCACTTTTCCCTGGATTTTTGTCTCCTGTACATTTGTAGATACTATGAAGTCTTAATCTTTTCTCAAAGTTAACTCCCCTAGAAGTCATTGTCTTTACTCTTCCATTAGTAATTGTTTCCTTGTACTCTGAACTCTAGTTAAATTGTCAGTATCATTCTGGAACGGGGTGGCAAATAGAATAATTCAGCTGGATGAAATAATTTCAGTTTTATGTTAGAAATAGCCCTATGTTAGATATAATTCTATATTAGAAATTCAGTTCTATGCTAGAAGACCCACCAGGATGACTAAGAGGCTAGAACATCTCTCATATGAGAAAAGGCTGAGAGAGCTGAGTTTGCTTGAGAAAGGGCTTGACCTCCAGAGATCCCTCCCAGCCTCAGTCATTCTGTTATTCTATAAATCTATATCTTTATAAAAGACCAAAAAACATTATGTCCTTTTTCTAATACAAATGTGCACTTGTACAGACCTTTGTACAATACAGAAGATCTTTTTCATGTTTCTTCATTCCAAGTTTTTCTTTCTTATTTTCATACTGAATATCAGTGGTTTAGAAGAGATAATTATGTCCTAATGTCTTGTTTTCTAGAAAAATATTATGTTGCTCTAATTTCTGATCTTCCATATTTCTTTAATTACATTGCTGTTTCACTGACAATTCAATGTTTCTTTAATTATCATCCACGAACTTGTATGAGCATGTTCTATTTCACATTTAAAAACTGAACTGCATTTCTCAGCAGTCAGTCAGGGTGATCTTAAAATGGTCCTCCAAGAACTACCAGATGAGACTAGAGAAAGGGCAGGAAACAATGAATTCCTTGTCATCTCTAGCATAGTCCTGATCTTTGGTTGTTCTAGCACCTGAATGCCAATATGCACGCAAAGGAGCATTTAAATATTTTCTTTGGCAACTCCAAGAAAGAGCATCTTAATAGGAGACCCACAGCATGAGAGAAGAACATACTTCTTAGCAAAGAGACTTTCTACTGTCTTACTCTGTAAAGTGTATATATATTTAGTTGACATATTCGTCACTTCTTTGTCTTTTCTTTGTCTGTCCATTTTCTTGACATTTAAAAAGGGAAAATATCACATATGCAGTTTACTGTGTATATATTTGAAAAGCTCATAATTACTCGGCATATGTCTTGCAATGATGCATTCATTATTCATTGTGATTTGGAGCTAGCTTTTATTTATTTTTTATTTCTGTACTAATCTTCCCCACTAGTATATTGCTTAAATTTTTAAGAGTCTGCAGCTTGATATTATTTTTTATGTTTCTACTGATGTAAATTGGCCTCTGTTGTCTTTTTATCTCTCTTCACATTTCTCTAGGTTACATTTCAGCTTTTTCTAGAATCAAAGCTGAAGTCTCCTGTAAAATGTTGTAATGCATTCTATTAAAAATCAGCAACAATTAAAATACTAGTTTTTGGAGACTACTGTTTTGCTAAAAAATATTTGGATAAAAATTATTTATTTTGCTTCTGTGATTTCACTTGTTCTTGTTTCCCACATGCAATTGTCTGCTCTTTCTCTTGTAATTTGTAGAAATAAATATCTTACCACCAGAATCAGGGTTGCTTTTTAGCTCTTCAGTATTTGTTCCATAGAGATACTGGCTCCACAGCAGAGAAAGACACAGGTCCTTGTAGACTCATTCTGGACCTTACTTTCTGTAGAAGAAAACTTGAATACATTTTCCAGAGGATAAACATCTTATGTTATAAAAGACCCTTAATCCTTTTTTAAGCTACTCTGTAAGTTGCCTGAAATATACCATGACCTATTGACCCTGTGTCCTTGTCTTCTCCCTGGACATTATTTTACCCTTTCCTCTCTAGATGACTGTAAAAGATATCAACTTTGCTTTCCACAATTTTTTTTTCAGATCCAGCCTATTTTTACTGCCACCTGCTATTGTGACTCTCTCTGCCCCTTCCAAAGACTTCTATCACATCTCTAATAATTTTAATATATATTTTTAGAGGGCTTCCCATAACATTGCCTTTTTCAGAAACATTAAAATCAGTTCACATAAACAAAGATAAAGCAAGACTTTTAAGGCATTGATAAAGCTTAGTAGAGGACATTTTACTTATTTAAAAACACTTTCAAAGAAAAAATACATTATCCACTATGTGAAACAGTTTTGAGAATTGACTGCTATGTCCACAGTCGTCACCAGTGAGAAATCTTTGTCAGTATGTGGTTTTCCTGTGTTCCAGAGCTGTAAACATATTTTCACTGTTGTCAAGGAAGCAAATACAGTAACAAAATTCTTTCTGATACCAAAACACTGATAAAAAGGTAAAGAGCAAAATAACAAAAGTCAGACCGAATGGATTTTTAACAAACTTTAACTCCTGAAATAAATTAATTCTATAAGATCAGGTACAAAGCAATATGTTTAAGAAAAGTAATGTCAGCTAATGGAGTATATATTCTGGAAATCCCTAATTAGCCATGCAGTAAATTATTAGGTCAGTGCCATACCCACCTGATTAAATGTCATACTTATTTTAAAGCAGTGAGAAAGAGTACTGATTTTATCATTATATGCATCGCTGATGAAATACTACAGAAAATGTCTTCTGGAGTTGCCATTTGTGGATGAATATAAGTCATTCTATCTACCTTATTAACTGGGAATTGATTAGAAATTTCCTTGCATTTTTCCATTGCATCTATGACCAGAAAATTAATACTAAAAAGTTTTTACTCAGAAGTGGAAAAGGTAATAGTGAATACACCAAACCAAATGGGAAGCAAGTCCAATCACTTCGATTATAACAATGAACATGAGAAGCCCTGGGGTTTTTTGTATCTGCAAAAGCATTATCATTTTTATGCACATATATAGTAAAGGAGAGTTTAATGGTTCCATGCTTCTTTTGCAAAAGCAGTGAGATGTCTCTATGGATGTTCAGAGTCAGCTGCTCTCATATTGAATATGATGAGAAAGCATAGAAGCTTAGCCTGAGGAATTATCAAGAGGGCAAAGCAGACAAGCTACAAAGTAATCTCCTGACAGCTCTTCACATCGAAGAGTATGAAATTAGATCATGTAGTTCTGAGTCACAGAATCACAGAATCACATAATAAGCTGAGTTGGAAGAGACCCTCAAGAATCATTGAGTCCAGCTCCTGGCCCTGCACAGCAGCATCCCCAAGAGTCATGCCATGTGCCTGAAAGCATTGTCCAAAAGCTTCTTGAACTCCATCAGGCTTGGTGCTGTGACCACTTCCCTGAGGAGCTGTTACAATGCCCAGTCACCCTCTGGATAAAGAACATTTTTCTAATACCCAGTCTAAACCTCTCTTGACACAACTTCAGGACATTCCCTTGGGTCCTGTCACTGGTCACCACAGAGATCAGTGTCTGCCCCTCCACTTCCCCTCATGAGGATGTTGTAACTGCAGTGAGGTCTCCCCTCAGTCTCCTCCAGACTGAACAGACCAAACAACCTCAGCCGCTTCTCATACGGTTTCCCCTCAAGGTCCTTCACCATCTTCACTGCCCTCCTTTGGATGCTCTCTAATAGTTTAATGTCTTTCTTATATCATTACACTCAAAACTTCCCCCAGCACTCAAGGTGAGGCTGCCCCAGTGCAGAGCAGAGCAGGACAATCCCTCCCTTGCCCAGCTGGCCATACTGTACCTGATGCACCCCAGGACATGGTTGGCCCTCCCGGCTGCCAGGGCACTGCTGACTCATGTTCAACTTTCCACTGACCAGGACACCCAGGTCCCTTTCAGGAGAGCTGCTTTCCAGCATCTCGTGCCCCAGTCTGGATATCCAGGGCTGCTCCATCCCAGGTGCAGAATCTGGCATTTTTCCTTTTTGAACTTCATATGGTTGGTGATTTCCCTGTCCTCTGATTTTCCAAGGTCCCTCTGGAGGGTGGTATGAATGTTTATTGAGAGTGAGGATTTGATCGTGTTTTGCCTACGCTGAGCTGAGACTGTCAGGTGGAAAGAATTACAAATACACAATGTTTCAATATGCTTTATTTAACTCATTCCATGACAAGTTTTCCATATTTCCTCTATATTCACTTCCTATTATCTCTGGCTGACATGATATACCCTACATGTTTCTATATTTGAAGGCTCATATTGCTTTAGTATTAGTTTGATTTTTGCATTTCTTTGTCATTTACATATTTCACTGTTTTTACTGTTTACTTTTTTTTTTTTTTAAAATCTAGTCTCTCTGTTAGCCTGGATGACTTACATACTTGTTCCCAGTCTTGTCACCTTCCATCTCTCTTGCTTTCACCATCTGTCTAACATGTCAACTCTTGTTCCATGCAAAACAAATTAAAACAAAGATTGTGTTATGTGCCCAGAAAACATGTTAAGATATTTTTTTCTTTAAGTAATTTTGCACAGAACATTGGTGCTTTTCCAAACTGAAGAAAGCTCTGTATTTCTAAGAGAAGTCAGCATATGATAATGTGGAAAGAAGTTTTCTTAAAGAATACTACCCCTGAATAAAGATTTATTCATCCGCAGCCATAGTTATGGGTGAAGAATGGAAGATGGAAAATGCACTTATTTCTGTTCTTTATTGCCACAATATAACAAGTGGCTGGAAGGCCAGCAAGTCAAACCACAATTGTGAACATATATGTCTCATGTATGTGGCAAATAAATGGAAGTTGGCAGTGAGAGGTAATAACTAGCAGTTTTATTACAAAAGGGGCATTGTGAGAAGAATATCACGGACGAACAAAAAACCACATTCATAACACTCACATACATACAAAGCTGAATTACTGTCCTTGTTTGTATCCCATTTAACATTGAACGAAGAGGTAGCAGAATAGTGAGCAAGATTATGAACATGGGCTAACTTCAGCAAGGACCTGCTTAGAGGAATCCCACAGGATAGAGCTCTAGAAGAGAAGGAAGTCCAAGAGAGGTGTTCAATACTTAAGCATCACTTCCTCCAAGTTCAAGACCAGTATATCCCATGATGATGAAATCAGGCAGAGGGGGAAGGAGGAGCATGAACCTGCTATCAAATATCAAACAGAAGAAAGAAATTTATGGGATGTGGAAAAAGGGACAGGTCACATGGCAGTAGTATAAAAACATCATCAAGGTATGCAGAAATGCAATGGAGAAGGCCAAGGCCAACTTGGAATTAACTCTGACAAAGGACATCAAAGACAACAAGAAAGGTTTCTACAAGTACATCATCAGTAAAAGGAAGATTAGGAAAATGTGAGGCCACTGCTGAATCATGTGGGTGTCCAGGTATCAGAGGACAAAGAGAAGGCAGAATTACTGACTACCTTCTTTGCCTCAGTCTTTACTGCTAAGGTCAGCCCTCAGGAGTCACAGATCTCAGAGGTAAGAGAAGAAGCCTGGAAAAAGGAAGATTTCCCCTTGGGCATAAGGGGTTAGGTTAGAGGTCAGTTAGGCAGACTAAACATCTGTAAATCCATGGGCCCTGATGGGATTCACCCACGGGTGCTGAAGGAGCTGGCAGATGTTTTTGCTCTGGAGCTTTCCATCATCTTTGAAAAATCATGGAGAATGGGAGAAGTGCCCAATGAACGGAGGAAGGCCAATATTAGTCTCATCATCAAAAAGGGCAAGGAGGACACAGGAAACTACCACCCAGTCAGTTTTACTTGCATCCCTGAAAAGGTCATGGAACAGATAATTCTGGAGGTCATCACCAACCATGTAGAAGAAAAGAAGGTCATCAGGAGTAGCTAGCATGGATTCACCATGGGGAAATCCCACTGAACAATCTGATAGCCTTTTATGGTGACATGGCAGGTTGGGTCAATGAGCACAGAGCTGTGGATGTTGTCTGCCTCCACTTCAGCGAGGCTTTTAACACTGTCTGCCATAACATCCTCATAGGTATATTCAGGAAATGTGGGTTAGATGGATGGACAGTGAGGTGGACCAAGAACTGGATGATGGCAGAGCTCAGAGGGTCGTGGTCAGCTGAGTGGGCCTGTAGTCAGTGGCGTTTCCCAGGGATCATTACTGGATCCAATCTTATACAACTTGTTTATCAATGACCTGGACAAAGGAATAGATTGTACCCTCAGCAGTTTTACTGATGATATGAAACTGGAGGCAGGGCTGGTACACCTGAAGGCTGTGCTGCCATTCAGCAGGACCTTGATAGGTTGAAGAACTGGGCAGAGAGAAACCTAATGAGTTTCAATAAGGGCAAGCGTAGAGTACTGCACGTGGGGAGGAAATAACCCCAAGTACCAGCACAGGCTGGAGGCTGACCTACTGGAGAGCAGCTCTGCAGAGAAGGACCTGGGAGTCTTGGTGGATCATGAGTTGGCAATTAGCCAGCAGTGTGGCCTTGTGGCCAGGAGGGCCTCGGGTGTATTGGGAAGAGTGACGCCAGCAGGCCAAGAGAGATGATCCTTCCCCTATATTTAGCTCAAGCCCTAGTGAGGCCACACCTTGAGTGCTGTGTTCAGTTCTGGGATCCTCAGTACAAGAACTACAAAGAGGTACTAGAGAAGGTCCACTGGAGGACAAAAAGGTCGTGAGAGGTCTGGAGTATCTCTTATAAGGACAGATGAGGGAGCTGGCCCTGTTTAGTCTAGAGAAGGGAAGACTTAGAGAGGATCTCATCAATGCATACAAATATCTCAAAGGTGTGTGCTAAGAGGACACAACCATCCAGTTGTGCCCAGACACAGGATGAAAAGCGAGGCCATGAACTAAAACACAGGAACTTTCACCTTAACACTTCTTTACATTGAGGATGGCATTGGAACAGGCTGCCCAGGGAGCTAATAGTCTCCCTGAAGACATTCAATACTCACTTGGATGTGTTCCTGTGTCCCCTGATCTCGGTGACCCTGCTTTGGCAGAGGAGGTTGGACTGGATGATCTCCAGAGGTCCCTTCCAACCGTAATAATTTTGTGCTCATTTGGTTCTGTTAATATCTGTTAATATCTGTTAATATCTGTTAATATCTGTTAATATCCTAATTCAGATGTTTAAGCATTGGGTTTACCTTTTGTGTGGGGCCTGTGCTCAATCCCTTGTGAAATCAGCAGCACCTTAGAATTTGGTTTTTGTGTTTTGCTTAATAAAGATGAATTTAAAAATATACTTAAAAGATGTGAGTGAACTGAGGTCCAAGATTGATTCAAAAATTCTCTTCGTGTTTGAAGAGTTTCACCGACTATTAAAAATAGTAGACAATGATCTCATAATAGTAGACTGTGTGCATGTCTCAATTGTCTCTATGTATAAGTCAAAGAGGAAAAAAAAAATCATCTGAATGCTCTGAAGTGAAAAATTGTCAAAGCAGAAGAGAGTGGGCAAAGGGAAGATAAAAAATTTGTATTGAAATAGAAGTAAAGGAAGACCGTAAAAGGAAACTGTAAAAACAAGGCTGCTACATAAATCAGTGCAGACTGACTTTGAGATCTAGGACACAACCATATCTAATGAAAATATAGAATAAAATTCTATTTTTCATAGAACTAGTTTTTCCTTCTTTTTTTTTCCTTTTTTTTTTCTTGTTTATTGACTACACAATTTCATATTATTCTCTTAGAGTGGGATATTTGGCTTACTCTCAGCCAAGACTATTTAAAAAAAAAAAAGAAAATCTTTTATACCTTTCCATCTGAAAATATGGGACATCTTCTGGAAGTTTGAATATCATGGAAAAGATGGATTCCCAAGTTAAACATATTCAGAAAGCCATTGAAGTATTGTTCCTGAATCCTAATGTGACTTGCACATACTCTGTCCCAGGGCTGTTGAGTTGAGATTTGAGACCCTGATTAAGTATAATTCCCAGTTTTGCATGAATCGAATGACTATAATGTTTTGTCTTATTACTGGGGCTTTCAAAAAGCACTAATAATTCTGTCAGATTTTTCAAACTTTCTTGCTGTAAACTACAACTGGGCAAAAAAAAGGGGAATACAGAATTTCTTTAAAAACAACAATAACAATGACAACGAAAAAAGGACAAAAAAAACTCAAAAAACCCCAAAGCCATGATTTTTCTCTTCCCCTCCTATAGGTTTGATTTCTGAAAATACTCTGACAAAATTTCTCTAGTAAACTTACTGAGAGACAATTAATTCTTGTGGGAAGATTTTTAATTTAAATTGGAAGAAGTCCAATTTACATTAGTATGAGCACTCTCATATATATCAGAAACTATTTATCTTCTCATTCACAATGATGAAATAAAAACTAAGCTTTAAATTATCACAATCAGTGGAAAAGAGGTAAAGCACAAAGTGGGTGATCAGTCGCCGAAGTTATGTTCTGACTTTAGATATGTTACATAAGGAGAAAGAACCTGAAAAATAATTTAATTTATTACTTCTGAATTCTTAGTACAAATCTATCAGCTCTAAACCTTTCTCTAGCTGCATCTCCATCTTTTTATCTGGTTTCTGGTTAGGATTTTTTTGTTTAGTTTTTTCCTAGTTAGTTTGTTAATAAATATATCAGGTACTATGTTGAACATTTCAGCTAATTAGAAATGCCTGAGAATACAACCTAAAATAAGAAAATGTGTCTTTGAGGCAAGATGTCGGGTTTTACAGCCCTTCCAACTGTATTTTTTGTATGTTGGCAAAAGTAGCTTACAACTGCAGCAGTATAGAACTAGTGATAATAAAAACTTTAAGGCTTACAAAATGTCATAAAAAGCTCATCAACTATTTCTAGAAAAGCCATGAATTATTTATGAAGCAACTTTCAGAACTAGGTTTTCTGTCTGCTTCCATTTATATTATATGTCTTAGGGTCATCAATTTCAGTTTATTTTAACATATGAAGGATAATCTTTCACTTTCTCACTAGAAAGTAATAAACTTCGGGCATAGTTTCAAATGAAAGGAAACCAACCGTTTATGATATATATGTAAGAGACAGTTATTAATTAAACATAGACATTTAAAAAGAACAAAGTTTTAAGTCTCCACTGCTTCAAGGCAGCTTAAAATTTGTGAGAACTTAAATGATTTATTCCTGTTTCATCTGATAATTAACGCTGAATAAACAATTTGCAGCTAATATTTTTTTCCTAGCAAAATCATTCTCTTCTCTTTGAAAATTGAGTAAAGATTTTTGGGTCCAGCAATGGGGTTGATCTTTGTGGTATTCCAAGTGTCCACCAAGCTGCTCTATTACTCTTCCTCCTCAGCAGAACAAAGGGGAAAAAATAAGGCGAGGGAAAAAAAAACCGTTTTAAGTTAAGACAAAGGTAGTTTAACAAAGAAAAACAAAAGCAGTCCTGAGAAGCAGAAGAAAGAGATCTATTCTCTACTTCCTCAGCCACTTCATAGGAAGCAAGGCCTCAGTATGCAAAGCAGTGGCTCCATGAGACAAATACTTTAACAAATATCTTACTAACAAATGCCCACTCCACTTCTTTCTCTTAATGTTTCATGCTGAGCATGCTGTCATATGGTGAGGAGTACCTCTCTGGTCAGCTTGGGTCAGCTGCTCCAGCTGTGTCCACCTCTCAGCCTTGCTCACCCTCAGCCTACAGGCCATTGCAGGGCAAGTTAGAAGAGACAGTGCTGATGCGGTTATGTGCAGCACTGCTCAGCAGTCGCCAAAACACTGAAGTGTTACAACATTGCTCTAGCTACAAACAGAAACCACAGCAGTGAAGTGCTGCTATGAGGAAAGTTAACTCCTTCCCAGACAGACTCAATACAGTTTCCTGATAAGAGAAGTAAAAATTTGCATGCTAGTGGCTTCCACCACATCAGCACATTAACAAAAAGGGCAGAGTTTCTGTGGACTAAAATGCTACTCCCTCAACATACCATTGGACAGATCA
The DNA here is from genome assembly GCA_013397955.1 of Grantiella picta. Lineage (NCBI taxonomy): Eukaryota > Metazoa > Chordata > Aves > Passeriformes > Meliphagidae > Grantiella > Grantiella picta. The sequence continues at coordinate 221,758 of VZRM01000197.1, read as the reverse complement.
ACCACACTCCATCCTCACAGCTTAGAAATATCTTCAAAAATTATTGTTCTTCTCTAGTAGAGCTTTGGCACCAAGTGCAAAGGCATCTCCGTCAGATACAGGCCAAAGAGTAAAAACTGATCTAGAAGGTATGCTCATCACTGAAATATTAGCATCTGCATGTATGAGGGAGGCCTGAATTGGAGGAGAGACACTGCCTCTCAATGTTTGTGAATGGAAAGAACAAACTGATCAGCTTTGTAGTGAGAGGGGTAGGAGGGTTTCTGTTTGCATTTTAGGGCAGCATATCTCAGATCATCTGCCCAGGTTCCCCTCTATAGAATACGGAGAGTAATTACAAGTTCTACAGTACAACTAATTTTAAAAGGATCAGCTCCATTTGGTCAAATGAACTAGGTAACAGATGCATATGTTTCTCTCAGTTGAACAGAAACAGAGCTAAAGGCAGACATCCCAACTGTAAATGTTTAAAGCCAAGTCAGATGAATCCTGCCTGGGGTCTTTGTCTTCAGAATATTCACAAACTTGTAAGTTGTCTTTTAAGATTGGATCAAAATTCTTAACTAATAATAGTCAGCAATTGTGGAAACTGTAGCATATGGTAATGAATCATCAGTTGCTGACTACTGTTGAGTCACTACACATGTAAACAACATACTGTTTACCACTTCTGGAAAGACCAATTCTTAATATCTATTCAAATAATAAAAAGTTTTGGTAACAAAACAATGAAAATAAATCACTGAATAATGTCAATTTTATGTGGTAAAACATTCCTGGTATGAGTTGGCTAAGCTATTATCACTGGCCAAAATACTTTTTGGGCCTCAAATAATTTTCACCTATCTGTTGCAAAGAGACAATGCCACATTATACAGCAGTAGCAGTGAACAGAATGCAGAAGGAAGGTGAATTGTCTAGCTCAAACACTGAATTCTCTGGCTTAATGCTGCAGTTAATTATGTAAATCAAGCTAGGTATTCCAAAGCCATTATCAGAAATGAAAGAGAGGGGAGAGGTAGGAGCGAGAAGCAGCCGGAAATTTGAAACTGATTGCTAAGCTTAATGTAGTCACCTTTCCTGCTCAGCACAAGATTGAATTTCTCCAAGTAAACATCTATTCTTTAACAAGAACAGCAAACTAGACCTGGGATGAATCATAGACTATCACAGGTTGAAAGTGACGTGCTCCTTTGCAGTGGGGCTGCTCTCCAGCCTGTAATGCCCCAGTTTGTGTCTACAACCAGGATTACCCCACCCAAGGTGCAGAATCTGGCATTTTCTCTTGTTGAATTTCATATGGTCATAGAATAATAGAATCATATGATCACAGAGTCATAGAATGGTTTGGGTAGGAAGGCAACTTAAAGGTCATCTAGTTCCAACCACCCTGCCATGGGCAGGGATGCCACCCACTAGATCATATCATCACTCAGCTCCCTAGTCTATCCAGATCTCTCTGTAAGGCCTCTTTACCCTAATTTAGTATCCTCAGCAAATTTCATTCATATACATTCAACTCCAGCCTCCAGATCATTTACAAAGAAAAGAGACATAAAATGGCAATGAAAAGAATGAAAATAAAATTTTCTTGATAAATATTATTTTTAAATGCCATTAAAAGTGAAAGTTTTAGTCTTTTGGTTGAAGAAAACAAAGCAATGAAGTTAACTGATAAATTTTATTACAGGTGGTGTTAGTTTCATTAAAAATAGCATTGAATTTACGTAATTTCTTCCGTTATTTCTCTAGTCATTTGACTGTACACACAATTTCAAACCAAAAGTAAGTCTACTCAAAGTTTACTATGACTTTTTTTTTTTAATACTGTGAAGAAGGTGACAAAGGTTCTGTTTCAAATTGAGGTTACTTTTCTCTATCAAAGTTTTTACTCCTGAAATGAGAGAATCAAATACCATATAAAGTAGGCAAGCCATTTCTCCAAGGAACTCAGTCCAACATGAGCATTCAGTTCTCAAGAAAAAAAAAGCTGAAAAAATTGCTTGAAACTAGCATTAAAACTTCTTTCTTCTACTCTCTTAAATTATTTTTTTCACTTAGAAGATTTTAAGTAATCAAAAAAGTTCTAGAAATAGCATCACAGCATTACTCATGTACCCACTAGAAGAGTTAACTACAATAGTGCTAAGGATGATGCCTGCTAGAACCAAACAGTGTTAAACTGCAATGCCCTCCCAGTCTGATGCATAAATAGGATTGTCTGGTCACAGAAATGGAATACTGCTTGTACATACAATAGTATTCCATGTATCTGTATTGATCCATCGCCATTATAAATAATAGGCAGAAATATATCCTTAATTTAATATGGCTATACAAACACTATCATAATAAACAAATTTTTGGGGGTTTTTGGTATCTTCATTAGAAATTGCAAACTGATTCTATCCTTCCACATTGATGGAGCATATTACAACTAGTACAACTTGAAAAATTCTAGAAGTTGATATATTTGATTTTTTTTAAAAGTTTGAATTCCCTTTCAGGATATGGAGTCTGTAATATCAGGTGAGAAGTCTATACCATTTCGAAGTTCATATAATCCAAGTTCTGTAAACTGTACTTCGCTCTAACACTCTCTTTGATGTTCACTGCAACTACAGAGTCTGAAATCCACAAATTGCACAAGTTTGCTCTGCAATATTGCAACACCCTGTAATTACTTCAGACTCTTTCATCAATGACTGTAGATTGGTTCTCCACAATACTTCTTTTTTAAATCCTGGCAGGCAAATGGAAGTTTGTTTTAAGTATAGCATTTTAGGCTGCAAACAGTTTCCAAAAATCCGCATATTCAATCACTATTTCTTCACTCTCTGATATACTGCCAAAATTTCTCTAAGCATCACTATAGAATTCTAATGACACTGTCAACCTGTTGCATATAACTGACAGTTTTAACCTTTATGTTTTGAGAAACATTCAATAGTTTTTCCCATTACACTTCCCCAAAATAACTGGTTTTGTATTTCTGGATGATGGGCTTCAGCCAGCCTCCCGCATGCCAGGTTATTCAAAGCTGCAATATAATACACAGTTAAATAGAGAATTACACAACATAGATTTCACCATCTGGCATAGGAGCAGCATATTTTTTAGATGTTCTAAAATTATTTTTCAACAAAGAATATTTCATTAGATAGCTTTTTATACAGCCATGACACTCTTCATTATATGAAAGTATGCAAAAATAACACTAAAGTTCAGGCCATGCGTGCTTTAGACACGTCTGTATAACTGGGTACAAAGACATTTTGTGATGAGTCCAAAGTACTTAAACTTTGTGGCTACTTAGTCCTGTAAATACTATAGCTACATTTTAATAACAACAAGCTGAAGTCTATACATTCAATTTACAGAGAAAGCTTACAAGGGTGCAGCACAATATCATATTCACAATTGTGATAAGTATGTAGAACTTTGGATAGGAGTTTCAAGATTCAGACATTCTTGTACAATGTCATGAGCACATACCAGCTCTTTACTAGCTCAGAAATTGTTCTACTGCTCTTCACCCTGTAGACTTGTGCTCTAATATCGTTCTTAGACGGTAAGAGGCACTAGAAAGTTAATATGGTCTGATATTTTTGTTAAGGTGAGGTTCTTGCATCACATAAATAGAGTAACCCCTTGAATTTCAACCGAGCTGTACCAATTCAGTTCTGTCATTCACTCACTGAAGGAGCATATCTGTTTACAAGTTTATTTTAATTTGCATTAACATAAACAAGGTTTTTATAGAAATCCAGAACTAGAAACAGGTTGTCAGTGCTTTTCACTAGCATTGCATGCTTTCCTACAGTACACTTTGGGGAATTACAGACTCCAAAAGTGAAATATGATAAATTGCTGGAAATGCTTTTTTCATGTGTTTTTAGGGATTTAAAATAGATTGGTATACAAGGAAAAAAAAAAAAAAGCGAAGCAAAGAAAAGCAAAGAAAACTCTCCCTGGTAGCAAAGAATCCAGGGAGAGTTTTCAAAAAAATTCAAATTCACAGAGGGATGTTAGGACTGGTCAAGATAAACCTTGTAACTCTCCAGGGGTCTAGTGAAAACGTCGGTCAGTGAGTTTTCATGTGCTCTTATGGGTAACTTAATTTCCTTAAATCTGGCTGACAGTTCTTAAAAACTGTGACAAGCTGTTTTTTAAAGGGGATTTTTAAAAAAAGAATACTTTGATCTAGTCTCTTAATTCATGAGAACCTGTTTTAAGCTCCACAACAAAGAAAGCCAACTGATCAGTCGTTACCCTGCTGCTCCATTGTCCTGACACTGCCAGACTGGTAGTTCTTCTCTCGCTAACTTTGCGACAATGACTTCTAATTCTGAGTAACAAGAGAGGATGCTGAAACAAAACAATGAAAAAGGAACCATATAATGGGACAGGGAGGGCAAGCTTCAGACAAAAAGGCTTGAGGGGGATCTGGCTTTTGTTCCAGGAACCTGGTGTTCTGACGAGCCATTGGTGCTTGAACAGCTCATGACTGACAGTGCACAGAAGAAACCAAGTCATTTGAACTATGAGTTGGCCATCTAAGAAGGAAATCTGAACACAGACATGCTCGGCTGCTTGACTGCAGTGCAGGGACTCCTTCAGCTCACCAAATCCATACACTGTAAACAAATGGTACTGAAAGCAAACAAACATGTCACGGATTCTTATTGCCACCTCTAACCTTGTCAGCTTCTTCAGCTGGCAGATGGATTAATCCAATTGGTTTATTTTACTGGAGCCTAACACTGTGGGGGCAGGAGCACTCTAACTGAATACATAAAATCAGTCCTCACTGGAATTGTTAAATTATCAGGACAACTACCTACACTATCATCTCTGTGTCAAATTATGTGATGAGTGAGTAGTCAGGAAATATGAAAGCAGGAATACTTCAATTTTATCCTTTTTCTGCCAGCATGCATATCTTATTTCTGCTAAACAATCTATAGAATACTTTCTGGTTGTCTACAGAAAGTTTAAAGTATTTCTATGTATCATTAAAGAATCTAAACACCTATTTCCACATGTGATGGGGAGGTTGGATGGGCTCAGTTAGAACTCACATTATTTCCTACTTCAACTCTTCCAGGTATTTGAACTGAATTTGTTACGCTATTGGTTTTTTTTATTAACAGGTATTTTACATGCTCAAGTGTGTGAACACAATCAGCTAAATGCTGCTTATTTTTTGACAGGACATGAATAGTATTTGCTTAACCAAAGAAACTGCAGTTAGGTCATAGACTGTGCCTTAAGCACAGGGTAGTTTGGTTTCAGTGACACCATTTTAGTGTAGACTGATTATTTTTCTATAATCTGGAACCTTTAAAAAGAAAGTTCTTGGTGTCCGTGCTGAGGTAACTAACATGAGTAAGAGTTTCAGCATTTGATCGTCAATCCAAAATTATATTTAAAACCATAAATTTTTGCTAATGGACTTGTCAAAATCCATGTGATGCAGAAGAAGAGAAAATATTCTGCACAGGCCTGAATTCCTTCTTCTGGCAGAACGTCTTATGAACCTAATGAAAATGTCTGAGGGAAAAGTGCAGTGATGGACCTTTTCAGCTGGAATATTATGGATAGATAAATATAAATCACAAAGATATTATTCACAGCATGTCTACTTTCTATTGATAGAATTAATCTCATGTGGGCAGGAGGGTGGGGCAGGAAAGAGGTAATGCAACGTTGTACCTTCATTTTTGTGAGCAAACTTGTAAACAATCTGTCCAGATCTTGTTTTCCTGGCTGAAGCATGGCTTTGCCTGGTAACTGCTGTTATTAGACTATATTTCTTTCCTCACTTTCAAATATTTTATCCAGCTCAGCACAAGCTTTAAGACCCCAGAGGGACCTAACACTTCTAAGAGCTTTTGCAAAAATAAATGCCTCAAACCAAACAGCACCTCAACAGATAAGTTATTTGAAGTTGGTCTCTCTCAAAGAGAATTTCATCAGTTAAGGTGAGGCAACATTTTAGAACCATCTTATGAATCCATCGTTAAACTCAAATTAATAAATTCTCTAACATCTCTGTAAAACCAGGATAAATTCACTCTTATTTTTGATCTGAGAGACTTGCAAATATTTTTCTTGACATTTATTTAATTTTTTTTTTATTTTGCAGAAATACGATTTTTTTCTGCTTACCTAATATACCTGGAATGGACACAGTTGTTTTCATTGCATAAGTTTCAGAAGAACTCCACTGTTAGCGTGTTTTTTTGTTTTTTCTCAGCATCACTGAAAATGTCCGAATTTATTTGGGATAATATTAGTCAATTAATATTTCAAGAGCACAAAATGGGGAAAACAGTATTTTTTGTTGATGAGTTTTCTTCCTCCTGAGAAAGAATTCAAGTTGAAATATTTAGGGAGGAAATTTGTTCTGTCTTTTTCATGGTGATATAATGGTACAAAGTAATATTACTAAAAACAAGGGATATATGCTGCCTGAAATGCAAGCACAGTATAATCTGAATTAGAAGAAGCCATTGAAGAAAAATTCTTTTCTGCACAGGAGGTCAAAGAGGCAAAGGGACTTCATACTTTAACAGACCCATGCAAGAAAACCTGTCATCTGTTCCTTTGTGAAGAAGCCATCACCTTCAGTGTATATACAGTCAATCAGAAGAAATACAGAAGTGGAAAGCTTATTTTTCTCTGGCAAAGCAAATGTGTCATATAAGAGTAATGGTTTTATTCCTCTAAAGTAAAACAGGAGTCCATCTTGCTCAAGTAATAATGAAATACTTTATTTAACTCATTCTATTTACTTTGGCAAAGGCAATTAACATTTTCCAAAAGTAGAATACTTCATCATAGGTCAAAGAAGGTCCATACACATAAGACAACATGTTTGCAAAGATTGGACTAACCTCATCCACCTGTTTAAAAAAAAAAAATGAAATTAATGCCTTCATAGACATTAGATTTAATAGGTATTAGTGAATAGGGTTTCATTTTTGTAATTGTTTTGTGGGAAGCTGAATTAAGGAAAAATTATATATTTTGAATAATAGAAAAAAAATTGTAAGATTACATTTCTCTTCCTCTAAGCAGAATAACCTACCCTTCAATCAAATTTATAGGTTTATAAAAAATGTCCTGGATAATCCCAAGGAAAACCGTGTTTTGTACGATAACAGTACTACAAGATGATTCAGAAAAGTAAAGCAAGTGAGCCCCCTTGTGTCCTGATTCTCATCTAATAAAACTGCCATTCAGAGGTTCCAATAAAATACCTTGGAAATAATTACATTTTCTATAAGCAAGTATGACAGATAGTAAAAAATCCCAAATGCTCATAAAATCAATATATAGATTTTTGGCATAAGTTAGCATATCTGGGTTTTACTCAGGGAGTATCTAGAAATACGTAGTCGTCTTCAGTCTCTAAAATTGAGAGTGCTATCTCTCAGATAATTCATGGTCTAAAAAGTCTCATTGATTTTTTAAAAGAAAATGAAACCTATCATTCCACTTTCAGAATATTTTGATGACAAAAATAATCATTTCTAGGTGGATTTTTAAACTCGAGTGTTCTTGAGTCTGTAAGATAAAATGTTGCTTCTTAGAAATTTCCAAATATAAATTTCTGACTTTTGTAGACAAAAATGTGCATGAAATTTTTCTGATCCTGTAATAAACATGGTCACTGACAAAATTTCTCTTGACAAAATACTTATTTCTCTACACAAAATACTGAAAAAAATAATAATAATTTTAAAAATTGTCTGACAATCGGTCTGGCAAAGCAGACTGTCTAACAAATCTGGGTTTTTTGGTTTTGGGTTTTTTGTTTGCTTTTTTTTTTTCTTACTGTAGCTGAAGATAGTTTGCTGTAGAGAATCAGACAATCCATAAACACTCAGACAACCCCAGGCAGAAAGCATGATCTCTGGAAGAAAATTAAGGGAAAGAGAGAGCAAAAAGATCAGAAAAAGACTGTCAGATCATCAAGATGAATTAAAAAGGAAAGGGAATTAATGACTTTACAAGATGAGGAAGTAGTTTATACATAAAGGAGCAACTATCATCCGAGCTCACTTAGGAGAAAAATTATAAAAGCCTGGTGGCAGTGAGAGATCAATGCCTTAGCAGTGCTAGTTAAAGCTACAGCTGCACTAGATTCCTGAGCAATGTGATTTTCTCATGGGGGAGTAGGGGCACAAGAGGAATCAGCCACTTTGCTCTTAGCTAAAATGGTTGATCTCCACTTGTCTTTTCCCTGTGCTTTTGTTATTGTTAATTCTATACAGACACAAGTACAGCAAGCCACAGGTGATAGATACCTTTTGTAAAGCACAGATCTCTTCTCACCAAGGTTCCACTTACTGCATTAATAATCCCCTCCACACAACTTGAAAAAATTGGGATATTTTCAAAAGTAAAACACTTTAATAATTCATGGGGCACTAGTAAAACAAAGAAGCAAGCAAAGAAATACCCCAATACTTGGTTCCTAAGGCAATAATGCAAATATTTTGGATCTTTCTTCACATTGTATAAACATTCTGATGAGAAACTTGGCTGCTGTAGCCACACAGACCTGGAAAAGAAACATACATATCTCAAACAGGCAGATCATCTGTTGTGTTATGTTATCACCAAAGTACTCAAACTGCCCCCATAATCATCTCATAACTCATTTGCAAAGGCTTGGAAGTGTAAGGCTAGATGAAAACAGGAAGACTGACCTCCGGATTAATACATAAACTGAAGTTACTACACTCTGAGAATGGGGTACTTTCTTCAAGACTGCTTCTAAGAGATTTTTTTTCATTATTAATGCCAGGAGCTGTGCCAGGGTGAGGTTGCAGTCCTTGTAAGCACCCTGACTGTGCCCAGCCACGGATTTGGTGACACCAGCCCTGTGGTGGATCTTCTACTCTTGCAACTGTCAGAACATCATTATGGCATCAGCAAAACACCTCTCATATGAGATGTCTACCACTAGCCCAGTTAATACTTTAACAGTCTAAGAGTGCACATAATTTAATTATTACAGAAAGGATGTAGATCCTACCTTTTTTCCCCTAATATTATGCTCCCCGGTCCAGCACTTCTTGGGGGCATTTTCTGTTGACCATTTCAGCCTTCCTCAGGAAAACCAGGGCCCACTGCAATGAGTGGGTGTGGTGGTTTTGATTGGCCCAAACTTCAGCAAAGTATTTTTTTGACATCCAGGGGAAATTTGGACCCCTCAGAAGCTGTTGTGGTAGGCCTGGGGAGGTGTCTGAGGGGTGGGAAGTGGCACAAAGATTGCTCCTGTGTGTCCTGAGTGTAAGTTCTGGAAGTGTTTACATCAAGTCCAGCAGAGCCAATCTCTGATGGCTCTGAAGGTGATGGACATGCTGCTGGCCAAGTTTGGGCCAATTAGAGGTGCCAGTTACGCCTCTGTGAAAACATATTTAAGAAGAAATCAAAACAAGGTAGGCACGCACTTCTTTGTAGTNCAGCAGAATTCGGGCGGGATGTTGCTCGTGAGATTGGACCCATGCCAAAGAAGTTCCCAGAAGACTGTCTCTTGTGGGAGGGACCCCATGGCTAAGTGGAGAACCCCCTGTCCCTGATTGGACTGACCAGAGAACCCCCTGTCTGTGTTGCTGGTTTGGAAAGAGGGAAGGGGGGTGAGCGCAGAGACTGCTTCTTGAGAGGGTGGGAGTGAGAGCAGAAAAAAACTCTCTGGAGAGAGAGAAATAAGTAGAGATAAAGAGTATTTGTAGTAGAAGAATTGTGGTGAAGAATAGATTTATGGATCTGCTCTGTGGACTGAGAAAATACCCCACTCCCTGCCTCCCTACTCGGGCTTGTTGGTTAAAAAAGAGAAAAGGGGATGAATAATATGAGTTTGTAAGAGGGAGGGGGGGAGTGAACAAAATAGTGTATGAAAAGTTTATTTTTGCCCTGCATTTTATCCTCCTACTCTGTTAGGTAATTAAATCACTTTTTGTAACTTTAAGCTTGGAGCCTGTTTGTCCTTTCTTCGTGCATCCTCCTAGCAATATCCTATCTCATTTGACTCACGAGATTGGTGTGTATTTTTGCAGTTTTTTTTCCTGCAGCAAGAGAGAGTCGACGTGCCTGGCATTTAGTCAGGGTCAAACCCTGACAGCGGGATACACACAGAGGCTATTGGTCCCATGACCACTGTCCTGTTTGGCTCTCTGGAGATAAATTTCTTCTCCTTCCCTGCAACTTCCTCCTGGAGACCTCTTGGGGGTCTGCAGCAAGTGCCCCTTCACCCTGTGACACAAGGGACAGATTTTCTCCCTGTTTGTCTACTGGCAAGATATTATTAGTTTGTCCTCCTTAAACTGCAGAGTTCTTTATGCATGAGATGCATATCTTTCTTCTCAAGAGTCACACTTTGCTTGTTTTCCTGTAACTCATGTGGTCAGGACTACAATTGCATTTGAATATGTATGTTTATATTGGATCAGCCCAATAAGCTTTCTCCATAAGTGACCCCACATGGACTCTTTTGAAGACCAATATCTAGACAAACATATAATGTAGTTTCCACTACTCTGGCAATTTGAGATTCTTTTCAGCTCCCTAATAACATTCATGGATTGAAGGTTGTCTTAGACCTGTTAAATCTTCTTTATAGTGACCTACATTTGATCAGCCCTTGAATACTTGTCCAAACTTCTTGAATCTTGAAAGCTTGAGTCTGTAATTCCCTTGGACAGTGCTCCACAGCCTATGGACAGGGACTATCCTTCAACACCTTTCTAGTTCTTGCCTAGAAAAGACAAATTATCTTTTACACACCCTCTTTATGTTTCTCATTTTTCAGTTCTTTGCCACATGCTTCCAAAACTGGGTCAGACTTTAAAATGTTTAAGTAGGTAGAAACCCTCTGGATATTTAGAAACTGTTGTGCATGTAAGTCATGCCACAGAAATCCCACTAGATGACTCGCTGTATCTTGATATGTCTAAACACTTATAAAACTCTGCTCAAAATGTGTACAGGGATGGAAAGCAAAAACGTACCCCACTGCTATTAGCAATACATCTTACTTTAAGCTGTTATAATGAAAAGGGCTTACATCAGGTTGACTGAATTTACAATGTGACTAAATGGTTGCTAGGATCAGAAAGACAATTCTTCTCCAAGAGAATACTGACAGATATTTCTGAGCCTCCTTTCACTGTGGAGGCTTGTTGTCTCCCTGTATCATTTATAAATTACATTGATTTCAAACTGAAACAGAATCATGACCACTAGGTTTACCATGCCTTGGCTCTCATCCCCTGTCCTTCCAATTATAAGCTGCCTAGTAATTCTGATGACTGTGGTGGCATTGCAAAATATAACTGATAGTGTTGTTTTGGTGATTAAGTGTTGTTTCCTTTTTTTTTAATTTAGCCTGGACAGATATTTAGATCTACACATTGCCAATGCTGAGCCAAGACACAAAATCTAATAAAACTTTCTTTTCAAGAGTTTTAATAGCTCTGTAGCCAGCATGTAACTCTCCCTGAGGCATCACATACCTAGAGTCCATCTTTTGTGGTTGTATAGCACTTTGTATGCCTTTTTTATACCTCTAAATTAAGAATGATCTCATACGACCATTTCTTGATTCCACAAGAAGTATAATGTCTGAAGTACTACATTTTAAAGATCCATGCACATTACCTGTGTAAGTCTCATTAACCTTTTCTTGCTGGTAGTTTTTTTTTTCTCCACTTTTAAGCCTTTAATACCATGACAAAATACGAACATAATTCCCAGTAACAGACCTTAGTAATTGTCAGAGAATTCCACATTACCTAGCTAATTACACACTCTGGTAGGCCATCTAAATCCCATTATTCTCTGTATCACATATGTAGCTAAACCAAATTTTTAAAAACTCTTTCAATGAAATAATATGTCGAGAATACCAATGGTTTTTTTTCATTAATTAGTTTTATAATCTTAAATACACTACATTTCAAAAGAAAGAATATATACAAACTGTTAACATGCAAGAATGCTTATAACCAAACAAGCAAAACAAATCCTATGCTATTTTCTTTTATCAGAAACTAAATTGACAGATTTTTTTAAAGAAGTCACTAATTAAGCTTTGACAATATTTTCACATCCCTCTTTCCTTTTCTTCATAAGGAAAGCAGTGTTTACTGACCAAGGCATTTGACCTTTATACACTGTGTTCTGTCCTATGTATACCAAATAACAGAAAATAAAATAAAACAGAAGCTGAAGACGTCTGCAATGGCTGAATGAATTGATGGATATTTAGGTTTGCAGAAAACCTGTTGGATCCTTGTGTGCAAAGGATATGAGCAATAGTGGAATGTCCAGATGACAGCCAGTGACAAGCAGAGTATGCAGGGGTCAGTGGTGAGGCTTTTTTTTTCAACATCTTTATCAGTGAACTGAACAATGATAGTGCAACATCAGGAAAGCTTTTAAGGGCACTAAACGGGATGGAGTTGGCAGACAAAATAAGTGGCAAAGTGTTAATTCAGAGTGACCTCAGAAATCACAGGACTGGATTAACAGAAACGTCATGAGATTCAAGAATCACGGAATCACAGAATCATTTATATTGGAAGGGACCTCTTGAAATTATCCAGTCCAGCTCCCCAGTTCAGGCAGAGTCAGATTGAATATATTTTCTGAGTCTTCCTTTTCTAGGCTGAACAGTGCCAGCTTTCAGGCTCTTCTCATATGAAATATGTTCCAGTTCCTTACCACCAAGATTTTATGCTGGACTTACTTCAGTAAGTCTATGCCTTTCTTATACTCAGGAGTTCAGAACTGAATGTGGTACTCCAGATGCAGTCTCACCAGCGCTCAGCAGAAAAGGATTGCTTCTCCTGAACTGATGGTAGCACTCTCCCTAATGCAGTGCAGGACACTTTTGGCCTTCTTTGCTATGAGAAAAGGTTGTTGCTGTCCACAAGAACCCTAAAGTTCTTTATAGGACTGAGAAGTGCTTTCCAGATACTTGGCATTCAGGGCATCCTGGTGTCTGGAATTATTCAACCCAGGAGGAGAACTTTGCATTTGCCTTCACTGAACTTCACAAGATTCCTCTCAGCTCATTTCTGCAGCCTGTCAAAGTCCCTCTGGATAGCAGCACAACCATCTGTCAGTTATTCCTACAGTTTTGTATTGTCTGTGAGAAATTGCTGAAGGTGTGCTCTGTCCCAGCATCCTGGTCTTTCATGAAGGTATTAAAGTGTTGTCCTCAGTATCAAGCCCTGAGTTATGCTACAAGTTGAGTGACTTGCCTCCAGCTGGACTTTATGAGTTTATCAAAACCAAGTGGGTCTGGTTAGTTAGCCAGTTTTCAACATACCTCTCTGTGTACTTATGAAACTGAATTCGTCTGCTTAGACTTGGAAAACAGTTCCAAATGCTTTACCAGTCAAGGAAAACTTTACACAAAGCTGAATTTGGTCTATATTCACTATACCCTTTCTTTTTTCCAGAAGAAACATATTCAGTACTCTTTAGAATTCTGTTTCTTGTAATTGCCTTATATTTCCCAAACAAACATCAAGGAGCTTCCATCAGTAGGTAATCGAGAAAATCCTGAACAAAACATTCTTTTGTCTGTAAAATTGTATCCGAATTTGAATAATAATATTACAACCGACAAGTATAAGCAGCACATCTTAAGGAATAAATAGACCATTTCTGTTCTATATATATATATGCGTGAACTTATCATCAATTCAGGGTATTTACAATCCCATTTTTATTCAAAAAGAGTACAAGTTTATTTCTTTTTCTTCTTGTTTATCCAGATATAGGTAACTTTCCAAAGGTCCAGCTCACTAAATTTCAGCAATGACCACCAAATTCAGTCTCCAGTTTAGGAATATACATAGAATGAGATTCCTGTGTAGACAGAAGGAGCTAACACTGATTCCTACTGATGCTGCACACAGTGTGTAATTCATGTAGAATTCACAGTTGTAGGATGTTATGAACTCTAAAATATGTTTGAGTTCAAGTAAGGACAAGTAGACAAATTCATGTAAGAAAAGGGCAAGTAGTTAAAAACAGTGGGCAAAATGCAATATTTTTCTCAGGAAAGCAAGAAACCTCTGACTTCTACAAACTGAAAAGTTGTACGATGTGCAGGATCAGTCTGTACATCTTCTGTTGGCTACAATATTTCTCTAAAAATCTGCTACTATCTCAAATAATATCACTAATATTTTGTATTTGAATCTTACCAGCATCATGGTTTACTGTTTTTACCCTTAATAGAAGAAAAAGAAAGAACAACAGGAGAGCTTGAATACTCTTGCTGAATTCAGTAGGACTACTCAAATATTACAAGTTAAGAATGTGCATAAATTGTGCATAGGATATGAGCCTTTCTCATGTTTAAAGTACAAGTATTTATTTGTTCAAAAGCTAATATAAGGCAAAAATTTTATATCAGCGAAATTCTACATCATAGGTGGACAGTATTTCCTTTTATTTTTTCTTTACAGGCAAGTACTTCATTTGACTTTAAGTGAATATGGTTGTAACTGCAACTCAAATCAGAAATTGATTGTATCACCTCTGTTGAAAGTAAAAGAGTTTTCCAAGGACTAGTTCCACAGATGGCTGAACTCTGAGTGGTTTGTACTGCTGTGTTATAGGAATTTTGAAAACAATCATTATTTCTTGTTACCATTCTGTGACAACATTTTATACCGCCTTCAAAATAAAGACTTCGGTTGTCAGGAGGTGATTTGATTTCATTTTCCAATTCCTGTCCACATGATATTCCAATAGAATAGTCTGTTTTGAAAAAAATCTCCATTTTGTTACTGTGAAGTGCAAGATTATATGCTAATTAAGGTCATATATTCTGTTATTTAAAGAGAAAATTAAGAATGGTCAATGTCTTTTGTTCTGTCAGCCATTAATTCGTATCTGAAATCAACATGGACCTATATGGATTGATAAAAGAAGTTAAATCATTAAGCTACAAGCAAAGCAAGGTTGCTTATAATAAGATTGACAAATCAACAAAAAGTAAAACTTGAGTGTGAAAAGACAAGGAAAAAACCTTATATTCTTTCCTAGTTTACCAGTGAAAGTATTAGTAAAGGTAATGAATATGTGTTATTTACATTTAAGCCTACTTATATCATTGCAACTCATTAAAATGGCAGTGTTTTCAATATTCCCTACTGATGATAGTACTTGTGCCGAAGGAATAATAGTTGTCTATTCAAACTTTGAGTCACAGAATTATTAGTGAGAAATAATTAGGCAGGTTATGCCTTTTTGTTTCAATGAATTCTTTATGCTTTGATGCAAGAGTTACTTTCATCATCCTTAATATCATTGCAAATTTTCATTATTCATAAACTATGAAATAATAAGAAGGCTTCATTACTCCACCAATTCAAATTATTCACTTCAGTTACTAACACCTGAATGAATTGTTCTTGGAGAATTAAAACTTCATGATAGATCTTTATAAATATCAAAACCAAAGTAGCATCTGTAGTGTCGTCTTTCTATTATTTATACTTTGTTCAAAAAATAACAAACTGCAGGAGTATTTTTGTAAAACAAAACAGATTTAGATTTATGTGTTATTCAGCATGCTTTCTGATGTTCAGTTTCAGAAAAAAAATTATCCCAGCATATATGATAAGTAAAGCTTGAGGAATATGTTTTCTGCCAATCAGTGTGGTCATCAGAAGCTGATGGTTCATAACTAAGGAAAATAAAAAAGTAATTCTTACAAATACTTCACTAACAGCTGAGCTTTCTAACTCAATATATGGGCCTTGTTATCTAAATACACATACGAATAAACATGACATAAACTAGACTTGTCTTGCAAATGCACCATAACTGATTAAGGATGGTGTCTGGGCCATAGCAGTCCATTTTCTTCCTGCTATTAGGTATTCACTGTAGTTACTCTTTGGCCTAATAGGGGGGAAATAAAATTATAGTAGAGTAAATCTACCCTTCACAGGTATCTCATATGTATATTTCTTTATTAACTCTTAAATATTAATGTTCTTACTTTTTTAGTTAATATTTTTCTTTTTTTTCCTATCTACAGTACTCAGATATATTACAGTTGTATTATTTTTCAAAATTATTATAGTACCTTCTAAGAAATTTTGAGTTACAGGAACTTCTGTAAAATGTAGCACAGGGTTTACTGGCCTAGGCAGGACTTAGTGTAGTTTCTCAGTACAACAACATAAAATTCTGTGAGAGATATGCAAGAAATATTCAAGTGTTTAGTTGCATATTTAAATGGCCTTGCACTTTAATTGCCTTCTGCATAACCCCTTGTACCTCTAACACATAGCTGTAAATATTTGCCTATTATTTCTGAGAAAGATTAATTATTAACAGAAAGTCACATTGCCACTTTGCGCTCTTTGTGGCTCGTGCTGCTGGAACACAGTCCACGCACTTGAACTTACACTGTTTACAATTCTTTATTCTCTTTGACGTTCCCAGGTGTAAAGTAGGTTTTTGGTTGAAAGGGAATGTATATGGGCTCCTGTCTCCTAGATTTAGTTTTTATTGTATTCTAGGATGTTGTTTACTGCTCTAAGTGTAACTGCTATGGCTTTCCTTGACCTTGTAGGTCACCTATATTTTTCCATAAGTCCAAACATGAGAAAGAAATTCAAAGACATTGTGAAAAAGAATGTTAGATGGGATTTTCATTTTAAGTATTTTTGGTTTGATTTCAACAAGAGACACAAACTGCATTTTTTATTATACAGAACTAAATTTAAAATGAAAGCATTTGAAAAAATTTAGACCTTTCAATGGAGCAAATATAAGAACACCAGTTTCTCGTGTGAATTCTTTCTCTACTAGGTTATGAACAGGATTTTTCTTCTGTTCTCACTTCATGGTACCTTCATTTCTGAATGTTCATCTAGAGAAGTATAAGCAGTCCTCAATCTGTTCTTGATTATAGTTTCAGCCTAAACAAGGAAAGTACAGGCATAACCTTGAATCCTCCTTTTTTTCCCGTACTCAGGAGAAAGGAGCAATTTAACCAGACCTTGCTCACACTGATATTGGGGAATGAAGGAAATTGATGCATGCACTGCTTTTTTTTCAAAGTGAAGAGCAAATGGTTTCTTTTTCTGCAAGAGAGGTTTTTAAGTGTCCATGATCATAAAAAGATTCAAGGTAAATTGTCCCAAATAATTTAAGTGCCTAGCCTTTCAGAAGAGGTAGGATTTCAAGCAAATCTGCATACTTAGCATCTTTTCTTGACTGCATCTACTCCATCTAATATGTAGTATGTAATTTGGATAAGAAACCCTCCTTTTATACTGACTAAGACACACAAGCAGCAGCATTTAGATTTTGGATTTTGGTTTTCAATAGTAGAAAATGAAACACCAATTTGTTTGTCTTGGTGACATCAACTTTCTGCTTTGGGTAGTCAGTTATAACTTGTTAGCCAAATTTATTTGAATACATTAAAGAAAACTAACTACACAGCCGCAGTTAGCATTTTTACCAAACCAGTGAGTGAAACTGGATGGAAAAAAAGAAAACAAAATTACTTTTTAAGTTAAGATTTTTCACTTCCAGCTGTGTAATCATCTAGTGTAATAAATTATGTAAATAATTTCCCCTGAAACAGACATACTGGTTTTCAATTTAAATGCCATAGAGCAAAACAGGTTTAGATTTTTCAAAATCCTGCCTTTTTTATTTTTCTTATTTATTTGTAATAAATTATGTTAGGTAAAAAAAATGCAGTAGTCTATATCTCAGCATTTTTCTTTTGATTTTGAGCATTTCTAGTTCTAGCAGTTAAGTAAGCAAAGCCAGAATTATTTATGTTTGTGAGTCTCATGTATTTGTTCCATAACAGTAAATTGATCTAGTTCTTGAAGGAAAAAAGGTGCAAAGAATCAAAAACAATCTAAATGAAAGCAAACAAAAACAAACAAATAAAAAAAATCCCCACCTTTCTGGTGGATTATTTTCACAGAGTAATTCTAAGGAATTTATTATTTTCTTTAGTTGGCTTTATTGCATTTGTCTTGTGTGTCACCTTAAAAAAAAAAAGAAAATAGTTTCTTCCCCATTTTCTTGGTCTGCTGGGTGAATAGCCAAAGCTTTTTTTCAAGTTTAACAGTGTAACTTACACAGTCTTGGCATAAGGCTTTGATTCTTTGTTTGATTCTCTGACAGTTGTTTCCTGCATTCTTTAATGCCACTAGGAAAAAAGAGGAAACTTTAATCACCCACTGAGATAGATTTCTCTCCAGCTGGATCTCAGATTGACCAGAGACATTGCCTATCAAAGACAAGGCAAAAATTTTGTCCTGAAACTGTCAAAAATCTTTACATTTACAATAGATCCTGGAGGGACAAGCCTTTGTCTCTCTCTTTTTAAAATGTTTTCCTCTGGCCTTTTTTGTTAATATATTTTCTCTGATCATAGTTAACTTTGAGAACTGATTTAAAAAAAAAAAAAAGGAAATCATTTCTTTTTGAGTAGGCTAGAACCAGTTTGCTGTAACCCAGTTAACACTTCTACCATTGAAGAAATCGCTAAGAGAAAAATTTTGTAACTTGGGTATTCTGCTGCTATGACAAGATCATTTAGAAAGGAAGCTCATAAGATGGTGTAATATTAATTCTAGCTGATATAGAACAAATAAACATTTCTTGCTGGGTGGATACTATATGATGTGATTGAGATACAGAAATAAAACATATCACAGCCCTGTTTTGACTTAGCACTGGTGAGGCCCAACATGAGGTACAGTTTCCTGTAATGGGCTCCCCAGTGTAAGAAAAGTATGGAAACACTGGAGACAGTCCATTGAAAAGCAGCAAAGCTTACTAAGGGACTGAAAAAACTCCTCAGTGAGCAAAGGATAAGAGTGCTGGGATGCTTCAGCATGGAGAAGAGCAGGATCACAAGGAATGTCATCAATATGTGCAAATACCTAAGGATAGAGCCAGGCTCTCTGTAGCGGTGCCCAGTAACAGGACCAGAGTCAATGGGCACAAACCTAAAACCAGGAGTATCCATATGAACATCAGAAAACACATTTTCCCAGAGGGGGTGATAGCCCAGAGTGGTTCTGGAGTCTCCATCCTTGGAGATACTCAAAAGCTGTCTGAACTTGATCCTGGCCAATCATCTCTAAGTATGTGCATCTGTACTTTGATATCTACCCGCCTTACACCACCACCAGCACTTAGACAGTTATGAAATCCAGGAATTGGCCCAGCCGAAAAAAAGCCCTCCAAAAAAAGAAAAAAAAAAGGAGAAAAAAAAGAACAAAGGTATTTATTTTCTGCTATATCTGATTCAGCTATCTTGCAACCACAGAAATAATAGCTCCCAAAGAAAGAGACCAAGGTCTGAAGAAGAGGAAAGGACGACTTCTTAGCAACGTGGGTGCTAACCAGCTGTGAGGCAACACATCTAGTCCTATTGTAGCCACAGAGGGACCTAACAGCCAGCTAACAGTTGGTTTACCACCCAACTGTTCCTGTTGTAAGAAAATGTGCTGTACAATGAAGATGTAATGAGCCAGGAGTAGAGAATAAAACCATCCATCACCATACAAAAGACAGTTTTATTACATTCCCAGACACAAAAGTACCATAGATTCAGATGTAGAGACTGAATATATATACAGTCAGCTTCACTTTAGCAAGGCTTGTTAGTTCTGCCTCAAACCCAGCTTTGCAGGGCTCACACAGCTTCTTACAGAGCAACTCAGCTGTTTCTCCTAAGCTCTAGAGTCAGAAGGGCTCATTACTTGGGACACTGGAAAAATACACAGACAGCTCTTGCCTGGCACTGTGACTGACCTAGTCAGCTTGCTCAAGACTTGGTGCTCTGGAGACCTAGGCTGAGAGCAGCTGACTTTGAACCAGAGTTAATAAGCTGCGCAACTTTGAATCTGATGGTGCATTTGGATCTGTTTCTGCCATCCTCCTTCACGCTCACTGCAGGAGCACAGTGGAGTGGTATCAGTGGCTTTTAGACCTGAGCTGTCTGTGGAAATAATAACCTTATAAGGCATAATAAATGTATAATGTATTACAGCTTTGTATCAGGACATCTAACTCCCCTAAGAGCTTATCTATTGTTTGTTAACTGGTCAGATAACTCAAACAAGACAAGCTGTCTCATAGTGAGTTATTTTGGCACCATGGGGTTAACACTGGTCTGGCATCTCCCAGCTGCCAATAAGCATATTACTCCTGAGTTAGATTTGACCATATAAGCTGGATTTCTGACTGACAGCCATTTACTTTATATCTGTAAAAGCCACCTCAAATTTCCACAAAACAGAAAACTTCTATACAATTTCCTGGAAATGTGTGGAGTTTCTCCCATGAGTGGGAATGTCTATTTCACAGTTACTTCCCAAGGGATTAAGTAAAGGAGTCTGTGTACGTTATTGCCATTTCTGTGATAAGTTACATTTTATTCCTAACCAATACTATTTCTTTTTCTAGCTTGAATAGAATTATCTTGATGTAGTGCACTATTTTGTGTAATACTGTATCCTACTACTAGGTCTTTTAGTTTTGTACGGTGTGGCAAGCAATTCTGATTCAAATCATTCATCTGTTATCTTCTGTCTGTTCATTTGTCTTAATAAATAACTCATCTTTTATAAATATATCAGGGAGGCATTATGGGCTCATGTGTGCCATGGTGCACACAATCCCCAGTAATGATCATTTCTACTGCCTTCCTTTCCCTTTTCCATACCTGCCTGGGAGTGTTTCCCACATTACCAGCAGCTTGCTCCCAGTGTAGAACAGAGGCTGATGGAACCATCATCAAAAGAAGGAAGTTTCAAGAAAAGGAGAAAGGAAAAAATGTAACAAAAAAAGGAAGTTAAGCTGCCAAATAAGTGTATGCAGAGTGACAAAGCCTGAAATTGGCATCTGACACAAGCACGAATATGCTAAAAAGACCTTACTGGATTAGTCTTGGAGAAGCTAATCCCATATAATTCCAATATTTCCACTAATGCCAAAAATCCTGATAAGATGATAATATAATTAACAGCTATTATTAATTTCATGCCTTATTTTTATTTTGTCTAAATAATTTTTATTATAAGTTACTTACTGCACATAATCCTCTTTTCTTGGTTCTCAGAGATTGGAGTTTTTTCACTTTGGTTTCCCATAATCTTTCTAATTTCTTTTTGACCATCCTTGGTTTTATTTTAGAAATACTTACCTGTGGCCATTTAAACATTTTCTTTTTTATTTTTTTATTACATTTTTCCTATACCAATTTATTTTTTTCCATTCTTTCTCTCCAGTCACTTCTTCTGTTGACCTGTCATATCTTTTGTCCTAGCCTTTCTTCAATCTGTAACTTACAACATTTTTTCCATGCTCCTTTTCATGTTTGAAAAGATTCAGGATTGAACTAGAATGCCTAGAGAAAAGGATTCAGCAGTATAAAGAAAAGAATAAGATGTGAAAACTGACACAGACCTTTAAAGTCAGAGAGTTTCCCCTAAAACCAAGAGACAAAAGTGTATCTTAGCATTCACTCAGCTGCATTAAAAAAAAAAAAAAAGGGAAAAAAATCCTATGTTCCTATATAATAGGAACATAAAATATTCCTATTTATGTATAGAACCTTGGGAACTGAGAGCATACATACTCTCCTCCCTAAAATAGCCAGGAGGAGAGTATGTATAAAAAGAAGCTATGTGAAAATGTCTGTATTGCTGGGTTTTTTTCCACTGCTCCTGAAACAAAGGGACATCCATTCTCCTTACGTAGTAAATATTGTATCTGAAGATGCATTCTCTTCTGCACTCATGATTTGTCACCAGAGAAGTCAACTGATGTGCACTAGCATGTCACCAGAGTAAGTAAAACAGTTTTCTAAGTTTCCAGAGTGTAACACAAGGAGTTGTGACTTAAGGTAAACATACATAACCCAAATCATCTGGAAAATGAACCGAACATATAAATGAAGGTAAATGGGACTGACCTTTACATTCAAACATGTCAGAGGCATTTTGGAGGAGCTAGCAGTCGTGTCAAAAACCTTCCCATTACTCTCTATGAGTTTTTAAGTCAGACCACAAAAGAGTCAGACTACCAAATACACAGAAAAAGGCTACAAGGAAAATGTTTCTTCTCTATATACAGGTTTGGTTTGCAGAAAAAAGAAATCTGGTATTTGAGAATTCTTTAATCTAGAAGACAAAAGCAGAGAAAAATTCTGTGGCTATGTGTCAGTAATGAACTTCCTTGTCTTTGACAGGAGTTGTTTCTATCTTAAACTTTGGAGTTGGTTCCATCAGCAGGGTGGAAGTTGTTTGCAGGGGTGCATTCACAGAACGATTTACTGAGAAAGGATAAGAGCTAATGCAACAGGAAGACTAAGTACAGGACAATGCATTGTATTGCACAGTGTGAGATCTGAACTCTGGGGTGACAGAAAATATCACTGAATGGGAACACACATGGATCAAGAACTCGGTGCACTTCTGGAGACCCATTACATTGTAGTAAGGTGTTTTTCTCAGGAAATAACTTGCAGATAGCATCAAATACTGCATCCCCAGTAGGATATATTGTCTGCCTTTAGGTTATTATAAACTTCTGATTACAGGTGTCAGACAAAGAAACATGCATAACTTAAAATTGCTAAATATAAATTCCATGTCATCTATAAATATTTTGTTATACTGAGTTTGTTACATAATTTTCCATTTTCAAAGATAGTGCAGTAAAATTACTAAACTTAAGAAGAATCAACAGTAAGTTCAGATAACACATATCATCATTTCACATTGTATTAACCATAACAAAAATTTAAGGAGGTAGGAATATATGGGCAACAAAAATTAGATTTCATATTCTACATACCTGAATCAATTGAAAAAAACTTCGGGGAAAAAAATACCTACAGTAATTAATTTGCACTGTTATGGTCAAGTTAGATAACGTTATCAGCTAGGCTAAAACAGTGCCAGTGAGACTTGCTAGGTGCTTAAGGGGATGTAAAATAATGTCAGGGTCAATGATATCTGAAGAAGATGTTAAATTGAGTAAAATGAGCCATGAAAGGACATTGTTAATAGCCTGAAGAGGAAGAACATTACAAATGTTTTCAAGGGCAATGTTGACAGAGCATTCCCATTTTAAATTAGCACTCTTATCAGGAGAGGGTAGGTATGGAAGTGGAGTTGTGATAATTTTTTTTTCTTTGAGCACCTCTACAGGAAGAATAAACAGCGGTCCTTAATGATAAGTCTTGAAATTATTAAATAGTTTATAACACTTAAATTTCAAACGCGAATGTGCCTGTAACTATAATCTATAAAGTATTAGCCCCACTAATAAGAAAATAAAATTTAACACATTGCAAAGTAAAGATATACAGATAGATAAAATAGAGAGAACAAAATGGTAACTTCACACAGTAGAAATACAGAGAAACCTTTCCCCATTATGAAATAGCTTAAAATAAATATTCTTGAGTACTGTTTCAAGGCGGAAATATGATGTTAGAAATGTACAAAATGTCATACAAAATAAATGGCTTAGCACTGTTAACAGCGTTTTTTGTGAAAGATTAAAAATGTATATGTGTTACAATCTATGTTCTTATAGTGAAGGAAATACTAAAATGTGGTGTGTAGGTTTTAGTTGTCACTATTTACAGCAACATGAATGATGTTTTCACAAAATCCATAATGGCTACCAATATTCTTGCACAATAATTTAAAAGAAGATCAAGTAGCTCCATGCTAAGATTAAGACAGGAGGATGACCTGCCAATTATTATCACAGGAAAAATGGGGGAAATAACCTAATTTATTGCTAATTAAATTAGATTTGGATCATGAGAAACCAAGTAAAATTAAGATCACACTTTCCTCCCATCCACTCCCTTCTTCCCAAGCTCAACTTCTCTCTTCCATTCCTGACTGTTCTATCATCCCCACACAAAGAGTGCAGAGGCCTAGGAAATGGGAGAGTTATGGTAATTTTTAAAGTTTTTATCTACTTTTCTTATTCTGCATGCTTTTTCCCTGCTCCAGCGAGGACTATCCACAAGCCACTGTTCTTTCAGGATAGATCCACCTGATCCAGTCTGGAGTTATCCACAGGCAGCAGTGTATCTTCTCCACTGTGCTCCTCTCCATGGATTGCATAGGAATACCTACTCCACAGAAGTCTTACAGAGGAATACCTGCTTCTCCATGGTCTTCTGCACAGGCTGCAGAAGAATCCCTGTTCTGGCACCAGGAGTACATCCTTCGCCTTGTTCTTATCTGAGCTTGGTGTTCACAGGGCTGTTTCTCCCTCATTTTTTGTCTCAGTCCTCACTGCCTGCACAGAGCTTTCACCTCTGTTAAGCACATTTTCCCAAGGTGCCACCAGCTTGGCTGATGGACACAGACATGTCCTGCAGTGGGTCTGTTTTTAGGTCAGCTGGAAACACCTGTATTCAGTATAGGGATGCCCCTGTTCTCTTTGACCAGCCCTCACACCTGTAAAATGTCCAAATTGTCCAAATGTACAATGTTTTGCTGGGTTTTTTTCATGGTGCATTTGCATATGGGTATGGATCTGATAACAGTGTTTGTATTGTTTTTATGTTGTTATTTCAGACCCATATGCCAATTTGAGGGTTTTTCTTTTTCAGAGCCTACTTATTTGGTATAAAACTAACATGCATGTAAGCCCAAAGCAAGAGGCATTGACTGAAATGAAGAAAATAAAATCTTCTCTTTATAACTCTGTTAATAGATATGAGGGGAAGACCCTGAGGATGCAAGGACCTTCAGTTCCTTCTGCTGTGGTATCTACAAACAATGGAAATAAAAACAGTAATCTTTGAAATTTTGTATAAATAAGTACTTACCATAATTATAGATTTATATTATACACTTTCCACATATAAGTGCTTTATATAACTCATACCTGGGGCACAATAAATATGCTTTTGCCAGATAAATAACAGTGTTGGCTTTCATTAATGATGACAGGGTTCACAGGACACTCATATACTTTTGAGATAGTAACAGTGTTTAATGTAGCTATCCCTGGATTCTTAGTCTTGCAAACTTGTGTTCAAGTATCTTATTTTAGCGATGAAAAGAAAGTTTTTATACTAAACTGGCTACAAGACCAGGCCTGTCATACCGATTTTTTACATACAGTACATAAGGATCAGTACAGAATACATATGGTAAGTTACAGGACTTTCCCTGAATCCATAACAAGTACCTGTGAGATTTAAAAAAGTGTATGTATTTTCTCCAGTGGCATTGGTTTTTGTAAGAAAACATAATAATATTTTTGGTAGGTAAATATTTAATCATTATAATTTTATTATTTTATGATCTCTCATTCTTTGATGCCAGAATCATTTTATCGATTGTCATGATTTTTGCTCTGTTTAATTAAAGTACATCTCAGCTAATATCCTCAGTTTCTTGTAGAAAGCCAATAGACTAAGAAAAACATCAAATGCAGGGTTTATAATAGAAATGTTGACAAATCATTAAATGCAACAATGCTGTTGGGAATCTCTCTTTTTCTTTTAGACTTTCTCAGTAATAATTTGTCCTATGCTAAGCCGTTTTACAATAGGAAATAAATCTGAAATATGTTCATTTTGATTTCAAAAGAGAATTTTATATCAAGACTGCAAAGGAAGCAAATTAAACAAAAAGATAAAATCACATCAAGGCAACTGTTTTTTCTGTTCTTTCTACTTTTATATTATTTCATGCTATAGAAAAGACTAAATCAATATTATAAACTGAAACCAACTAAGAACTTTGCAGATGTTTAGACTCTGGACAAAGTATGTCTCAATAGCCTCTGGTTATTTTATTACACATATTGAGATCTGAAATAACTCTGGAGGCAGAAGTTTATTATCCAAACCTTCTCTGAATCATGAAGAGACAGCAAAGATCTAATACTAGAATAGAATTATTAGAAGCCAGAAAGGTCTGAACAATTTTGTTATTTACTACTGGTCACAGTCTTTTCAACTGTCTCTTGTTTGATAGTTTTTGATGTTCATGTAGTAATGATTTGCCTTACTTTGTGCTGTGGTTACATTTGTGGTCTGCCATCCCAATAGTCCATCACCACTACCAGTCTGCCTCACCCTTTCCTATTCACTACAATTATTTCCACATAAAGCTCAAGCTGGAGTTCCTGACTCTGTGCATGCTGAATGTACAAAGCACAAAATTTTCCTGTGTAGTTATAGAAACATCAGAAGACTACAAGACAAAGAAGCTAAATTTTTTTTTTTTTAATGGAGCCATATGAGGAGTTAGTGTCAGGGTTTTCAATGTCTTAAACATGGAAAACTGGTGACACAAACATCTAAAATAGCACGAATAGCATGCAAGCTTTGTACCAAGAGTTTAATTAATTCGACTGCATGTATAAAAGGAAACCTTGAAAACCATGCTAGTGTGCAATTTGAAGGCATCATCCATATTACTGGAAAAGAGGTTTTTATGATTTTTTACTGAGTCAATAGAATTTCATTGACCCGAGGGATCATCATCTCATTCATCTGAGGAATGCTTTGAGAGAACAATGTATTTACCAGATGAGTTTTTCTTCCTGCATAACACTGACAACAGGATTATAATTTTACACACATAGGAGCTGTATTACAGCTTATACCTTTCTTGTAAATATGCATATCCTTATTGTGAATCATCCTAAATTAAGTATTTTTTTTAAGTCCAAACTCCTGAAATTTAAAGACAAGTTAAACTCTTCTGTATTGATATTGCTTCCCAATATCAATAATTAACAGTAAAAATTGAAATATCAGCAACTGAACACTTCCTAATATTCTTACTATTTGATTTTTTCAGTTTTCTAGTTTAATGTATCTCAATGACAAGATCAAAATACTTCTGAAAAGCAAAAATTATGGACATGAGTTACCAGAATATTTTTAAATTATTTTTTGTTTTAACATAGTTTGGCATGTGCAGTAAATTTCACCTGATTCATATGTATTACTGGCCATTGTTGGCACTACTCTTCTATTAACCTTGGTTCTATCCTTAAAATACACTAGAAATTAAAGATCTCCTGTGATTCTTTAATGAAGGTTTGATTTTAATTATATTCACTTACCATGTAAATTAGGTCTAAATTACCCAGTTTATTAATAACATATCTGCATATGCAAAATAAATGTTATTATAATTTCATTAAACATGCTTGCAGTTTTGAGCTTTTACAGAAATGCATATTTAATTATGTCACAAATTAACAGATTGCTTTACTTGGTAAAACAATGTTTCTTGTTAGCTGATTTAAACATTTACAAATGTAGTACAGATGTGGACACATTTCTTCTCTCACAACTAATAGGAGAAAAAATCTATGAAGTTAATTTTAATTTCAAATTGCAAATTAAGCAACACTGATTTCCCCATTGAATTGCAATCTGTAATCATATTAAATTTATACTATATTCCTTCATGCTTTTCTGAACTACATTTTCTGATGCAAACTTGTTTCTAATGTGTGAATCAACAGTTTCTAACAATGTTTCTAATTATTTTGACTTTTAAGAATGAAATATTTAGGATTTAATTTATTTCAGATCTTCAGAATATTTGCAGTGCATTTAAAGAATTGAAAATTAGGACAAATTATATGTCTATGATGGAATATATGCAATTCAAAATGAAAAGTTAACAAATGTATTCTTCTGTTTGCTTATTGCAATAAATGAAAGATGAGAGGACAGTAAATCTTCCTATTTATATTGCAGTTACTTTTTAAAAATCTGAACTCAGTTGATAAGTATTAGGTATAATTTCTGGTTGTGCTCCCATTTTCAAAAACCAGAAAAGATGCTCAGATAGGTTAAGAAATTTGTTTGGTGCTTCAAGGGCAACTAGTAGCAGGACTGGCAATAAAACGCCCAGTTCTTTAATTGTTAGATCACACAAATATTCCGGTAAAACAGAAAAGCTTCCCTTTGGTATATGCAGAAAAGGCTGTACTTTACATATTTGAATCTGTTCCAGATATAAACCTAAATATTTTGTGTATTTTTCTTTAACCGTTATTCTGTCTATAATGGGGAAGGTCCTATTCCTGCAAAGATTTTCACAAGGTTCTACACAGCATGAAGTACTGCAGGGAAGTCATTGGAGCAGCTCACAAAGAATAAAGCTCAGCATATGTGAATCAAAGAAATAAACAAAACCATAGTTTCAGTACCCCAGTCTTCTGTGTGCTGCAAATTACTTCTCTGTTGCTTTTTATAAACATGTTTTCAGAAAGTAGCTATATTACAGTGAAATGGTAATTGTTATTTAATTGATTTCATTTAATTAGAAATTGAAATGAGATGACTGCTATACATATCTGCTTTAAATCAAATGAGTTCATAAAGATAAGTACTATTACACCACCTGACTAATAAAGGCAGAATTAGAAGACAGAATGAAATTCTGGTGAAATTTTATTTCCACTTTCAAAGCAAATGGAAGAAGCCTTACAAACCCTTTATATCTCTATTACTAATATTAGTGCAGAACTGATAAGAATTATTCAGCTACTATCATGGAGCAGGAAAGTGGCAGATAAAGCAGCTTTTCTCCTATCTCACAAAATATGTTCCAGTCCTCACATCCTCCCATTTCTAAAATCTCTCCAGTCCCCTGATGTATATATGTGATTCTGGATAGATAAAGGAAAGTTCAGTCAAGGCATGTCTGCCTAAAGCTCACCGAGTGTCAAACAGCTATTCAGTCTGCCTGCTTTTCCAGCTTAGTTGATCCTGTTAATTCCCCCTTTATAGCTAAAAGTTTATTGTGCCACCCAAGCATGATCAGATGTACTTGTTCTGAGGAGATGGACCCCTGCCTCTCGAAGAGAACAACACTGAAACTCTGGGCAGACACCTATTTTGTGGACTGTGTTTTGAAAAAATAGTCTCATGGTAAACGTCCACAATGTGGGAAAATTCAAGTTTTCCAGCTAAGTTTGAGTGAAGACACATAGCAGAGTGGTGATCTGGAAGGGCCAACAGTACTCTCCTCAATGCAATTTATATTAGATGAACACTGAATTAAAAGAAAAACATTTTCAGGGGTCATGACTTATCTGTGTACTAGTTTTGTCTTTTTCTCCTTTTTTTTTCCTTTTTCCTACTCCCTTATGCTTGGTTACAGTGAGGCTTTGATTCAGTGTCAGATAAAAAAAACAGCACAGAATAGAACTTTTCAGTTTCCAGGAGGAATGCTTCAAAGAACTAGATCATTATGTGGAAGGTGGACAATCCTGCCTTTATGCTGTTCTATTACCTTGCTCTCTTTGGTGTCCCTCTTCAGAACAGAACTCATTTCATACCTGCCTACATGACCATTTTGACATATCTATGTCCCCAGCAGTCAGTGCAGATTGGATGACTAAGGAACAATAGCTCTCTGCTTTTAGACATATTCTCTTCCTTCCTTGGACTTTATAGGGAATTTAGGTGCGATTTGTTTTTTAAGTAGAATGAATCACCACCATTTGGGAACATATCTAACATTTTAGTTAAATGCTAAACTTTAGTTAGTTAATCATGGGTAATGATTGCTTTCACTAGTCACCCAAAACTGGATTCTAAGATTTCTTCAAGTTGGAGCAATATAGATCTTCTTATTCTGTGTTTACAACAGAAGATACGCAGGTTTAACTCAGATTTTAAATAGAATCTCACAGTAATTACAGCAATAAAAATTGCTGCTGCACTTAAGTAATTAAGTACTGCTGTATTTAAGCCAACTAGTGGGTAATTGGGAGATCTCTATACAGACAGAAGAGAATCAGAACTATTGGACTAGTTTTTTTAAATCTTTAATTTTCACATTATTTTATGAAGTAAAACTAAACTTCAAAGTGTTGCCCAATTAGTCAATGTTTAATATTATTGTCATTTTAGAATTATTTTTTCAAATATTTAATTTTGCCTATTCCTCTATAGTTTTGGCTATTGTTTTAGCAATTGATTGTACCACACTGAAAATTTTTGGTGG
Source organism: Grantiella picta (assembly GCA_013397955.1). Taxonomy (NCBI): domain Eukaryota; kingdom Metazoa; phylum Chordata; class Aves; order Passeriformes; family Meliphagidae; genus Grantiella; species Grantiella picta. The sequence goes on along the minus strand of VZRM01000197.1, from coordinate 191,699 downwards.
GAAACTCCTATGTGAAAATAATCTAAATGTCAATAACCTATATATATACAATAACATGATTCTGTTTTGTGTGATTGATATTGTTATGAATTTTAGCTGCCAAGTGAAAACATGCTCATCAATAGTTGCTGTCCTTTTAAAACTGGATATTTACATTAATAAGTCTTTGCTTAACATCTTTTGTCTTTGTTCTTGTCAGTTCTATTGTCATTAGGGAAATGTCAGATAAAAAAAACAAAAACAAAGGTATCCATCTTAAAAGGTGTGAAATCCCTTCATCTAAAAATTCTGTACAATAATTTGAAAGGAAATCAGGGTGGTTTATTTAGGTTTTAAAAATTTAACAATTTCATATTTATCAATCAAACTGGACAAAACAGCTAAGAAATTAATGGAGCCATGACTTAATATTAGCATAGCTTTAGGTTCTACACCTAAAAATATATTTCAGGCCACCAGCTGGAAAAGGTGTTGTGGCACAGAACATTATTAAGCTGTCTTTCAGGTCCTAATCCTCCTAATTTCTTATAGATGTTACTTTTTAAATACATAATGTCAGAGCTGATTATTTTTTTATTATTATTATTATTATTATTATTACTGTTTTAAAAAATGAGCAATTGTTCCAGTAATTTTTCATCAGTTACTTTATGTTTGCACTTTGTGTAGGGAATGCTGTTTTAGTTATTTCCTGAAGGTGAGCTCTGAAAGATGTCCCACTTACAGGAGATGCTGTCACAGCCTGCTGCAATCCAGAGGAGCTCAAAGGCCCTCACTTAAGAGATGCTGTTAACAGGATCACAAGATGATTGTCTAGTCATCTGTCAGTCTCCATCCTGGCCATAATCCAAGATGGTAATTGCTGGAATTTTTCAATAGTCTAGTAACAATAATACTGTTCCACTCTGGCTATGACTCAGTAAAACAATGTTCCAAGGCTATCAGGGGATGACTGATTATCTCTCATCCCCTTCCTTGGTTAGGCAACAGAAGTTCCTGGTACAGACAGTGCTTCTGATAAGCTCAAGGGTAATGGCATCACCTGGGAGACATTTTTCAAGGCCAAGGCTAACAAGAATTCCTGAGACTGTAGAGCAGTCTGAACTGGGGGAGGTGGGAATGCATCACCACTGTGCCTTAACTACATTTTCTGGACAGGATATTAACATAATTATATTCCATTGGGAACTGATAATCAGAATTGACACAACTAAAATGCCTTCTGTAGAATTAAAGATGGTTACTATTTTCACTTCTGAAATTAACCTTGCTCAGTGTTAGACCCCTTATGGCATGTGTCCTCAATCATTGACACAGAACCTTTCCATAGACTTATCACTTGCAGGTGTCAGATGAGAGCAAGATGAGAATAGATTTCCTTAAAAGGATGGCATAGCCATCATGTCTTCTAGATAAGAGCATATCAGTTCTTCAAGGACAAGGCTGTAATCTACTGATGGCATTAGAAGCAATCAGGGAAGAAAACTAATTTATAAAATATTGCTCCAAGTGGGTAACCCCAAAGGGGTGGCTGTAGAACATAGATCTTTGGTTTTGTCACTTCATTCACGACAGTCACACAGCAGGCATAGGAGAAATCCATGTGCCTGTGAATTACCAGTTTATGTAGTTGATCTTATACTGATCCCAAAAACTATGTCACAAGGGGCAATGACAGAGTCTGGGCCTGTCACTGAGCTGAATGCAGTTGACTCCAATTGTTTTAGAGGAGTGGGATATAAAATGATCCTTAACTGACCCCTCAAAAGAATAGAAATAATTTTAAATGTGTATTGGGGGGGTGCGGGGGGGGTGGCTTTGTTTATTTGTTTGTATGTTTATTTTCAAATCCAATTCTGCCCTAGTTACTGCTCTAGCACTTTGAGTACATTTGTTGTAAGTAGTCTGGTCTAAAGATAGAGACATTATCTTTCATTGACACTCATGGATTCACAGCTAATTGAAAGTAGCCACTCATTAGTTCTCCCGCACAGATGCAAGTCGTACAGCCACACCAGGAATACCATTTTCCAATATTACTGGGTGTCCAAGCTACATCCTTCATGTGCTTTTAAACATTTCTTTCCACTCCTTGGTGTTTTTCTCTTTGTTCTAACTCAAAAGCTCAGTAATCTCATGGAACTAGTCCTGGAATACAGAATCATTTGTTTTCAAATGGCCTTCTGCTGTTCAGTGATCTGTGTGAAACTAACCAGTGGCTGAAATTCAATTCCTGCAGCACAATTTCTCCACAAAAGGTGAAACTATCATCAGTTTCATCAGAGGGATTAGGCAAACCCTTAGAGACAGTGTTAGCACTGAGATATCTTTCTGTCAAGCAATTTGCAGTATTATTTCCTCTTCGCGTTACTCTGTAAATACATGGAGTGTTGCAGACATGCATGTTGCCAACTTGTCAAACTACAGAAGCACTCCAATAGCTTTCTAATTATTGTATGTCTGATATTAATTATCAGACAGCCCCTAATCAACACTTCCATATAAGGAACTGAGAGAGAACATAGAATGCCATACAAAATGAGTTTTTTGCCATGGGGCTTGTTTCTAAACAGCTTGGTCTTGTTTCTAAGCATGAAACAAAACCTCTTGAAAGTTTGAATAGAAAGGTATGGAGATTGTGCTGGTATTATAATGTTGAAATTCCAGCCATAATCCTTGTCTTTACATTTTTATTTCTACTTTGTTTTTACTTGGTCTGCACAACTCCTGAAGGTTTGTATTACCTAATCTAAAAATGTATTAACAGTTCAAAGTAAATTTGCTTTCAGTGATGAAGTATGTATTTTGAAGGCAGTTTATCTTATATAGGCTTAAAGATTTGTAGATTTTCATTGATAGTTGGCAGAGCATAAAACATGCAATGAAAAATTACTGCAATGTGACTTTTGAACTCTTCTGTCAAAACATTTTATCACTCAGCTACTGGGACTAGATTTGCTGCAGTGAATTAGTGCCTCTTTTCATTCTTCTCCATCTTAAAGTCTCTTGATGTAAAGGGTGAATGTTGCCACTCTAGTTATCACCAAAGAAAGGATAGAAAGCCTAATATACAATGCGAGATCAGGGTGTCAAGTGCTGTTTTGGCATCATTAAAAGGAAATAATTTTCAGTTGTTGAAGTGCAGGATAGAACAATTCAGTAACGGGATGGCATGAGATAGCCTGAGACCACACGCCTTTGACTTGTGCTCTTGCCAATTTCTGACCTTAGTAGTTTTGCTTGTAGACACAAAATCTTCTAGATATCTTTCATTACTTATCTATCTAACATGAATTTGTTGATGGTGGGGGATTATATTTTTTTCATTATTCACAAGGCAGACACATTATTTTTCATGCTTCTGTGAATTCCCTCCCTTATTTGGGCAGGGAAAAAAGATGTGAGCATAATGTATGTATGGGAGTTGAATGGATATGGGCTTACCACGCCATTTGGCCCTATAATCAAAGATCACTTCCTAGACCATAAAAGAACTAAAATAAATTTAAATTGAGTATCACAATACACATTATAAAATATCATTTGCATTCATTTTAAAAGCAAAAAGATCTGTGGCATAGCTATGACAAATTTCTATTCAAAATAAGTTTTAAGGAAAGACAATGAATAGAAAGAACTACAACTCTACCAGTGTTATTATTCCTGAAAATAAGTTATTAAATCATTTTGTCTCTTTATTCTCTTAGGAATTTGTTTGCAAACAGATGCTGATTTCTATGAATGTATTCACAATACATTTACTGAAGAGCTGAAATGCACGATACACTAAATGCTCATAATACATTTACTGAGCAGATGAAACAAAGTAAAATTTATGTCATGATTAGTATGGCATATATTAGCACATGTGACTGCTGATTAGTATTAAAAATAGTAAAGTATACACTACAATGAAAAGAATATCTGAATTCAGAGGTGTTTGTAGCAATGGTTTACTCCCTTTATGTAGTGTAACAACATGCTGATACAAATGCAAATGCACTGATGTGTGTTATGGGTGTGTTACGAAAGCCATGTCCTTCTGCCCTCCAGTTAAACCTGTTATCCTTTTTCCAGTTTATAATGATGAATTTGAGGTATCACTGCTTTCAGAATCTAGGAAGGGAATTAAAAATTTTATTGTAGAAGAAATAAATGTAAAGAAATTTTCTGAATATATCCTTTTGTGATAATCTCTTTATGCTCTAATTGTCATTAAACTTGAAGTTAAAAAGTGCTAGGTTGAACTAAAAAAAGGGAATTGAACATGAAAGGATGACAGTTTCTCATTTTTACTTCATAGAAGTGATATTTGATGCCTCATTCTCGAAGGAGCTATGCTTGTACATCTTCTGTTTAAATATTGCTGATCATTTAAAAAAGTATTTTCTGAGTCAGCTTTTTTAATTTCAATCCACTAATTGGCAGGAATCTATAGAAAGATATGGTCTTTTTCACAGCACAACTTAGCCGAAGTACATTCTTAGTAAATCTATGTATGTCGCTTTACCTTATTATGAAAATATTGCAAAAAAATAGGATAAAATGGGATAAATTTTGGTTTACTTACTATTAAATTCTGTACGATTTGATAATGAAATTGTATTTTTCACAAATTTTATAGATACATTTGGAAAGCAATGTAAAATAAAATATCTATTACTAATATAATAACAGAGGAATGCTTATTCCAGTTCTAAATAGAATGCTGTTTCACAAACCATTGCTTGCCTAGCAAATAAAATTACCCCTGCATTACTTTCTCAATATTTCAATAATTTTGTAGGATGGTTTTATTAAGTAGGAAAGTTTACAGCATGGAGTACCTCCAGTCAGTATATCTAGGAAGAGAATTGCTGCTTTCAGTGCCTGGATTTCCACAACTCATTTGCTTTTAAGCTGATGAGCAAGTTCAGCAGGGACTCAGGAGAGAGGGGATTGACTATAACTGTTAATAAGCATCTTCTTGCTTAACTTTTTGTTTATTTTTCTACGAGGTTTGTTAAGAAGCCTGAGTTTGTACTAATCCTTCAGGATCTACTTTTGACGATTCTCGACAGCGAGAAGATAAATATGAACATAATAATTGGTGTCACTGGCCCCACCATGAATAAGGATCTGTTGCTACTCTTCTACACTTTCAGGAAAATTGCTGAAAAACTTGAGTTCATACGGAGGAAGTTAAATGCTTTAGAGCCTTCATCAGTTCTTCTGATTTAGGCACCAAATTGTTCTGGTTATTTTTCTAGTTTGATGACATTTGTAAATTAAGGTATTTTTTAAAAGACTGAAACAATTTTGAGAAGGACTGATGATTTTGACTGAAAAAGAAAAAATATAAATAATTTGGCAAGTCTTTCCAAACTACGAGTTATTATATAACCTGTGTCCAAGAAGAATTTTTACCTTCCTTATATATACAATTTTCAAAGTAAATGCTACACTTCGTTTTCCTACATAGCAATTTCTTCATAACTAAAAAAGTATACAGAAAAGGAAAATACATTTTTTCTTGAATGCAAAAATGTATATGTCTTTTCAATAGCTGTGAGAACTTTTTGCCAATAAAGAAAAAATTGTGTGACTAGATATTACACAATAAAAGTGAGGCAGCAGGTAAAACGGGAACTCTTCAAAAAGAGATGAGGGAACAGCATGCAGTGAAAAAGGTTTGTGTTCCACAGAAAACAGAAGTAGTAACAGTTTTGAGATCTATTATATTTTACACTGAACTATGAATTAGAGAAACTATCACTCTGCTCAAGGAAAACCCACAGAGATCCAAGGAATGCCAAGGCTGAATAAAGTGTGAAGCTAGAATGAGACTCAGTGATGTAGATCCATAAAACCTACATATTTCTCTCCAGGATAGGCAATCTGGAAACAGACATTACCACACAGATTGCATAAGTGTTAATAAGTTATATACTAGGAAAAATAACATATGGGACAGGAATATTTGTGCATGAGTCTGCACGTGTAAGACATGAGAATTTGTATAAGGATGTGAAACCTTGGTGAGGTATTTCTTGACAAGCCTTTATAAAACTACATCAGAGCGTAGAATGAAAAGGAATTTAGAAAATTCCCAATTCAGTAATTTTCCCACTGACGGTATGCCATATGGCCAATTCCATAACATAACCTACTTCATTTTTAAAACTGTTAACGTTCCCCATTTTTGTCCTTCCAGCACTGTGTTTGAAAGGCTTTTCCAAAAACTTGCTCTTTTTACTATTATAGATCTCTTTTTTATTATCTTGCTCTTAGTTTAACATTTGTCATGATGTTTAGTCGACTGGGTTAATTCATATCCAAATCATTCAGAAATGAAACAGTGATAGATAAATGTTATAAAACCATCATAAGTTTCACAGTTAATGTAACACATTTGAGACCAAAGGAGGTGACAGTAAGTAGGTTGTCAACTGCTGGCTGGTTTTACATGTGGAGAAAGCCCAAGAACTTGACCTGGGCTATGTGATTGGTTACAAATTTGGTGGCTTAAGCTAAAAAGTTCATTTGTTAAAAAAATAAGTAAGTAAATCAAAAGATAAAGGGAGGAAGTGACTTCACATGTGAACACCCGACACTGCATGGATGGCTCAGTATCACACAGATCCCTTATACCTATGAGATAAGCCACCAGTCAAGACTTGCACAAGACAAGCATTTATAAAAATATTCATAGACCCTCACCTGGGCCTCACAAGTTACACAGCAACTCACAAGGCTGTTGACAGCTGTACTTAATCTAGCAGAGTATCATAAAATCCAATACTCATCCATTTGTGGATTCCACAAGTAGTTGACAGGTGTCCTTGTTGGTGTGACACTTTTTCCCCTTCTGTCTGAGGGAACTGAAAGAATGGTCGTGGCTAATCACATATTTTATCCATAGATCTCTTGTCTAGAATAAATATCTCAGTTGTTTCAGGAATTCAGGTGTGTCTATGATGCTGTTCATACCCACCTTTTTTTCTAGTCAAAGTAAAATATTAAATAAAATTATTCAATATTTGCAATGACTTCAGGCCTTAATTGGATATAATCAGGACCATTAAGATTACAGTGATGGGAGGGGAGAGATGGTGACAAAAACAATCTGCAAATGATATGAATCCATTATTTAAATCAAGGTTTCATTTTCCTTTTTTTCTCCTGTGGATTCTTATATATTATTCCTTAATTTTTGGCATATGTACCTCCAAGTAAATTTTGTTGTTCTATTTAACTGACATTGGAATACATCTTTGGAAAATATTCAGTCTTTACATTGCTTTTACTTAGTTGCCTCCTTTAAGCATTTCACCTCTTTACCACCATTCCCACATTCATCAGTAAACATGTAAACAACATCCTCATATCTCTGCTGTGTTCTCAGCAGCTCAACAAATCTTTTTCTCTTTTTGCACAAGTCTCCCCATTATCTGTACATTACAATTATGAAAAATGAACAGACAAACAGGTGTCTTCAGTTTCAGAAAGCAAAAAACAAAACCATAAAAACCCAGAAACACTATTCACCAGTATTCTCTAATGATGATTTAAGTTCTCGGTTTTAATGGGACAAATGATGCATACTAAGCTGAAATGTGTGATAAACAGGTAGTAACTAACCCTTTTAATCTGAGAAAAATTCATTACACATTTTAAAAGACAACAAAAACTCTCTTATATCATCCATCAAAAGTTACTTTTAATTTATTCAGTAGGATGCCATGGTTAATAAAAACCAAATTATTTTTTAATATCCTACAGCTTTGCAATGTGCCTAAAGCCTTAGCACAGATATTCACCTGATCATATAAAGTTCATGGTTTATTGAACCACAGCAGCTGTTGTAAACCCTAGCTTGTCATTTATTTTTCAGCTCTAGAAAAAGATTTATAATCTGATTTTAAATGCAACAGCTATTTAGCCCCCAGATCTGTAGCAAAAACAATCACATCAATACTACTAGATCCAGAAAAAGAAGGGAGAAAATATTGTCATGATAATAAAGAAACAAAGTGAAAATAAATTCATTTTACTCCTTTGTTTTCTTTTTAAATACTTCTTCTGAAATCTTCAGTAAAAAGAAAAAAAAGTAAAGTACATTGAAAGATCACCAAAATTATTTCTTTTACTTATCATTGCAAAATACTGATTAATGTGTTTTATGAGGATTTTCTTTGTCTGTCTAAGGGATGGAGAGATTTGTTCAAAAGCACGGTGATTTGGAATGCTTATCGGCATTCATCACACAAATATAAGGATTTCCATATTTAAAATATACTTTTTCTGTTTTTATTAGAAATTAAACCTCCATTACCTTCTCTGATGTCTTTGGAAAATTTTAAACATATTTTAAGGAGTAAAAAAGCATTCTATAAAAAACATTTTAAGAGGACAGTCTTTCTTAAACCCCGCTGGAAATACTGGAGAAAAAAGAGATACCTTTTCTGAAATAATGAATGTTTGGACATGACTAATGTTATAGGTCATAATTTGGGACCAGCAACAGAGGTAGTGTCCTATGAGCAGTCATTATAAAACTTATGCATATCCATCACTGTGCACTGCACAATGCATATTTTATCATTCCTTGGAGTCTTGGTGCTGTGGTGTTAAAAGAACAGACATGCCAACTTAAAAACACTAAACCCTCATATATTTATTGACCAATTTATTGCATTAAGACATTCTGTTGAGCCTAAGTACATGAAAATTATCACAGGTATCAATGATCTCCTTTTTACAAGAGGCATTATGCCCTCCTCACACACTAGCAAACAGGTGGAAACAACAGGACTCTTACACATCACTCCTCATGTGGAAGCCACTGTCCCAGTGACACTGCAGCACGGCCAGATTCCAACTCCCCAAAGTCCTGCTCTCGCTGGTCACACACAGCCCATATACCAGCCTGGCCTTAGCATGATCGTGTCCATAAGGAGATGACCAAAACTTGGGGCTAGGGCTGCCCCAGAGTGCCCTGGTTGCTTTGCTCCTCACCGGGGAGTGGAGCAGGCTCTGGCTCCTGCCCTCACACCCTACAGGGACACCCCACTGTTCCCAATACTCCAGGAAGCAACCAGCACACAAGGTAACTGATAGACTAATAATTACCTTGACAGAAGGTAATGTGTATCTTAGGCTGCAGATTTTAATTACAGCCTTCATAAACCTGCAAACTAGAATTAAATAAGTGCAGAGTATTTATGTTTGTGTTTTAAAAAAGGAAAATGTCTGGAAAATCACCATATCAATACTTTCCCATAACGTGCTTTTTGCTAACATAACTAGATGCACTAACCTAGCAGAGTTGCACGAACACTGACAGAAAGTGTCAAATTTTGTTTGGGTTTAGGAGCGAAAAACATGCATTAAAATAATAGTATGTTCACAAAAACAACTAAAATATGCTTAAATATCCTTTCCATACCTACTTCATGCAACAAATGTATACTTTTAATCTACATCTCTAATCACTCATGCTAAGCCAAAACTCAGATCCATCCATGTGAGTGAGTGACCTGTTTCCTCAGGCCAAGAGAAAGTTAATGCACACCAAAACTTACTCTTCAGATATGCACAGTCACACTTCTGCACCTTCCTGTGCATTCCTAGAAAGGTGGTTTAATTAATACTCACTGTCTGACCACGTTTGGCTTCTGTGAAGTAGTAACTCAATAAACAAAGAAGTTACTGGATTTTGTATTCATTTCCAAGAGGTAGAGGTTCAATAGGTTGAAAGAGTAATGCACAGCATTCATCATAATTTCTCACCATGACTCCAAATTCGATGCTTGCATTTAAAGCTTTAAAATGTTATGTAAGGCCTCTGGGTAAACTGACCGCTTTCCAAAGTCACTTGAGATTCTAATTATGCTGCAGTACTACGAAATTCAGATCACTAACTTAGGAGCATGGATACAAACCTACAAGAAAAAGCCACAGAATGCTCTCACAAAAAACTAGACTGTCACCTTCCTTTACCAATTGGAAATAAAAAAAATATTTTCAGAAAGTTATTGCACTATTTTATCAACCATAAATTAATTAGACACTGGTGCTGACTCCTCAGTTCAGTCAATTAAGAAAGTTATGACCATTTTAGTTACAGTATTTTCTTCAGCCTATTAATAAATATATATTAAACTCACTGATTAAAACAAGTATGTAACACCATTAGATTCGCTCATTGGCTTCAGCTACTTCACAAGCATTTGTCATAAAATTACTTTTTTATCCTCATTTACATAAATTAAACAGATTGTTTTACAGTCTTCCACATGAAGCAGGTTTCCTTGTGTCTAGGACTTCTTATAGTTCTTTTCAGAATCTACATTTATTTTCAGTCATTTTCATATGTGCAGCCAGAATACATTCACCAAGATTGGAGGCAGTGGTAATGACACTTTCCTAGTATTTTTTTCTCCATTATCTATTTGCACACTTATGTGATTTAGAGCACCTGAACAAGAACTCTTTTTTGAAGGATTTATTGACAATAGTCACAATCCAAGGACAACTTTCTGTTCTGCAAATGTGATCATCATTCCTAGACAGGATCTTAGAAATTGTAGGCAACTTTCTACATTAAATCTCATACTTAGAAGATTAGATTACATTAACATAATGTATCCAGCTTCCCTCTGAACCTCTGATCGAAGCCACTAGAGGAGTCACAGGGAACTGTGGAAGGATATCCTACAGTGGAAGCACAAGTATTCATCTAAGCATAAAGCAGGAAGCAGTATGTTCTTGCTGTATCAATTAGTTCAAATATTATATATGATAAATCATGTCCCAAAGATCATCTTTGGCAAAGATGTCAATGTTGGGTTACAACATTCTGAATATAATCTGTGTGCAATACAAGATTGATATTCTGATAACCTCAATCTTTCACCTGACCATGTGTGGAAACCTACAGCCTTTAGCAGATTTCAGGGTATGCATAGTACCAGGACCTAAAATTTTAAAGCCAGCTGGAGCCATAATCAGTTGATGCTTCAGAGATGCAGCTTCATCCCATGTACCTAACATGTCAGAGAAGTTTGTATTTGATAGCTTCCTATATTTTATTCTTCAGTACAGAATAATGAGAGATGCAACAATCAAATCAGCCACACTCTTCAGTAAAAAACATAAGATTCACTTTCTGATTGATTCTACTCTTATCATCATCCCAAAACAACTGTGGCCTTAGACATTCTTCAAGTTTGAAATCGATATAAAAGCTCAGTGCACATAAGTATTAGGTCTTATCTCTTGCTTTCCGGGTTGATTATATTGCAGTATTGTCAAGGCATCTTTTCTGGTGTCTTAATCAGCACATATGTACAGCTGATTTTAGTGCTACCTTTTGCCTTTTTTTTCTTCCTTGGGAGGGTTGTTCTCATTCTCCTTTTTTTCACACATTTTTCTAAGTCCTTTTGGATTGTGCTCTATTGCATACATGATCTCTCTCATTTTCTGATGCTATGTCACATCTTGGGGTTTTTTGTTGTTTTTTTTTTTTTTTAAATTACCCAGAAATATGTTTTGAGATCCAAATTATTTTTTTTTCCTATTGTTTTGGAGCTACAGATTCACTACTATTTTTGGAGCAGGAGGGTAACCAAAAAAAAGACCCCAACTTTTCTTTTGGGTTTGTTTGGTCTTTTTTTCCCAGATTATCATTTCTTGACTGGAAGTGATTAGTAAACGTAAAAGAAAAAAATAAAAATGTTAAGCTAGCCTTTACATGTCCATGATGTTTTTTCCCTGATACACCCACGCATTTTTGCTGTATTGCATTAAAATAGATGAATTTCTATGTCATGATCTATGTTAATCACGAGATAATTCTGTCATTTGGCTTCTCTAAATTCTCACTGCCTTTTCCTATTTTTAAATCTTTTATTGTTATCACTAGGCTTTCTTACCTTTTGTTGACCTTTGGTTCTGTGTGAACAGCACTATCAGACACAGGAGAAACTTCTGGCATTCTTCTCACAGAAACCAACCCTGAAGCCACCCTTTCAACAAAACCTTACCATGAAAATCCAATACACTATCTAGGAAAAACATACAGCTTAACTGGAATGTTAACTTAGGTCCATCATTTAAATGCCTGAATTCAGATTGGTTAAGATTTGATCAACACAATAACTTTTACATTAAAATTGCATTGATCATAGAATTGATGGAAGCAAAACCAAACAATACCGATATTTACTTTTAAATTGCATGAAAGAAAAAATGCATTGGCCTTGAACAGAAATTCACTTTTCAAACATTTTTATAAAAATATAATATTAGAATCATGATTCCCATAACCTGAAAGAAACTATACTTAGCATTCATTAAACTTATCATGAAAACTTTTTTAATCTTTCTGGGAAATTTAAAATTCTAATTTCTTGGATCCTCCTCCCACAATTTTCCATGCCAATAATTAACTCAGCACAAACTTCTCTTTCAAGGTGAAGTAAATAGCTCCTTCTGGGGTGAACACAAAGCATATTACCAAGGACAATGCATTCCAGAGTTGATTCTCAAGAACAGGAATGGACATGGAACAAAACTACAGCATCCGTATCCCTTCACCTCCCAACATTCTACAGAATGTTGTGTTTTGAAAGGTCAGCACATATCCCTAGTGACACACTTTTGCAAATTCATTGCATGCCTTCAGTTTCATGTTACATGAACTCAATTCTGATAGGCCAAAAGATACTCTCACTTTATTTCAAGAATTTTAACAGATAAAAAACATCAACACATTAAGAATTGTAACCTAAGGCCACAAGGGTCCAAAGAAGCCCCAGAACCAAACACTGTGTACACAGATATGATGAATCTCTGCTAGACTATGTTACCCTGCAAGGTGGGTTACACTGAACCAGCCTGGAAGTGAAATCAGAATTGCCTCAAGGCATTGCCTTCTTCCCTTAGGAAATCCAATTAATTTAACACTAAATGGTTAAAAAGCTGACGAAGTTTTGCCTTATGATATTACTACATTGAATCATGCAACGCTGACTTTCAAAAAAGTTAAAAAGTACTTACCATAAGTAATGAGCAGGAGGGTGGATACAGACTCCTCTAGGTAAGGTACAAAAGTGAAATTCTTGACATTAGTAAATTTAATTCCTCTAGACTTTCTGAATCCACTTAAACTCCAGATTATAGACATCTAAAATTGGGTACTCATATACAGTCAGTCAAATGCAACTTCAGATTTCATTCACTAGGCTGACTAGGGACTTTACTGCCATTCATGTAGGCATTTAGTGCCTGTTCATACAGTCTGGGGAAAAAAAGACACAGAGATATGGCTGGCAGGTGCTAAATAGCACCAATAGAAGACATGGCTGTTCTGAATATAAGGTAAGAGAATACTCAGGAGGATCTCCCAGGGTCTATCAAATGGTATTCTATGCCTATGTTTGGGCAAGTTAATTAAGTCCTTGACTTCCAGTGACTGCAAGACCTCAGACATGCAATTTGAATATAAATGCTTGTGGACAATCTTCTTAATTTGGACCCAAATCCCACTCTGGGCATCTCCACTCTGAAGTCATTTAGAAGTCCTTCATGCTTGATCCTTTTGCATAAACATAGGTGCCTCGACTAATTTCAGACATCTAAGGTATCCAAGACATCCACACAACACTGGCAAACACAGTGCCTGGGCTAAGGCAGTACAAAGTCTTTTTGGGAAGCAGATAAACAAGGATGAGTGAAATAGCACCAGAAACATTATTGCATCCATTGGCAGAATAAGACTTTACAAAAAGTGCCATAGAAACTCTAGTAATAACACCTTGAAGGATTCACCTAAATTTAGGGCAATTAAGTTCAGTCAATGAATATAACACCAGGTGATTGTCATAGATCTGTAACATTTTTTAGAGCAATGACACTATGCTAATTCAGTTCTAATTCACTAAATTGTAAGCTATATGTCTAAAATCCCTCTGGGTGTCCTATTCAGTGCAACTGATTTTTGTTTCCTTCCTGGAATTATTTGAAAATTCTTTTGCATATTTTATTTACTCAGCCACAGGTATCACATTACTATAGGTTGAATTTCAGTAATACATTACATTATTTCTATGTGGTCTTTATGTACCTCAAAGGGATGTTGTAAAGCATAATTAATGTGTTTGAAATAGTTGGAAAATTTTAAATTGAAACCAATGGAGAAAACTAGAAAACTAAGACACAACTGAAAAAAACCATTGAATCATAAAATATCCTGAGTTGGAAGGGACGCACAAGGATCATCGAGTCCAACTCCCGGCCTTGCACAGAACACCCCAAGGGTCACACCATGTGCTTGAGAGCATTGTACAAATATTTTTTTAACTCTGTCAGGCTGGTGCTGTGACCACTTCCTGAGGAGCTGTTCCAGTGCCCAACCTACCTCTGGGGGAAGAACCTTTTCCTAATATCCAACCTAAACCTCCCCTGACACAACTTCAGGCCATTCCCTTGGTCCTGTCATCGGTGACAACACAGCAGAGATCACTGTCTTCCCCTCCAGTCTCCTTCATGAGGAAATTGTAGACTGCTCTTTTCCAGGCTGAACAAACCAACATCAGAGGAAACGGCCTTAAGGTGCATCAGGGCAGGCTCAGATTAGATCCTGGAAAAAAAATTCACTGAAAGAGTGGTTAGGTATTGGAATAAGTTGTCCAGGGAAGTGGTGGAGTCACCAACTCTGGAAGCATTCAGGAGGCGTCTGGATGTGGCACTTGGGGATATGGCTTATGGGTGATTATGGTGCTGCTGGGTTGACTGTTGCACTAGATGATCTTGAAGGTCTCTTCCAGCCTTGATGGTTCTGTGATCAGGCATAAGACTAGCATAAGCACAGTAGAGTAAATAGTCCTAATTCTCAATTAAAATGGAGGGTGTCCATAGCATGGTCTCCATGAGATTAAGCACACTAGTTTTAAGAACTAGTGTAAATTCCATTTGCAACAAAGGTCCATGGTATACCACTTCTGGGTAACAATGTTATGCTCTTTCCCAGGTTCTTATATAACTTACAATAATAACAAATAACAAAACTTTTCAATTCTAGCAAAAATTTATTTTGAAAATTAAAATTTAAATTATAAAACTTGGTCATCAACAGTATTTAATTCAAATGATGGAGTGATGAAAAAAATACCAGGCTAAAATAAGATTTTGTCAAAATCAGCACAAGATAATGAGTGGTGAGGGATTTAAGTGCATAACTAGAAAGCCTCAGCTCCTTGTGAGGTTTCAGTATATGTAATCCTGTAAGAGTAAGGAAGAAGTGAGATAGCATTACTATTAAAAATTTAATTATTCTCTGACTATGCCAATTATAGTAAGAAATCCTTTTTCTTGTAATCCCTTGTAATCAGACGGGATCTCATCACTTTCTAGCTACCTGACCGGAGGCTGTATCTAGGTAGAGGCTGGTCTCGTCTACCATGCCTGCAGTTAGAGGACTGGAGGAAATCGCCTTAAACTGAGACAGAGAAGATTCAGATTAGATATCAGAAAAAATATTTTCACTGTTATGGAGGTCAGGCATTGGAATAGGTTTCCTAGGGATCAGGTGGAGTCACCATCCCTGAAGGTGTTCAAGATGCATCTGGATCTGGCACTAGTTGGTATCATTTAATGATGTAGGCATTGATGGATGGACTTGATCTTAAAGGTCTCTTCCAATCTTGATGATTCGATGATTCTAAGTGAAAGTAATAGAAGGAAACAATAGGAAATATCACAGAAAGAAACAAAACTGTCTCATATAACTTGATCTAGTCCTTCTCTCTGTGCCCTCAGCCTTTACAGAAAGAAGAAAATAGTTCATTGTTGCAAAATCTCTGAAGGAAAATCAAAATTAAACACAATCAATACTTGGTTATGTAACTCCTTTCATTAAAAGTTTTACAGATGTTATGTATTATATTTTAAGTGTGTATATTTGCAACTGGCTTAACCAATATAGAAGAAAACTTGCCCATCATGGAGGCATTAATAACATCAAGTGTTTCCAAAATACTTCATATCACTGAGTTAAAAACTTACAGTTTTATTTTAGGCTCATTTTTTATTTAAACCAAATGAAACAAACAAAAAGAAATCAACCAAGAAAAAACCAACAAACAGAAAACAAAGCCTAGTCTTGATTGAACTTACTGATGCTCCCAAAGGGAAATTTACTTTTCCGTAACCATCTTGGAAGCCATTCACGTAACTGACAGTTATTGCTAGAATGTTGTAGCTTGCTCTAAGACAACTTCTTTCACAGTCATCTTAAAAGCAGGTTTCCATGGCTTCCACTTCCCCAAAAATGAAAACAGTAAGTCAAATAGCATTCAAACAACTCTCTCTCAAAAATAATTGCTAACACAGAAAATTACTTTGAGTAGTTCTAAACTTCTTACTGTCAATAAATCCACAAGTTTTCTCACATTTAAGTTTATATTTATTGCTTTTTTTCTCTGTAGGCTTATACAAAATGTCAAGAAAAATCAATGTGACAAAATCAACTTGAATATAAAAATGAACAATTTCCATTGCTGTAAAAAAAGTCATGAATACATACATACTTGAGAGCACATTTTGGCTCACTGAATTAAAAAAAAACCCACCAACATTATGAATTTTCATGGACAATGAAAAGAAAGCAGAAGCAGCTCACTTCTTTTCCATGTTCCACCCATTAAGGTGATATTCTAAATAAGAGTGCAGAACCGTGATGAAATTAGCATTTCACAGTAAATACCATATCTTTAAACACTTTCCTAAGCATCTGTTGCTTCTCTGTGCTAGACATCTAGAGAACCCAAGCATTTTGTCTGAGAGAGTGAAGTAATTCTATTATTCGTATGGCCAAGTACTCAGAAGTCAAGGAGTGAAGTCTGTTTATTGTGTCACTGACTCCATATGAGAATGGTTGAAATGGAAGAGTGCACTGGCAGATGTTATTATACAGGATTGATGAGGGAATTCAGAGGAAAGAAAGGACGATTCAATTGCATTTAGAAGGCAAAGAGCATAGAACATTGCCTATGAAGCTGGCCAGAATGGCTCAGATGAAAAAGTTGTCTACAATGTATTACTTCTGCTGAAAATAGATGAATTCTGCTATGGCGTGAATTTTTATTACTCCCAAACACAATGCAAAAACCATGATTTTAAGATGTATCTTAATTTCCATACAACTCTGGCATTTCATCTACCTGTTTGCAATATTTAAGTATGGATCTGTTTACAAAGCTTTGGTGTACTTTTCCACAACATTATTCTCCTGCTCTATAATTAACCTTTTGTTTAGCAATAGCAATTATAATGAAATTAGCATGCTGAACTATATAATATTTCATACTAAGCCTACAGCTGTTGACTTCATTTTAATTTGAATATAGCCAATGTACTGAAATAGATTTTTCTCTGTATAATCTTATTAAAATAATTATAGGCATCTTTTTAAAAGTACAATCTTAATGAACTTAAACTAACTTTTAATTTTCACACCTGACTTTGCTACTAATACATTACAGGTGCTATAGCTAACCAGGAAATATCAAATATTTAAGGAATTATTTGGAATAAAATTTTAAATATTTCCTATATACTGTTATAGTATTCAATTGATTCTGATTTTTAAAATGTGTTAGATACACTGTTTGGTTTTTGACAAATCCCTTATAATTTCTTGTTGTTCTTTGTTTTTCGTTTATAGCCTCCTTGACATTTACTTTATTCACAGAACTTTCCATATGTCTGTTATTAAAATTGTCCCATAGTGGTCCAGCACATTTATCTGCTGAAGATTCTGTTCTGCTGCATTAGATAACTGTTCTTACTTGTTACAGAAGTCTTTATTTCAAATATATTTCATTTTATATCACCTCAGCTGTCATTCACAGCTTCTCCTCTCCAGAGTCATTTGCTTCTACACACAGGTTTTCTTCCCATTCTACTCTTGTGAATGTAATATCTGATTTGAATGAGCCCATTAATTCATTCTCAACTTTTTTAAAATGCAAATTTATATTCCACCCACAGGTGAGTACTACAATCCCTTCAATATTGGTCTGACTGTCACATAGCAGGAAACAAAGAAATATGTGGGTTTGCTACTAATTCCTAGGTATGTATTCCCAAAATTGAACTTTCTTCTGATGTGCAATAATGTTGTCAGCCTTTCAGTTCTCCAAGCCTATCCAAGTAATCCCTCAGTTAGTTACTTTATTCTTGCCTTGATAAATTTCTTATATTTCAACTGCTTGCTTTGTTGAATCTCCATTATGAGAACCTTAGATGAGACCTCACTTACTGACACATAATGTGGAATTCACTTGACTAAATAGTAAGAAACATTTTGAGAGGGTGATTCATCTCATGTTGAAAATCTGGAATAGGTTAGATGACTCATATTCTATTCCCTCCCATTCAACACTAAGGAACAATACATGTTACCTGAAATAAAGTATTCTGCTTTGGCTACTTCCATGGTAGTATTTATCTGCTAATAACTTCTCCACTGTGTGATAGGTTGACCACTGCCAGCTGCAAAGCATCCACACAGCTGCTCACTCTCTTCTCCCCATAAGTCCAGTGGGATGGGAGAGGGACAGGAACCTGCTTTTTCTGCAATAGTCAAAACACTGATGTGTTACGACACTTTTAATCAGAAATTCAAAACACGGCACCACAGACTGCTCAAAAAAAAAACCCAAAACCTCTTGGCTTTTATCTCCAGTCGCAGTAGTTTGAACTGTAAAGACGGTTAAGGGAAACCTTATCCTACGACCTAAATTTCTGCATCTGTGGAGGAAGCAAAGAACAGCTTTTGTCTTACTTGTTTCATGTTATATGCCCACTGACATGAAGACCATCTTGGCTTGTGCCCTTCCTTCTAGTAGCAAAAATTGGTTTAAAACAGAGTAGCTAAAATGTTCTTGTCTCCTCTACCTTTCTTTCCACTAAACATAACAAAGGCAGGAATAACCACCCAGTTGTCATACTGAAAGCCAGGCAAGTCTTTATCACTTCAAATATAAACAGTCATTATAGACTTGTTTTTAACTGGACATGTTTTCCATATAAACAGAGCTATAAACTAGGTACAATTTTATAATTGAGTTATAAATCTTAGAAATTAAAAGAGAACATAACAGATGACTATAAATTAAACTTTTTGTGCATGTGCTTTCTCTCTTTCTCTCTCCTATGCACCATTCTATGAAGGTGTTTACTAAAGTATCTCTGCCTCAGAAAAAAATTCCACAGTACTCCAAAATTGTATTGCTTTCTACCCATTTTTTTCCAGCACTAATATAGACTGCCTTGAGGGTAGTAGTACTAATTGCATGAAACCAAACTGAGCTCTGTAATTCCCTTTTCTAGGTCTTCAAATTCTCAGTGGTCCTAATGACTGGCCTAAAGAAACAAAAACAAAAACAAAAACAAAAACAAAAACAAAAACAAAAACAAAAAAGACCAAAAACAAAAAGGACCAAAACCAAAAACAAAAGCATATAAATAAAAACCAAACAAAAAATAAAAACAAAAAAAAACCAAACAAAACCACACCAAAAAACCTTTTGAGGTTTTCCATTGCTCTGCAAAAATTTCCTATCTACCTCATTTGGTCATAAGTTACCCCTCTTAAAATAATTTCATTGTCTATATTACTACATGCCTTATTTTTAGACATTTATTTGTCTAGTGTAGTGTAGTTTGTTTTGATACATTCAGAATAAAAAAGAGTTAATTGGTTAAGAAAGGAACAAGACCCTGCATGCAGTAGGGATGGAATTTACCTGCCTTACGCCCAAGCTATTCATCCATTCATCCATCAATCACTGGGAAGAGGTACATATGTTCAAAGAAGAATTCATCTATCCTTTCTCTGCTTTTTGTCACCCTCTAAGGATGAAAATTTTTCTCTTTTGATTATAAAGGTTGACTGGAATAATCAGCTAGCTTTTAGACAGTTACACAGAACAGAAAACGCTTGGGCTTAAGAATACACCTTCCAGTATACTCCCTCTGTTCTCGGAATCCCTTCAGAACAGGGCTGCAATTGATATCTCAATTCCTTCTTATAAAAGGTGATCCGTTTCTTCCCAATATCACAAGAGCACAGAAGTAAGATTTTAACTCCATTCCTTATTCTTTTCCTTTCATTTATTAATTTATACATTTGTTTATTTGTTTATCACAGAAGCATACATATGTGATCTTTGATTAAATACATAATATGCCATAAAAACAAGGACTTGCACCTGGAAATCACATTCTAATTACTTAATGAAAAGAAAAATGTTCTTGACAATATGAATCCCAATAGACTTATAACAGAATGTTATGATGTTATGATGTAACAGGGTACTGTGCTGGATAAAGCAGGTTCAACCAACTGTATTCCAACCAGGAATCTGGGCTTCAGGTTCTGGAATTGTAAGTCCAAGTATTTCTTTGTCTGTGGAACATTTTTTTCCAAACAGACCAGTAGCCCAGAAAAAAAGCACAAATCTGAATGTAGAAAAGACTGTGGTGGCTGCTTCTGTAGTTCTTCCTGTTACTGGAGTCCCCACTTGGCTCTTTTCATTGTCTCATCAAAAGCCTGTTTTATTAGCATCTGAGAAGACAGGACAGATCTGAGTTGGCAGACAAGGTAAGCAAAGGAACAGGCTGTAGATATTACAGGAGAGGCAGAGCTATTATGGTTGTACACAATGTAAAATGGTTTTGGCACACTAAGATTCTCATATTGAAAATATCTCTGTTCTGCACCAATAAATGTTTACATGGTCATCAGCAAACGGGCTTGGCATGCAAACCTTAGCAGTTTTCGATTAATAAAAACAATAGGGATAGTCAGATACTTAAATCTCATGCAAGCCCTCATGTGGACCTAGCCAGAAGACATTTTTTAATATTTTAACACATAGAGGCAATTTGGTTTGGTCTGCATTAACTAGCAGTTTATCCCTTTCCATCTAAAATACTCCTCAGAAGGTCTAATTCTTTGTCTAAAAGAGAGCAATAATTGTTCTGCCAAAATGTTGACTGACAGCCAAGCTGGTCAGGATCAATTCCTGAGCACCCTTCCAAAAAAAAAAAAAAAAAACATTAAACAACTCAAGCCTCCACCTAGATATCCAGGAAATGACCAAGATTATGAAGTCATGTTAGGACAGGAAAACTGATTGGGAATAACAGCTCACAAATAAAACACTTAAAGAAAGTGGTCCAGTTCCTGGTCTAGCACCATATTCCACTTTAGTGGAAAAAAGTGCAGCACCACATTCTCCCTACCTTGATCCTTTCCTTCCTCACTTCAGGCAATATTTTCACCTGGAGTACGGGGAGGGACTGCTCATCTTTGCAATCCAAGGCATTAGTGGGAAGCCTTGCTCAGACAGACCCATACTTTCTAGACATCACATCGCAGGATTTACACATATGTCACTGACAATTATGAATGAACATTTTTAAATACTTCACACTACCACTTTTGGTTAATTAATTAATTTATACCTATTAGATGTCATCCTCAAGTCAAACTGATGACTTCCAGATATACCACTAATTATTTAGAGTTTTACAGTGGTCCCGTAGCTCCAGTGACTTGATGAAATTATTCTTGATTTACACTAGAATGACAAATTAAAGTCAGTCTAGGATAACAAGAGTTGTAAAGACCAGGAGGACAAAACCCTATTGTTGTCAAGTTCTTCAAAAATTAACTGAGCAACAATGTATAGAGGAAATTCCCTTACTAACTACTTTTAAGACTGATTAATTAATATAGGTAATTAGAACTGCTGACTGTATAAATACTAAAGTTTAAAATAGCACTTTATACTATGTGCTCTAAAAGCTAAGAAGCATTCCAGAACAGAAATTCAGTTTTTCAGCTAGTGTAAAGGGAACTTCCCATTCTGACTGTTCATGATGCTCCTGGGCAGTCACACTCCCAAGGCCACACTGCCACACTTTCACCAAAGTCCCTTCCCAGCAGGCAGCTCCAGTGACTCAATGGAAGCCCCACTTGGCTCCCTGCTCACCCCACTCACACAGCCAGACCTGGTTTCCCATGGCAGAGTCTTGGATGTCTCCTTCCGTAAAGCCATTGATTCATGGCATGATGACACAGAAACAGCCTGAGCTGGTTCCAAGAAGGAGGAACGCCTAACCATGGAATCCCCGGGCATTTATCCCCTCAGTCTCCCCATGCTCCTGCCCCCTCTCCATCCACCTTGCCGGGGTCACCGGTCTTCATCTCCTTTGTTATCCAAACGGTTAGCAATTCCAGGCTCCCGATGTGTCTCTTGGTGTCCATTCCCCTGGCTGGCACCAACCATCTTCATGCCCTTTGTTGTCCCAAAGGCTGGCAGCTCCCTGCATCATGTGTTGGGCTCCCACCCAGAGCTCAAACCACATGTCAATCTGCATCTCAGCCTGCATCTTGCAAGCCCAAATACCTCCACCAGGTATATTCCTGGTGGAATCATCCTGGTCCATTAATGTCAGCACAGATAACCCTGCCTAGATTGCCAGATTTATGTACCAGCTAAAAATTTTAATTTTCTTTTTCTCCCTTCCCTGTTATGGGTTAGTGGTGAGGATAGATTTGAGGTCACTACCTAGCTCTGCCTTGTTTACTTTCTGAAGATGAACTGCACTGTACAATAAAATTATGTTGATATAAAGGTGACATCAGACAGCCCTTGGGGAAACTTCTTAGTCATGTCACCCAGGTTTAATTAGGCAAAACTAGAAGATGGGGGGAAAAAAGCTTAGCTGACATTTATTGCCATTAATGTATTTCTAAGATTACAATTCCCTGTGACTTGGTACTGAAAAGATAGGAATTCATCTTATACTTTATTATAAATCAGTTTTAAGAAAGCATTTCATTTTTTCAATGTAATTAACTGAATAATGAAAAATAAATTAATCACTACCAGAGTGGAAATGTTTTTGCAGCTCTCTCAGGCTCTTTTTTTTTTTGCAGTATATTATACCATTTCTTCCTCTCCTTTCTCATTTTTATTACGATTTAGATACTACATACAGTATTTAAAGAAATTAGTGGCTAGTTTCTTTATTTGCTCATATGGAAAAACGATGACACTGAGAACTTTGTTTCAGTTCAAAACATTTGAACTTTTGGTTTCATGTAACAGCCTGATTAAATTCAACCTTTAGCACTGAAATTCAAGGTAGATAATTTTTTAGTAATTATAGCTATACACAAAAGGAATAAAATAAAATTCTTATACAATGTTGGTCTCCAAGCTGACTATGCAATTCAGGGACAAGATCCTAAAAGTACAGTGTTTAATTCTCTGAAAAGATATCAGTGTTCAGTAGTAATGAAAATTTTAGAAGTTTATAGGAAAAATTACAAATAGTAAAGGAAAAAGTGCTACTTCAAATTAATAATGAATGTGGATCTATAATACTTTGTACAGCTCTTGTTCTTCCATTTCAAAATAGATATAATTATATAAATCTTTGGAGAAAAGGCATCACCAATAATGATCTGAAGGAACTTAGAACAAAGAATCTATAGACTGGAAAAGCAAAAAGCAGGAGGAGAGAGAGAGGGGGAGAGAGGGAGAGAGAGGGAAAGAGAGGGAGAGAGAGGGAGAGAGAGAGATAATGTTGAAATCTGTGAAGTCATATATGTCATGAAGTCATGAAGTCAAAGAAGGTGAACAGCGAGTGTCTGTTCATTGTCTTCACTTTTCAAGAGCTAGAGGTACTTTTCACTTGGGTTTTCTAGATGATGGTCTCATGCAGAACATAAGAGAAGAAAGAAAAAACACAGGAAACAATGTCAAAGAAAGTGGACCTAATTTACAACTTTTGTACTCTAGTCAGCATTAAATTTCACAATAGAGCCACTGGCCTAGTAAATAATGAATTTTTTTATAAGTGAAAACTGTACTTATTGAGCTCATTCAAACACCTGTGAGTCTGACCTCATTGGAGGAGCCTATGGAATCCAGACCAGAGATTTCAGGAAGTGCAGGGAATATGAAGATCTCATGCATTAGAATTAAATTTTGGTAGGAACAGTTTGCAAGATCTTTCTTCTCTACAACCTGTTCCTCCATTTCAAAAGGAAATCATATTTTTCTCTTTCCATCATTGTGAACATAACAACTTTTCAAATTACATGATTTCACATAAGGTGCCAGAAAGCTAGGACATACTAGAGGAGTATAATATGTGAAGGACACCTTGAAAGAGTAAATTTTGGAATCTAGATCATAGGATTTTAAGTGTTTTGCCTACAAAAGTTATTTTTCTTTTACTATTCCTTTATAAGCAGTCCTAAGTGCCATGATTATTCCCAGCTCAGTCTTCCATGCTCCTGAGCCAGATGCTGAGAGAATTCATGTTACTTACATCACAATAATGTAACAGTTTCATTTTCAAACACTAAAAGAGCATTTCAAGGATATTATATGTTTCATGTTATATGACTCGCATATGAGCTGTGAGGCTTTTTAAGAACTACTTTATTTCATCTCAGTATTTTCGATGTAGAAAAATTAATGTAATACTCATTTAAGTCATTAAACTGAATGGTTTCTGCCATAAGCTCTAGTAGTTGCTGGATGGATAATGCAGTAACAGCCATTCCCATGGTTTCAAAACAGCAAGTTAAACATTTTGCAGAAGGTCTCTATTACAAGTACTCTTTTATCACATTCAAGCACTTGTGCATTTTACTTGTCAGAGTAAATTGTCTGCATTGTGTACCCCATGGAATTTACACATAAATAATAAAGTTCTTGGAAAGCCAAATGGACATTTAATGCAATATTGTTAAAAAACATACCTCTCTCATTTTCCAACATAACTTTTTTTTCATTCTTATGAGGATCAATTCTTGTAGCTAAGATAGATATGACTCTTTTACAAAGAGATTCCCTTCATTATCTTCCAACTTTTCCTAAAGACACTGAATTATTATGAATTGTATGTAAAAATGTATGTAATCATTTACAAATGTGGTTCATCAGCTCTATTAAAAATTGCACCTGTATGCTCACAGGAGTTTGACCTTTTTTGTCACTCTGCTATCTAGCAAATAATTTCTGTTACTTTTAAATCCCATGTTAATTTAGCATCTTTGCAATCAGATAATACTGCCTTGAGATTTGCTAAAGTAGGTGGCCATGCTGTAAGCTTTCCTTGCAAATTTTGCTGCTACTAGTCCATTAAGAGTGGTAGCCCCAGAGGCTTGTTTGTGTGTTCACATTCCAGGCTGTCCCCCCTATATGAAAAGGAAAACACATAAGAGATTTAGACATGTGCATAGCAAAGCATCCTGTTGACTTAGTGTACTTTTTGAAGCTACATATGTAATCAGGAGGAATGAGCCATGTGTCAGTTTAACTAAATTTATTAATCAATCCTGTACGCTGTGTTATGCAGTTTTGAAGAAGCTGAATTCTCTAAGTGCGTAAAGTTTCTTGGTGACTAAATGAAGAAGTGCTATTTTACTGCTCTTTCCCACATTCTTCTTAGGTTTAAACTCTTTAGGTTGATAACTCCAGTTTGAAGTAATCCAAAGGTCTGTCTCTTATGACAAATAAAATATGATCAAGCCTGGAATGCTGCTCAGATCCACACATTACAAACTGGATCGGTCCCTTGCTCTGTGACGAGGTGCTCAAATGACTCTCCTTTCTCCAAGTGGGGCATATTCTGAAGTAAATACATCCCACTCATTGTTTCAAAAAGGGCAGCTTGCAGAAAACTGATCCAGTGTGGATTCCCCCTACCCTAAGTAGCTCTCCAATGCTACTCCAAAAAGTTTTGTTGTTGCAAACAGCCTGTGTGTTTTAATGCCATTGCCAGATAGAAATTTTTAGTAATACCTTGAGTTTAAGATTGGATTTCAACTCGCTTATATGTAGGTTACCATTTTTCTATCATACTCAGTGAAAATCTAATAAGCAAAACAAGTGGAATTCGGGCAGATTTATTATACCCCAAGATAGACTTTTATCTGAATTTTGTGTTATTTGAATATCCTTCTAGACTCACAACTCTATTGTTATGGGGATTATTTCAATTTCCCAAACATGGGAGTCTAACATGGTACAAAATACTTGCAGCTTTTCAAATCAACTGCTTGATGCCGACTGACATAAGATGGAACCTGTAGGAAACCAATGCCTGCAGGTGGGCACAGCTCAGTGGTGCCCACAGCTGGGCAGGGCAGGCTGAATTGGAAGCTAGCCCTGCTCCAGCATCACTGGGGCAGGGGCCGGTGGCCCTGGGAGGGACTGACATGGAAAAAAATTTAGAAAACAGGTTTATGACACTCAAATCCACATAGGGGATTCTCATATTTACTGATCAATGGAAAGTCAAAGTGATTTGATGATGTAAATTTACACATGCCTAGACACAGATGATAAAATTTTAAGATGCACATTTATTTTTCAAAAGAATTAAAATAACTAAAAACATTCAGAGGGGCTAAAAAGTACATTCCAGAAATACCTACCAGGAAGCTCTGTTGTATTAATCAGCATCTTACTCAATGACAGACCCACAGTGTTAGTAATTTTGCATCAAAACTTTATCTGAATTCTTAACGCATCCTTGAGGTGCTGAACAAGTTATTCTGTTACAGCCAAAATTTTTTTGTTGTTGTTCAGGTACCCACAGGCAATGCAGAGTTAAGCAAGAAGCACTGAATTGCAAATATTACTGAAATACCCACTGTGCAGATAATTTATGGTTTAAAGAATACATCAAATTAATTTGAAAAGATGTGGAAGCAATTTCTGAAACACACATGAAGGGATTCACCTAATTCTAGATTCAACACTTAAGTGCTAGCATATGGCTTAAAAAATTGTGTGAATTATACAACTGCTGACTGTCTGAGATAAACTCATTCTTTATTCTTCATTCATTAATTTCAAATAGCTTGAGTTCCTCAGCAAAAGGAGGACAATAAAAATAGCTTTTTTACATATGTCAGTAGTAAAAGGCAGTCCAGAAATATTATTGGTGTCTTACTCAATGAGAGTGGCCATCTCACAAACAAGACAGACAAGATAGACAAGGCAGAGAAGTGTAATGACTTCTTCATTTTGGTCTTCAACAGTTATCATGGATTAAGGGGGTCTCAGTGCCCTGAGCCAGAGGACTGGAATGATAAACTCCCAGTAGACCCTGAAGTTTTGCAGGAACGGCTGCTCCAGTTGGATCTCTGTTAAGGGTCCTGATAGGATACATGCAAGAGTATACCCAAAGAGCTGGCTGATGTCATTGTGAGGCATCTCTATGATTTCTAACAGTCTTGGGGATCTGAAGAGGTCCCAGCTGACTGGAAGCTGGCTAACATTATCCCAGTTTTCAAGAATGGCAAGAAGGATGACACTGGAAACTACAGGTCTGTCAGTCTCACTTCAGTGGCTGGTAATATTATGGAGACGATTAATCTGAGAGTTGTTGAGGAACAACACAGTTATCAGTCACAGACTGTCTTAATGATGGGAAAATCCTGCTTATTGAACTTAATTTGATGGAAAAATCCTGCTGCCTAATTTGCTTTCACAACAAAGTAGCACCCCTAGCTGATGAAGGGAAACCACTTGATGTAATCTTTTTGCATTTGAGTACAGTTTCCAATAGCCTCTCACAGGATCCTTCTGGACAAAATGTCCAGCAAACAGCTGGATAAACACATCATAAGCTGGGTGACCAATAGGCTCATGGGTCAGGCACAAAGGGTTGTAGTGAATGGGGTGACATCTGATGACCTGTCACTGGTGGAGTTCCACATCTTCAACATCTTCATAAATTACTTGGATGCTGTGACTTTGCTGATGATACTTAATAGTGAAGAGTTGTCAACTCTCTTGAAGGTAAAGAAACCCTGCAGAGACCAAGACAAATTAGAGGACTGGGCAATGATCAACAATATGAAGTTTAAGAAAGGAAATTGCCAGATGCTGCACCTGGGACAGATCACTGTAAGAGCAGCATTGGATATAGGTACAGACTGGGGAACTGGGCTCTGGAGAACAGTGCCACAAAGAGCAACTTGGGTGTCCTGGTCCTTGACAAGTTGAGCATCAGTCAGCAGTGCCCTGGCAGCCAGGAGGGCCAACCCTGTCCTGGGGGCATCAGGCACAGCATCACCAGACGGGCAAGGGAGGGGATTGCCCTGCTCTGCTCTGCACTGGGGCAGCCTCACCTTGAGTATTTTGTGCAGTTTCAGGTGCCACAGTAAAAAATGACATTAAGCTATTAGGCAACATCCAAAGGAGGATCAAAAAAATAGTGAAGGGCCTGGAGGGAAAGCCGCATGAGGCGTGGCTGAGGTCACTTGGCCTGTTCAGTCTAGAGAAGAGGAGACTGAGTGGGGGCCTCACTGCAGTCTAAAATTTCTTCATGAGGAGAAAAGGAGGGGCAGGCACTGATCTCTTCTCTGTGGTGACCAGTGACAGGACCCAAGAGAATTGCCTGAAGTTGTGTCAGAGGAGGTTTAGGTTGGATATCAGGATAAGGTTCTTTATCCAGAGGGTGTTTGGGCACTGGAACAGCTCCCCAAGGAAGTGGTCACAGCACCAGCCTGACAGAGTTTGAGAAGTATTTGGACAATGCTCTCAGGCACATGGTGTGATTCTTGGGGATGGTTCTGTGCAGGGCCAGGAGATGGGCTTCAGTAATCCTTGTGTTTCCCTTCTAATTCAGGGTAGTTTATGACTCTGTGAGTTACAACTTAACATTTCTTTTACATTTCAATGTGTACACGGAGAAGTGTTTGTCAAAATCCAAACAAAGGTACCATTAAAAATTATAACTCTTTTCATGCCCAGCCATATAGAGGCAGTAGTGAGTTAGTCGCTAACTAGAAAAAAAGAAAACTGACAAACCTTATTTTATGAATTCGAACTTTAGAAGTATTGACTTCTATATAAACTATTACAAAAGCTAGCATTATTCTAGCTTATTTCTAGCTATAGTACCTTGACTTTTAAATAAGAACCCTTTATTTTCTAAAATAATAGTGTAAATTTTAAAATTGAATATTTTCTGTGCTTTTTTCTGTTCAGGTTCATAGAATGTGTATTAATTTGTAATGCATTTTTTTCTATTAGTTCTGCTACAATTTGAGTGGATATAAGACTGTATGTGTAATGCTTTTATTCTTTTTATTCACTAATACTATTTCGTGTTACTTGAAGTCACTCTGACCTCTCAAATACTCAGAAAGCAGAACTTGAAGAACTTATAAGAAATATCTACTTGAGGGAAAAAAAGAACATGTCATTTTGGCAGAAGTACTGTGTATTTCTGTTACTGTGTCACAGCAAGAGCACAGTCTCTTCTCAGGGATGGCAGGGGAAAGGAACTGTGTTGTGCCTTAGAGCTTTCTCTTCTGTTATCTGTAAAAAATGCACAGGTTCATAAATATGTAAGATTATATGTGTTTGCAGGAATGAACCTTTGAAAAATAGTTTCCTTTAAGATTTATTCAATGAGTTAGAAATTATTTCAAATAATTATTCTAACTAAATTCCAGTTTTTGTCCAGGTGAGGACAAAAAAAGTGTGGGAGGTCTCAATATGTGGTTATTAGTCTCCATCACAATCTGCCATTTAATATATTAACTCTTCATTTCAGTGAAACCCATCAAACATAACCTACGTTTTTCCTAAAATTAATGTTAAATTATTAAATCCCATGATTTTGTAAAAATGGAAAATAAAGAAAGCAACGACTTAGTCTTCCAGACCTTGGTTGTCCTATGGATATTTCATATTGTCAGTATTTTTACTTACCTTTGTCCTGTGTCTTTCATCAACCTGAATATAGTCTTGTGACTTTATCAGGTTGCCAAGTGATAGATTTTTATACCCCAGAAAAATTCTTCTCAGAAATAGCATGAAGTTTAGCTGGGAGGAGAAGTTTGGAGTCTATTACCTTTTTGACAAAGCCTTCCTTGATCTGCTTAAACTCACTCCTCTAAGTCTCTGTCCTGAGGTTAAGGTCTGCAGACTTAAAAAAACATTTCACTGAAATTATTTAACTCGCACTTCTGCCTGCCTGTAAATCCTTATATGGCACTGGAATTGATCAGCATGTCAATAAGTATTTTTCCTGATCATCATTTGCACTCTTGTTGCCAATAGCCGTATGTGAAAAGACATTACAGAACAGAATGAGATTTCTTCCATATTTAGTCATATGAGACTTCCCATCAACTTGAACCCCAAACATATGATGAGTGAAATCTTACATAGAAATCATTCACTTAGACAGTATAGTATGTCATTTTTAGTAGCATTTTCAGTCAGCACAGATTAACAACTGGGAGTGGGATGAGTGAGGTGCTGTGTGGCATAGATGCAAGATGTTAGCACAGAAACAAATAAATTCAAAATTTTTCCAGATCTGAAAACATTTAAACTTTTTTTTTTTTCCTATAAAAGTGTGGATGAATTTTACAGTGATATTTTCAATCTGACCCCTGGAATTGATTCTTGAAATCTGAGCGGAGTTTAACAGAAATCTTGCTCTGACCTGGCTTCTCTTTCATAAGCTAATAGAAAAAAAATCAATACATTAGTTCTTTGGCCAGCTTTTACAGGATTTAAAATATATTTCTTTTAGCACTTTTTCATTTATGCATTTCCAGGTGAGAGTTTTTTCAGTGATGATATTTTAGAGATATGAGGGTCTCTCAAAAGGCAAACTGGAATTATGGATCTGAAATTCACTGTCACAAAAATAGTTTGGCGATTTTATCTGCTCTTGATCAACATCTAAGGTGACATTTAAACTAATGTCTTGTATATCTTTTAACTATTTAATACAATCCATTTATATATTTCAGTATACAAAGTATGCAAACACGATAAGCAGTCTTCTATTCCATACTTTGATAATACACAGTATTCACAATACATTAGAAATTTGTTGTAGCCCAGTCAATTATCAGGTCTATTAACAACTTTTATCTGTGATCAGATTGGGAGCTAGACCTACTTTCTAAAGGCTAACTGACATTTACCACGGAGTGATAGTGTCATTTTTGAAAGATAAGGAGTGGCAGTGAATAATCTTTCAAGAAAGCTGCCAGATCTTATATTCAGTCTTAGATGTGAAAATCTGTAGAAAGGTTTTAATCTGTGTATACTTTGCCACATGAATTTTCAAATCCAGATCTTATTCAGCAAAACAGTACATAAACCAATTTTTTTTTTTATAATACAGATGAGGGAGCAGTTTTAAGGAGCTGATATAAGATACAGGTAGCTATGAATTTCATTCTAAACTCTTGGTGCATCAAATGTAGAACAAATTATTGCTTCATTTCTGTTTGTCAGATGCAAAGAGTAATTTTAGACTAAGAACAGCAAAAAAAGATACTTTCCATTCTTCAATGTAGAAAATAAAAATCTCAGAAAACAGGTTGCAAACCATCTTTTCAGGGCACAGTAACCCAGCAATCATTGAATGTCACTCTGTTTTCTTCTCTTAATCACCATGGATCACTTTGTGCCGAAGCAAGGTAGCACAGTGCACTCAAACAGATGTTTCCCAGTGTCTGATCTTAAACACAGGTTTTTAAACACATTTCTGGACACTGCAGAATATGCCTAAATATCAAGGTCTCCCAGTGAATTTCTAAAACAAATGAAAATCAACCAGGTTTTTTACATTTTTCTGAAAGAAAAACAGTGTTTCTGGTAATTTTTTTCTTTTATTTTAAACTGTCAGTTTGGGAAATTTATTATAGAACGTGATATTAAAGTAGACTAGTTGTCTGATACATAACACTGTCATTCTTTTTTACAGTTTTTTTTTTCTCTTGTAGTAATAAACCTTCTTACCAAACTGTAGTTTAACATAATAATGTTGGGTTTACCACCACAGAAATGGGAGCGGATAGTGTTGATAAATTCACTAGGCACAATAAGTCTTTTAAATTCTGCCAGCGCCCTCAACATTTCCCTTAAGGACTTCTTTCGTTCAGAATGAAATTTTCTAGTAAGCAGCAAACAGACAACACCTGGCTTAACACCAGCTTGCTTAGTCTGGTTGTGAATTAAATCATGCTAACAGATTCCTTCTTGTGCACCACAATAAAGATAGCTGACAGTATTTTCAGGTTTGGCACATTCTCAATGATGTTTCTTCATGACCTTCTGCCTCCACTAGGTTTCAGTGCTTTCAGAAATATCACCACCACTGTAGAGTTACATATGTTGTAGTCTGTCATTCATCTTCATACACAAAAATAATTTTCCTATCTATTTACATTTACATGCTACAATATTCATTATGTTTTCTGTAGCCTTGCAAGCAAAACTCCTTGAATATCTCATGTAACTAGAACTGGAAATGCTCTCTCTGCAATTGAAATAAATTAATTTATACCGTTGAGACAACTGTGGCTATAAGTTTTCGGCTTAGTAATAGGGATGGCTTTGAAGCTGCCTGTAGGAACATTTGTCTATAAATGTGCCACAATATGGACATGAAAAAGCCCAAGTTCAAGGAAACTCAAACATTTAATACAAGATATTTGTTAGAAGCTATGTGATCTTTTTCTTTTGCATTGTCATTACTTTAGGTGCTATTGCACAGGTATGTGCTTTCATAAAATTTCAAATGTTCTTTATTTAATGAAATTATTTTGGTGTACCTACTGGAACAGATAGGCAATGCCCTATGATTCTATATATTTTAAGTATTAAATGCTCTCTTTGCAAATGGAGCAAAATTTACTCAATTGACTAAAGAGATGCTGCTAAATCACCATGCACAGTGAAATGGGTTATTCAGCTCTCTGTGGGAGGTAATCTTAGAGTAGTGCTTCATGTTATAGAAAACTTTTTAAATACAGTAATTTGCAAAGTCCTCAGTGACAGCAAAATCCCATTAAGGTTCTCTATCTTATGTGATTTTTTTCCACTAATGAAGATTATCCAACTAATTGGTACATCTCTAAAAGCTTTGAAGAAAAAGAAATTAAGATTTCAAGACAGATATAGTACTTGTACTAAGTAAGCAATTTCTAATGTCTAGATTAGAGTGATGCTAGCTTCACAATAGTTTTCAAAGAAGTCTTTTGGATCTTTCAGAAACTTACCTCTGAATTTCTCTTCTGTGAAATCTGAAGAATACACACTTTTCATGACAAGCTGCAACTTCTCGTCAGGCATAGATGATTTGCAAAATATTCATACAGAACAGATTAAATTAATTACCTGTCTATGGGACAGAAAAAATATAGAGCTTAAAAAAATTCGCACTGATGTTCCATAACAATCAGAAAAAACGTGGAAAAAAAAAAGAAAAGTAAATTGATCATTTTAATTTAACTTAAAGCAGATGATTAAGTGGATGCTGTTAAAATTAAAAATAAATGAAAAATGTGGTTGCAAACAGTGCAAACACTGACGAATAGTAAAATCTACATGAAAAAGACTCATATCATAGATATTAGTGTCAGAATTAGCACGCAAATATAGGTGCAAATTTTAGCTTTTTTAATTCTTGGTCATAAAGTCCAGTCTGAGATACATTTCAGCTTCAGATCAAGACAGCCACAGTCATGTATTTAAAGTTTGTGGCTGAATGCCACACTTGGAGTCTTCACTCAAGCACATTTTTAGGTAGGTTTTTTTTAGATTGTAGGTATAGAATTTTTATTCATTGCTATCTACATAGCTTTTCATAGGGTATGGCTAGAGACCTGAGTTCAGGAAAATAGTATATTTTGCATCAGAGAAACCAATACTACTGCCTCTAGAAGTCTCCAGCCCAAAATCACAGCATCTGCTAAGATAAAGGTCAGTAGAGGTAAAATTGTGCCATGAGCACATATAGAAGCTTACCCATATGCCCTGGTTTTGTAAATTTATGTAAATTTTTGTAAATCTATTCTCTCAGTGAAGTTAAAGGTAAGACTGAAAGGAAACAACCTCATCTGCTTCCTTAATCGTCTGGAAAAATGTTCCAAAGGTTTTTCACCAATGTACAGAATTTCCTGCCACTTAACAGCATTTTTTAAAGCCAACAAAATAATTTAAGAAGATAGCATTGATAGAGACAGAACCAGGATACTTGATGACTAGCTACTCATACACACCTGCAACTTCTCTGCACTACTGAAACAGAAGATTTCATCCAGCTTTATTATATTACACCTTAATATCCCCTCTCACCTTCCTAAAATATTATTAAAAGTGCCTGCGAGCACCTCCATCCCTTTCAGACTGGAGCATACTCATCCTGAGCAAGCCAGCTGGCTGATTATGGTGATCTGCCACTGGCTGAGAGCAGCTACTACCTCTCAAATCATCACGGTTTTTTTACAGCAGTTTGAATTTTATTTTTGCATTTCTTGTTAGCCATAAATTGATTTTTCAAGTTAAAAAAAAAAAGAAAAAGAAAAGGAGAGAGCATGGGTTAAGAAATAGCTTCTCTTTATCTATATAGAATGTATGCAAGGAAATCTACATGGTCCAATTGCAGTTGCAGT
The DNA here is from genome assembly GCA_013397955.1 of Grantiella picta. Taxonomy (NCBI): domain Eukaryota; kingdom Metazoa; phylum Chordata; class Aves; order Passeriformes; family Meliphagidae; genus Grantiella; species Grantiella picta. Next base: position 157,177 of record VZRM01000197.1, on the reverse strand, counting down.
ATTCTTGTCTAGCTATTCATCAAAATCAAGGAACATCAATCTTCTAGTTACCTAAAAGATTACACAGAAAAGTGGAACACACAAACTGCAAATTAATCAGTGAGAAGTCCAGGAGCCTGACTCTCTCCAGCTGACATGTGCTAGTGAGGGAATGCACAGAACCTCCATTGTCATCCTACCCATCCTCTGCAGCTCTGCCTATGGTAAACACAGTGTGTTGCACAGATTATAGATGTAGCTTCTAGAGGTAATTGCTGTGAGAACATTCACCATACGATTCTAAAACTATATCCACACATTCATTTGGGAGAAAAAAAAATGTATATATTCTGGCAATCAGAATAAGACCTAAAGGTCTTCAGTTCCTGAAGGGAACCTGCAAGAAAGATGTAGTGTTGTGATACAATGGAGAGAGTTTCTTTACAGGGCATGTAATAGGACAAAGGGGAATGTCTTTAAACTGAGAGTGAGTAGGTTTGGGGTAGACATTAGGAAAAGAATTCTTTACTGTGAGGGTCTTGAGGCACTGGAACAGGTTGCCCAGAGAAGTTGTAGATGCCCCATAATAAAGACAAAACCTGTTTAATCATTTCTGTTCCCAGGAGATACTTTAAAGTCAACAGAAAAACCTACCCAGGTAATCTAGAGAGGAACTTTTCAGAAATTTAATTCAAAATCTGATTGACTGTGTTCAAAATTGTTTCTCTTCTTTTTTTCCAAATTATAATTTGGTTTCAAAATATGAAAAATGTTTAAAGGGTTTCTTTTCCCTTGCTAGCTTTAAAAATTCATCAAAGGGCATTTATTCTGCCTTGTAGCATTGGACCAAAAATTTTGTTTACTAGCATTTGTCCAAATAAGGTTGATCCTATGAAAATGCGTGAAGATTTGCAATAGCATTTAACTTCTCAGCAATTTTTCAAATACCATCTAATAATTTAATTAATCTAATAAAACTTTGGATTATTAGATTAATTAAATTAATCTAACAAAGCTTTGGAGCTCTATATGAAACTGTGTGCTGGGGAAATGATCTCAAAAGAACAACATAACATTATGCAGCTCTTTTTCAATTTTTGTCATTGGTTTCCACACAGTGTTACACTTTACAAACCTCAGCCAAATACATCTGCAAGCAAGGAGGTTGTAGTAAATGGAAATCACTCTGAGTCCAATGGATTACACACTGACACAGGACAAAGAGGAAAAAAATTATATGGCAAATTCTGCCTTATTATTTTGAGACATAATCCAGCTGTCTCTGAAAACTGTAGTGATTTTTCCAAAGTCTCCTAAGACTTTGGAAGAAAATTAATTATGCCTTTCGTATTTATAATATTCATTGCATGCTTGTACCCCGGACTCAAATTTTCATAAGTGCACGAAATCTATTTTCCCTCATTCATTTTGAAACCAGGGCAAGTACCCAAAAAATTAGATAAAATTTCTTATAAGGGTGTCAGAATCTTGGCATTTTACAAGTTAAAAGTGCTAGTGTGGGGTGGTGGTAGGAGGATTTTCCCCCTATTATTAATATTCTGTAAATAAAATATGACAGTCTTGCAATTAGATAGGCAAGATAAATATAGTATTAAAAATCTAGGAGCAAGAAAATAAACTGTAAAATTGTGATCTTTCCAAACTAGTTATTACCTACAACCAATGTGAGCTTGACATGAACAAATCTCTGTTAGATGAATAGTATCTTAAGCAATATTTAATTCAATTAACTTTTGTCCTCTGGTGCATTTCCTATTACACTGTAGAAATATCATTCCACTAAATATTATATTGATTGTTCAAGATTTGGGTAACTCAAATAGTGAATTCGCAAAAGAAAATGATGTAGTCCTTTTATGTGTACTAACTTTCTAGAATTTGTTTGATCTCTCCCCTCAGCTCTACTTCTACAAAAGAAGCAAAATGATGGTCAGGAGTAGAGTACACACAGACATGACCAAAGGCCTAAAAGAAAAACAGAAAGCACTTCAGCATTTAAATTTTCCATTGTGATTTGATATATGGCTCAGAAAATCTAAGCCACTAATTTCTTCATTGCACACACTTTTATTTCCATGTTAACCAATTGTCCTGATCAACTTCACTACTGGTAAATGCTAATTTCATAGTGATGCTCCATAACTTACTTCTAGCAGTATACACGAATTTAAGCTCCCTGCTCTCTCCTGATTAGCTCCTGATTTTTTAATTTCTTTTTTTCTTCCTTTTAATAAAAATGCATTGCCAGTCTAATTCATTCTTCTTAACCTATAAATAAGACTGCAGTCCTGGGAGTTCAGCATGCATTACTGAATTTAAGCCTAAGACAAATGCTCCACGAATATTATCTAGAAAACTTTCATATTACTTTCATTTTTCAGTGTAAAAAACAATAGAGGCTGCCTCTGCTTTTCTCTTTGAATACTCTTTTAGCCCGTCATGTTACTATTCATGCTTATAAATTAATTTTGGGACCTAGATATTTTGTTAGGTTTAGACGCTTAACCAGAATTTGTAAAAAAAAAGTTATAATGTGGTCATAGTGTAATTTAAATCCTCAAACTGCTAGCTAAAGCGTCAAGACTCTAAGTCTGTATTAAAAGCTGCTCTGACCCATCCCATCTTTTTTCCTCTCTAAACCCTCAGTCTTCACATATATCTCTCTTTTAAGAGTTGTTGTTCACCACAAATTGAGTCTACTTCTAAATTTCCTCGAGAAGCTCACTATGGAAGGGATTCTGTTGAATCCAGCATGCTGTACACAGCATTTAAAATGCTTTACTACTTCAAAGGACTGCTGTTTTAATCTCCCATTTCCTTAGGAGTTTGCCACAGCTGTCAGGCATTCAAACTTAGTGGGATAGCTGACTGACAGCACTGCACAGATGGGACACCTGACACCAGCTGATCCAAGAGATATCCCATGACATGTTTAGCATATAGAGGCAGAGGTAGAAGGAGGGGGAAGTAATGGCATTTGTCTTCCAAAGCACTTATGATGCGTGATGGATCCCTGCTTTCCTGCAGCTTCCTGAACTCCTGACTACCCATGGGAAGCGGTGAAATAATTCCTTACTTTGCTTTACTTGTGTGCGTGACTTTTCCTTTACCTATTAAATTGTCTATATCTCAAATCACAGTTTTTCTCTTTTACTCTTCCGATTCTCTTCCCCATCCCACCACAGGCAGTGAGTGAGTGGCTGTGTCAGGCTTAGTTGCCAGCTGGGTTTACACTACGGCATTCCAAACTATTGTTTGTGTAAAAGTGACTATTAATTAAGCTAAAAGTTGACTGTAATGAAGTACAAGACTGCTACTTTCACCGAGAGTACGGGCCATGCACCCTGTGCTGAAAACTGCATTTAGATTTCTGCCCTCTCTCCCAAGACCTGATGATGAAGTCTGAAATGTTTAGGAATGGAGAATTCATAAGGTCCTTCTTGCTAAATGGGTAGAAGAGTGGCAACAGGGCCTTAGAGGCTCCAGAAAAGATGGAGTCCTCTGTGAGGACAGTTTATTGGATGTTTCAGAATGCATACCTACTCTTTTACAGTTTAAGATAAATATTGCTAAAATTCAAATATCAATTATTTATGTTTGACATTAAATGATATGAGAAAATAAGATAATGTGTTTGGCAGGAAAAATTACCCTTTACAGTGCCAGAAACTGCAGCGATGTCTTGCAGGTGCCAGAAAGGAAAATCAGAAAAGGACAACACAAGATGCCTCTGTTTTGCAGCAAGAGCTGGGATCTTGCTGAATGTTTTTTTCTGCTTCAGAGAGCTGTCACACAGCAAATGTTCTTTTAGGTGCCCAGCAGACCAGCAGACATTGGCACATGGATATTAGTAAACTAAGCTGAGCAAGGAGCCATTCTCTGTCCCTGAAGCAAAGTGGCATGGCACAGCCACCTCCGCACAGCGGAGCACTTGGCTACTTGTCTTTTTCAGGCCTTATGCAGTACACTTCTGGCAAGGAGACCTGGTTGTTATTTTTATCTATTTTTGTCAGTTCAAAATCTCTGAAGAAAAATCTACAGCTGACTCTGAGATTACATGACACATACACTGAAGATCTGCAGTGTATCATAAAAAATATGTGGAGGAGTTTGAGGATTCAAAGTCTGCTGGGATAGTGCTAGGCAATTAAACGGAGCAGAGGAACCCAAATATGGAGCAGTGCTGTGGATAATGCCTTTTGGGAGTGTTTCTTGGCATCTTGTCAATTTTTGTTCAGACAAAATTCGAATGAACACACTGTCATAGCCAAAACTGTACGAGTGATGACACTAAGAACTCAGTAGCCAAAACAATCACAGGTTGGTGCAGAAGACTATCCCTTGGGCATATGCTTTTGTGGTGGTGGTTTTTTTGTTTGTTCATGTTTTGTTTTGTTTTTTCTTAACACAGACATAGTCAACAAAGGTTTAGTTGAAATCACAACAAAAAAGTGATGAGAGCTGTCCTATTTCAACTAGGAAAAAAAAAATAAAGTTCTTATGACAAAGCAAATACAATTCTTGCTGATTTGTTAAAGTTTTCAAGCCAAGCCAGAGACTCTGTACTATTCACCAGACATAGCCAGAAGAACAGATTGGATTCACAGAGGCAGCTACTACAAGCATCAATGTGCTGGGCTTCCCTCACAGTGCCCAAGTCCATAGTTGTTTTAATGCAAAGAGGTCCCACAGATCTAAGGTATTCTCTTCCCTTCCCTCTCTTGAAGGTACACTCAGCCTTGCACTCTTTTTTGTATGCTTTGTGTGTGATAAGTTTGGTCTGGATCACAGACTCAATCCTACCCTCTATAGTTGTGGTAAATACAGCCCATATAGATTCATGCAGCAGTGAAACAAAATTAAAGTGCAACATTTTTTCAGGAAGATTCTAAATTCTGTCTGTATTTAGGGTAACTATGGGGATTAACTGGGCGTGCCCTCTACTACAAACAAAATAAACAGAACTGAATATATCTTTTTCCCAGGTTCTAAAGGACAATGTTTGAAAGACAATAGATCTGAGTTTCCAAAACTTTTTAGGACTGGCACAACAAATTCAAATAAAGCTCTTCAAACACAGGTCTAATATATGTTGATACATATGTTAAACTGACAGCTGTAGCAGAAATGACCTCTGATTTTAGTTGTCCTGTTAGGTATTTTGGAAAATCGGAGATCTGAGATCTGTTGCTGCACAGTATTGTTACTAGCTTTTTACCCCCCTTACAAGTTCATCCTTGTATTTTAAATCTTAATATACAGTTTCCGGGGAATCTAAAATAATTTTTTATCACTGATCAGGTCTTTATGTATCACCAAACACTTTTCTTCTGCAGTAACTGTCCTTGAAATTTGAAAAATTAGGACTTTGCAGCAGCCTAGCTTAAAGTAGTAAGCAACAATTTTTCCTTTTCATTTAGTGTTCCCAGAAGACTTCTCATTATTAACTTCTTGCCTTGAACTTCTTAGAATGTCTTCCTCTAACATCTCTCTGCTTCATCTCAGCTTGTTTTTCAACATAAGGGAGTGGCACATATTTCAATAACAATTTGGCCCTATTAAATAGGACCTAGCTTCCTATTCAGTTGGGCAAAAACACACTTCTTTTGATTTATTCTTTACATTTCTCTTATGCTCTCTCATAAGTTATAACAGTTGTTTTCTTTTGCCTGTATTCATATACAATTCCTCTAGACTGGGTGTTCTTTGTATTTTTTTTCTCCTTTGACAAGGAACTATCCATTTAATTTTTGTTTTCACTTACTTCATTAAGCATAACGACTGTTGGCATTTAAAACACTAGCATACAGCAACAACTAATTACAATCAGTCAAGCTGCTTTGCCAGAGGACAGGAATTGCTCAGTTAAACCAGAGGAATAGACAATGAGGGCAACTGGTACTGCATAAGCAGGTCATCTGTTCTATCGCTTGAGATCACATGCATTAAATCACATTTTTAGCATTTTGGAACAAGCTGTTTTAGGGTCTAGAGAGCAAGCCATATGAGGATTAGCTCAGGCATCTGGGGTTGTTTAGCCTGGAGAAAAGGAGGCTATAGGGAAATTTTATCACTCTCTACAACTACCTGAAGAGAGGTTGTAGCAAGATGGGAGATGACCCCTTCTCCCAAGCAACAAATGACAGGACAGGAAATGGCCTCAAGCTGCATCAGGGGAGGTTCAGGTTTTTTACTGAAGGAGTGGTTAGGCATTGGAATGGGCCGTCCAGGGAGTGTGGTGGAGTCACCATGCCTGGAAGAGTTCCAAGAAATGACTGGACTTGGCATTTAGCGCTATGGTTTAGTTGATATGGTGGCATTTGAGCAAATCTTTGACTTGATGATCCTGGAGGTCTCTTCCAAACTTAAAGATTCTGTAATTCTATTTGGCCTTCTACCTTGTCTGCTATTTTTTGCCTCAAAGAAGATGGAAATATTATACTTCCCAGCATTCCTACTATTCTTACCAATAGCTAAGTTCTTAGAAGTATATCACATGCCCCAAAAGTCAAAAGAGTCATTTCCATTTAATAAATACTGACATGAGCTGTGTTTTTTTAACAGAAGCTGTACATACTCTCTTTGAAAACATCCTACACCTCACACTCTTCATTCTTTACCATCCCAGGCTCCACATGAAGATGCTGAGCCTTGATCTGGTCACATTTCTTCTACCCATCTTTCCTATATATTGACAGATGTGGCTTCTTAACACTGCATTAATAAATCCACCCACACCCCCGCAAAAAAAGAAAAAAAACAGTGAATTATGAATTTCACAACTGATCTGCTACTTGGTAACAAGAGCGTGAAAACCTTCCCTTTATTTGGAACTATTATTTTGTTATTTCTTGCTTCTCGTGAGCTGCAACTCTTTTGCTCCATTGATCTCTAAAGTTTAGATCCACGAGCAATTCCCTTCCTGATCCTGATGACACCTAAATGCAATGTAATGAAGCACAATATAAGAGCTAAACTCAGGATCTGCAAGGCAGTGATTTCACTCATATTTGACTCAGGTCCATTCATGTATTCATGTTCCTTATTTCCACACATTTCATTGGAAGTTGAAATCCAACTTCATGGATTAGTGCTGCTGCTTGAGCATGAGGGTTGGAAGAAAGTAATTCCTGAGGTGCCTCCCAGCTTCAACTATTCTGTGATTCTGTGATATACCTGCTTTTTGACTACAGGGTTATGCGGCTTGACTACATTAAAAAGAAAAAAAAATGTCTTAAAGAAAAGAAAAATCAGTGAAAGACAATGCTCTAGACGAAACTGGATGACAAGACACCAGGGGTTCTGGACCTCCAAAACAACAATATTTCAGAATAAGTTTCTCAAGCAGAGATGGATTGTAACCTGGCTTCCTCTCTGCTGACAAATAACTGGTGAGACAGAATTTTTAGCTTTTGAGTGAGGTTTCTGGTCAGCACATGAACTGCCCATTACAAGTGGCCTCGGTATTAGAAAGCTTTCTTAAAGTGACTGGATTCTTCCAAAATCTATTTTTAAGCTTTATGGGAATTTGAACTCTTATTCATCCAGTCCAGTCAATACCAGTGGGTGTCCCAGAAGGCTTCCAAAATGTGTTGTTCAACTGTGGTACAATCTAAGAAAACTGCAGCAAAAGACATTTAAACTAATTCTAGTGTGGAAATAAGTAATGATTTAGATTCATTGTTAGCAAAACATAAGCTAGAATATATGTAAATACTGATAATTCCTGTGTCACTCCTACAAAGTCTGTAAAATTAAACAATAAAATCTGCAGAACTTTAAATGCTTTTGTGATGGGTCTTTTTTATTCCAATAAAAATGTTTCAGGTTAAAAAAAATAGAATTGTGATTTTGCTTTTTTTAAACTATTTTAAAGATTATGTTTCTCCTATACATAGAGATAGACTGGTGTTCCTTCTTCCCTTTTTTAACCAGATTGCTTCATCTCACTACTTCTTCAGAGTACAAGAAAGATATATTGTATTATGTTCAGGAAAAATACATTCAGTCTTTTCAGATAAGTGGCTTATATATTGGGTTAAAAAAAAAGAGCAGGATTAAAGAAAAAAACAAGGACAAGGAAAGGGAATGCATACTAAGTGGCCTTCCATCACACAAGAGATTGAAGAAATCTCCAAAGCCTGCACTTCAGAGGAGTAATAAAGCAAACAAGAGAAGAGTGCACAATAGTAGAGTACATAAATGTCATGAGTAGATACAAATAAAGAGAAATTAATGAAATGTTCTTTTAGAAGAGACTGAATTATAAGTGCTATTCATATTTGTATTTATCTCTGAAGAGAGCTTACTAGAAAAGCAAAGTAACAGTGGGGAGTAAAGAGGGTAATATAAGAACACAGGCTGTTATAATAATTTTTCAGGTGGTTAAGAGAAAATTCTGTATAGGGAAAAAATGTGAGGTTGGCTCACTCTAGTGGTTGCAAAATTCCAAAAACAGTTGAAATTACTCTAAACCTTAACCAGGGCACCACCAGAAAGTTAGAGAGAATACTTCTGACATATTATGAAGTGTTCCAAAGTATTTACACACATTTTTGAGCAAACATCTATGTTGACTATATGCTGACTATTACAAAGATATAAAACAAGACTATAATCTATAGTGACATACAAAATGCATGCTCCTACCTTCAGATGCATCCCGTTTCTAGGAGTCCCCTTTTAAAAAAATAATTGCCATTTTGTGGATAACAGGGATGTGATATCTTAGAGAGGATACAGACTAACAGTCCTTAGATTACATGCATTTGCTGCCTAATTTGATCTCAGGCCTCAAGCACTCAAAATAAGGAAGAGGTAGGGTGACTGATTACTTACCCTCTCCCCATCCACCTGACACCATTTGAAGAAGAGAGACTTGATTATGTCCATGCTTACATCCTCCACTCTACTAATGCCGCTGGTCTGTCCTGTATCATCCTGTCAGCTCTGGGAAAGAAAGTCACACAAGTTTTCGACTGGAAATGTCTCTGGCATCATCAGATTTATAGGAAGGGGCATCTCATTCATGTGAAGACATACTGATTATCTACAGTGAAAAATAATAAAAGAGCAAGGGGTGATCCTAAGTAAGGTGACATCAGCTGATTTGTACCCATACTGCTTAGATTTAGATCCCTGCAGGCAAGTTTTATCTTGGAGAGGGCCATCCCAGCCCAAATCCAGGGAGCAAGCTGACATTTAAGCAGTGAAGGCAGTCATGGCTCCAGTCCCTGACCACTCTTGATCTAGTAAAACACACATACTCTGTCGAGGGCAAACCATTTGCCTTTTAACACTGTCTTATGTTACATGACCTCATGGAACTGAAGGACACTTGCAAACAACAGTAATGGTTCAGCTGAGCTGTATCACAGGGCCATTCTCTCCTCCTAAAATCATAGTTCCACAACAGCTGTTTTTCCTAGGAATAAACTCTGTGTTTTTCTTTATTCCAATGTGCAACAGTTTACAAGTCCATTATTTTCAGACCTGCGTCACTTCAATGAATTTGTAACTAGCGAAAGAGGAGATCAGAGGATATATATTTGAAGATATGAAATAATAATTTGATTCAAACCAGAGGAAGCTGAATAACTGGATCCCTACACCACCCCCATCAGAGATGGGTTGTAAGTTATGCTATGGTATAGAATAAGACGCCTTGAAAAATTCAAGTGTCAATGTGTAGCTGAAATATAAAACTTTGTCCTATCTGATAGAAGGAAAGAAAGTGTAGAAAGAGGCCTTCTTTTTATGAGCCTCATCTGGAATTTAAACTGGACACAGAAGTTCTAACATTGGACAGCACTAAAGTAAGCTACAAGCAGAGCATCTTTAGCTGAATAAAGTGGACTGCACTGTAAAGACAGTGTCAGGCTTAGTAAATTGATCTGATCAATATTTAAAGAGACAGTTTGTTTTACTTATTTATAATACATAGAAAAAGGCTTTTTAAATTTTATCTGTAATTCATCAATATCCTTGACAAAACTAATTCAGACTCAAGTATTTTATCCAACAAAACATCTTTTCTCAACTAATATATATTTGTCTATGCAGAGCAAAGGAAAGTTGCCTCCATTCTTTTCAGTTCTAGTTCTTTATATCACTTGATTAATGATATAAAGTATTTACCAAGATTCAGAATCTTGCTTTATAAATTCAACTTGAATGTTTTAACATAATGCAGTTTATATTCCAAGCACTCAACAACAACAAAAAAAGATGAATTATTACCCATTTTTAAAACAGTAAGAGCTTAGGGAATTATTCCTTTTTCATGACATATAACTGATTCTGTAGCCCCATTTATTCATTTAATTGTAAGCAAAGCTTCAATTTTATTTAAAAAAATCATCCCCTGATCTTCAAATAGATAATTCTTTTATATAAAAGTATCCATAAGTTTAAGTATTTTTAGGATTGAGGACTAAGTCTGTGGTTTTTTTGACAATGACTGTCCTCTTTTTGTTCTATTCTTTGTTTAGTTCTGGCTACTAATCTGATGTTTGAACAAGTTTCTTTTCTAATCTGTTTTATATTTCCTCACGACAAATATACATATATATAAAAGCAAGGTTCTAACTTGACAAGAAAGTTGAATTCTACTATGTCTTAAAATATAACGGATTTTACTTCCTGTCCACATAAAATATTAAAGAAAAGCAATTCAATTACATCTCCATCCCAGATGAAAGTTGGGGGAGGGGAAAAGGATGTCATACACATTATTAAACAGATTTCATCACTGCACATTTAATGAAAGATGCACCGCACTGAACCCTAGCATTTCATTACTTACAAAAATCTCCACATGCTTACATGAGGAAAATCAATGAGACTTAGACAGCCAATAATGCTGCAGCTTTAAAAAGTCTAGAGGAACAGAATTACTTTTGTTCACTCCAGACGTATATACATAACAATGGCTTTTATCAATATTGTACTAATCTGTGCTTAAAAAGAATTCATTTCCCTAAGTGATAAGAAGAGTGATTGTTTTCTATCAAGAGTGAAAACATAATGAAATGAGATAGAAAACACATGTTGCTAAATAAAATATCATTTTTTGGCTGCAAAGCAGCTTTCTTGAACAGAAAACTCAGTTATGGATATCTGTGGGATAGGGGCTGAATTTGTTATATCTGTTGTGATGCATCTCTTTTTCTTATTTTTATACAAATGAGTGTGTAGAACACACAGATAGAAACCATCTTTGTTTTTCTGTACAGATATTCTGTACACAGAATACTTGGTAAAATTCCTATTTTAAAGAAAATGAGCTGAGAGACTTGAAATTCCTCTTGTGCTCTATGTTTTAGCTGGATTCTTCTGTAGTAGATGAGAAGTCCGTAGTAAGTCCGTAGGGACAAGTCCATAGGATGTTAGAAAAATCTCCTGAAAATTTTAGGTCATGCCATGGAAAAAATGTACAACTAAAATGCTGATTCTTAATGGAAAGAAAATGCATCTATCAGGAGCGAGTAAATAGCAAATACTCAAAGAGATTAATAAAGCTATCATTAACTTATAACACTAATGGAGAAATGCTTAATATTTTTGCCTCTGTATAAAGTATTGTCGTGGTTTAACACCAGCTGGGAAATAAACGTCAAATAAGCCATTGCCTTTCCACACCCCCTCCAGTGAGAAAGGGACAGGAGCAGAGACTGTGGGATGAGATAATCATAAAATAATTTACTGGAAGGCAATTCAATAATGCACAGTAACAGCAAAAATATCAAAAACAAAAGTATACAAAACAGAAGGTACTTTACGCACGAAAGGTACTCACAACCTCGACTCAGTTCCCAGAGTCACAGGCAATGAAAAACAATGAAAACCTGGATCATCTGCATTGCCCAGCACTGCCTGCTTTCAGACCACTCCATTGCTCTCATTCAGTTGAGAGGTGGAAATCAAATAAGCAGGGTATTTCCTGTGGCCTCCATGTAATGTAATAGCTATTATGGCATTTCATATCCAGAGAAATACATCCCCTAAAACATTTATTCTATACCTTGAAAATTATACAGTATAAGAGAATTAAATCCAGAGGATATGAAGCTATATTTCCTTTTGAATAAACTGAAGAGATTAGCAAAGAGTTTTAGGACTTCTAAATCTTATCTGGTCATCAATTAATCAATACTATCAAGATTATTCTCAATAAAGGTTTTTAAACACACTAGATCACTGAAACTCTTAACCTATAGGGCACATTTGTGTACAACTTGTGTCCAAACATGTGTGTAAGATTGCATTCTTCTTCAGCAACCTTTTTTAATTGCTAATAGTGTGGAAAATTTGGGTCCACAAACATTAACACCTGAGGTGTGACAAGTAATCAATACACAGACATGATTTACACCTGCCAGTAAAGTCTTACCATTTACCTGCTACTTCATACATTCAACTGGCAAGCTTTCTGCTTCTCTCTTTTTAGGAATTAAAAGTCACTTTCATTTTATGTGACTTTATTCCTTGGCTAAATTTTATGTCTGTAAATTTTATCCCTATTTTCAGATCCTTGAAGCATTTCTTGCACTTGATAAAACAACTATCTTCACAATCTGAAGAAAATTGCAGAAAGTTGTCAGGACATTCCTTCCTTCTTTGGGAACTTGGTAAGCGACCATGCTCCATTGAACTGATTCTCTCGAAATTACAGGATGGTTCACAGAGAGTAAATCAATTCTAAAATCTTACATAATGCTAAGGCTTCTCCCTAATTTAGCAAGAGAAGCCAACATAGCAATTTCCTCCCATTTGATCTGCAGTTTCTACATCCACACAGTTCACTACATTCCTGTTTCTGTATTTTGTTCAATGATCTCGCGACTTTTTCCTCATTTTCACCTTTTTTTTCTCTCATCTAGGTTTCAGTCAAATATTAGGAACAAATTCCTTACTCTAAGGCACTGGAAAACATTTCCCAGAGAAGTTTTAGATGCCCCATTCCTGGAGGTGTTCAAGGCCAGTTTGGATGGAAATCTGATGAACCTGGTGCGGTGGAGGCTGTCCCTCCCCATGGCAGGGAAGCTGGAACTAGACGATGTTTAAGGTCCCTTCCAACCCAGGCCATTCTATGATCCAATGATTCTATAGCAATCTTCCTTTTATAACACTTCTACCAAAGGTTTGGGAAGGGTGCAGCTGAATATTTATGTTCTTTACTCTCTCTGGGTATTGGACTTTTCCTTTAAGATGAAGATATCTATTCTTTCACCTTTCTTTTTTTTTTTTTCTCATTTATATAAAAAACTTCTTTGATGCTTAAGCAGTTTCTTTAAAAAAAAGCAAAGCCCAGTGAGAATCAGAGCATCTGCCAGGGCTTATACATGTTGTTATACACCATTTAGTTAACACTAATTGTAACCAGTCCATGAGGCACAGTCACTGATTGATGAAATTAATGGTCAGTTGCTGGCTGATACTAACTGGAGCAGTATGATTCATGTATATCTACCCAGCTACAGAACTAATGAATCACAGGTCACAGCTGCATTGCTACTACATGCTTAACAAAAATGTATTGTTAAGAGAGCAACCAGGGAATGTAAGGGATGGCTGCTTTTTACTACCCACCTCTTTGTGAAAAACAGCCAGGGCACCTGAAGGGCAGTAAATTGGCCTGTTTCCTCCTTATAACAAATCTTTTTTTACCAATGGTACTTGAAGATAGCCTGCTGTTGTGGTTTAACCCCAGCTGGCAATTAAGCACCATGGAGCCTCTCGCTCACTACCCAACCAACAGGATTGGGAAGAGAATCAGAAGAGTAAAAGGGAAAAACTCGTGAGCTGAGATAAAGACAGTTTAATAGGAAAAGCGAAACCCACCCATGCAAGCAAAGCAAAACAGGAAATTCATTCACCATTTCCCATGGCAAGCAGGTGTTCAGCCATCTCCAGGAGAGCTGGGCTCCATCATCCGTGACAGTTACTTGAGAAGACAAATGCCATTTCTCTGAATGTCCCCTCATTCCTTCTTCCCCAGGCTTTGTATGCTGAACATGATTCCACAAATTTTGGAATATCCCTTTGGTCAGCTCCAGTCAGACGTCCCATCTGCATTCCCCCCAACTCCTTGGTGGGATGTAAGAGATGTATGAGAAACAGAACAGGCTGTTAAAGTCTTACACCGTGTAAGCACTGCTCAGCAGTAACAAAAACATCCCTGTGTTAAAAAACCTGTTTTCAGAACAAATCCAAAATGCAACTCCAAACTAGTTACTGTGAAGGAAATTTACTCTACCCCAGACAATATTAGCACACCCACTGAGCTGATTTCCTGAATCTTCTCTCCTCTGGTCTCTGTCTGCACAGAGGACTGGCTGTAATTTTGCTAGGGGCAGGTCTCCACTTCTGCAGAGATGGCCTATGGCAGTGCACTTAACTAAAACACTCACTTCAGTATTTTTCATGTTCACCTCTCTTTCTTGTGAAATGAAAAACATCAAGACATGCTTATAGAGATTCTGAGCACTGTTCTAGAAGGCTTCACCTGCATATTTTCAAAGGTAAGTGACTCTTCTCCGCTTTCTTATGAAGAAGCAAAGTACGAATCTTTCTTGCATAAGAAAACTTCCACTTCCTGAAAAGGTCATGTGGGATCATAGCATTATTTAGTCAAGTTTAATAAAGAGTTACCAGCATTGTCTGTTTCATTTTTATGAGGTGTTCTTGGAATTTTGCTGTGGAAGTTAAGCCTTCCCAGTAAAAAAGTGTCATTAAAGATAAAAAAATTTTGAATATATTTTAAGGTTTTGTTTTCAAACTCCAGTGAACACAATTAAGGAAGTAAATAATTCTGCCCAGCTATATGCCTCCTGAGGATGAACAATTGGTGAATTTCACTTTTTTTTCACCTGCAGAAAGATTCCTGTTCTTTCCAGAGGCAGTCTTGATGGATTGAGCAAGAAGCATGCACTCTATAATTTTTCACTACATTATAATAAAGTGGACTTTTTCTAAATGTCACAGTTTAAATTTCATGGGGCATGAAATCTACTTTTGAAATGAAAATTAAAGCCCTTTCCCAAATAAAAAGTCTAATCTTATACTCAAAAACACTTCAAATTTCCTGACATTATTAACTTTGGAGGGCTGCCTGTAAGATGATAAAACTATCTGACATATTAAAACTGAATTTCCTTTATGTAATTATGCTACAGAATATTTAAAATGTATAAGGTTCTAAAAATAATATTAATGTGAATTTAGCAGTATTTTCATTTGATAATAATAAATCTAAATGCCCTTCATTTTAACATGCTAATGGTAACACAAATACTAACATATTACTTCCAAAGAAAACTATTTTTGGACTAAAAATGTTGATAATGTCAAAAAAAGATAACACTGCACTAGTCTCAAGGAAGCTCAACATTAAGTATACTCATTTGCTATTGAAGTTATAATACATTCTGTATTTTCTGCTTGAAAAGGAGAACAAAGATTCTTATCACATTCTAAACAGTTGTAATAGTTCCCATACTTTATAGTAATCCATAATTAATTTATTCATTATTGTGATACCTAAAGTCAAGGGTTTTTACAGTGATTTAAGAAGAAATATATAAACAGTACTGAAGATTTTCAAATGTCCTCAGCTTGGAGTTTCTAAAACCCAGACTAGTGGGAAAAAATGAGAAACCCATAAAACACTCACAAAAAAAACCCCACATAATATCTCTTTGGAGGTTATTAGGTCTTGATAAAAATAAAAAAGAAAATTTTTGCCTTTTCTTTAGTTTGGTTTTTGAACATTAACTTCATGTTAATTCCATTTCAGCAGTCTGTGGTATAAGCAGAGCAGCAAGATAGACAGATGTATAAAAATAAAGATTACTTTTTATGTCAGTATAGCATTCTCCCCTGATGCAGAAAAAATACTGAAGACTTTGATTCTGTATTATTTGATATCTTACTTTACCATAAAGCAGCCATATGTTCAAGGATAAACATCTTGAGAAAACAAGCATTAAATATTGTGTTCACAGCTTTTCTATAGTGGAAAAGTATGAAAAAGTTACCAACTTTTCTCATAAGTATCAATAAAATGTGCTTTCAGATGTTTAATTGGAAAAGAAAAGTCTGATGATTTAGACACCAGGCTGAAATTTTGAAAACCCAGTTTTAATTTCATAATTCAGAACTCCCCTCTACTCACATACTTTTTATTTTTATCATCATCTAATCTACAGTGAATTTCACCACTCTCTCAAGAACTGGCCCTGGATCAGTCCCTTCACATTCCAGCTGAGTTTAAAAAAAAACAACGAAGTTTTTTATCTCAGTTGCATCTCTTGCCTGGAATGTAATGGAATCCATTCCCATTAGATGTCAAAAGCCCCCTGTAAAAACTTGTTCGGTTTCATTTTCCTTGGGGGCTAAGGGCAGATGCCACATGCCAGCACCAATGTCAGCACCATGAAGCATCACAAGAGGAAGTGCAGAGTGGCACAGGGAGCACAGACTGCAGCTGGGATTCCCCTTACCACCCCCGAAGCCATAGAGGTGTCATGGGCTGAGCATGAAAAGCAGTGAGCTGTTTGGTCCTGCTACTCCTTTTCTCCTGTGACTTCATGCATGAGGTGATTTGTGAGACTTTATTCTCACTGTCTGGTTGACCCTCCTTTGCGTTACAAAATTGAAAGACAGATGTTTGGTGCTGAAATACAAGTTCAGATACGGCACTGGCAAGTCCCCACACTTTCATGCACCTGTGCTGTAGAACTCAGTGTTGCCAAGTGCTGGCTTTACCAAAGTTCACAGAAGCAGCCCTGTGGCAGCACAGGTTAAGAATGAAAAGGAGGAAAAAGAAAGCAGCAATGCCCTTTAACCTTTATCAGGGACACTTTGGGGTGTTTCGACATAGAAATTTTAAATATCCTCTTCAAGTTAGTACTGTCATGACAACTTAAGTAATTTTTACCGTTCTTGTTTTGTATAATACTGTTCACATAAATTTCAAGTGTCTTATATCTAGGCACGCACAGGCACACACATGCCCCACCACAAAACATTTTTTTGAGATCTCCACTAGATAAAAAGCACTTGAGTCACTGCCTCTTGCAAGCACCCAATTGCAGTCACCAGCTATAAAAGAGCAGTAGTGAGAACCCTCTGTGACAGTTCTTTATCTCATTCCAAAAAAAAACCCAAAACCCAGTATAAAATCATCTTTATCAACTGTTTAAACTGTACTATATTTGGCATGAATTGGGCTAGGAATGTTCACATGATCCCTTGTACCATCTGAAGCTTCTGTTTTCTTTAGGTATCAAAATCTAGAAGCACTCAAGGACGGGTTTAAGCATAACTAACTTCAGACTTGAAAAAGTTACATTTACATCTGAAGCCAGAGGCTCCTTTACTTGGTGAAAGACGCACTCCTAGACAATTCAAGGGATCCATCTTAAACACTCCTGAGGAACGAATCACCCTTAGGAAGTATATAACTTTTACTTGGCTGACCAGGGAGTCTAGGATGACTAGATCATATTTCAGCATCTTACTGTCAGATGCTTCAGTGAGGACAGATGAAGCCAAACCCATTTGTCTGTGGATTTACTTGTCACTATTAATTGTTACAATAGAAACACCCAAGTTTCCTACCATTAACAATCTTAGAGACAAGGGTTATCCAATAAAGAAAAACATTTTGTCCAATATCCTTCAAGATTTCTTATGTGAATCTGAGATTCAAAGCCTGCTATATGTGCAGACACCAGACATCCTTTTCAACTGCCAGATAAGGTAATAAAAGACAGCAAGGAGTAGGGAAAGCCATTATATCTACCTGAATGCTGCAGACCTGCAGAAAATGTAAAGTTGTTGTGACTACGATATATGCCAAAAATGTATGTGGCGTGCCACAGGATATCAGTAAAGAACAGTAGCCAAAAAATGTTTTGAAGATATCAGATCAAGGAAAGTACATTCATTCCTATTTTATTGGCAGCACTTTTGAATTACAGTGCTGTCTCACTATCATGAATATAAAGCTGTTACTTCCTTTGGTTTTTTATATCACTTCATGCAGATTTTCTAAAAATACTTCTGAGACAAAAGTTTTCAGAGACTAGCCCATCACAGAAGCTCCAACTGAGCTTTCAAGAAGGCTAAAAACAAGTACTTATATGAGCAAGACTGACTTTTTCACATTTATTATCTGTTGTCTTTTCTATTGCAATCAAGAAGGTGAATGTCTATGCAAATGAAACATTTTCAGTGCTGAGCTGAGCTGTGTATCCTGCAGAAGGCCACTGTACAAGCCTTACCCATCCAACACAGACTGCAGCATTTTTCTCTTGAAACATAAGGTGTTTGTCAACCTGTAACTTTCCCAGACCATGCTGAATAAGGAAGTGAAATTAAAGCAACCCATACTTGACCACAGTGCAGAAAATTTTAATTCAATCTCAAAAAATATAGATTATTTCTAACTTCATGTAAAAAGAATCACTAAAATTTGTGATTGTTTGTTTTCAGGACCATGGTAGAAATTAAACGGGAAACAGAGACAGATAGTGCAAAAGAAGCAAATAAACAGATAAAACTTGATGTTTCTTTAAACCTTCTGAGAGGACTTTCTATGGAACTGAGAAAAAAAATACTTCCTGATTTGTGTTTTGTAGAATGTGGTTCCATTTCCTCTCTTATATTATGAGGAGTCAGAAAGACAACTTATCTTCTATGATCAGTCTGTGATGAAGAATCTTGCTTTCATTAGGCATTATTTAAATCTAAAACTCTAAGTTACTACTGTTTCATACTGTGCTTCTGAATATGTTACCTGAAACCAATTAATATTCCAGGTTAAATCACTTTTTCCATGTTCTTTGAGAACACAAAAGGTTTAACAAAAGTCACTATACTTGCCAAATAACCACACTGAGTTAAATCCTCCACAGGCTCACTCAGTTCCAGTGAATTCATAATGTATCACTTGAATATAAGGTAAGAACTTTTCAAGGTGGGGATTTTTTTTTTGACAGTATTTCTTGGGTTTTTTCTATCATCTGACTGGGAGTTTAACTGCTGAAAACTGTTAGATATAGTACCAGTGGACTTTTAAAACTAGTCGAAGTAAAGTCATATTACTGAATTAGTGTATTTTAAGGTGTGTAAAAGAGAAAATACATTAACCATTATCCTCTATATTCTGGAACAACACCAGAAAGACAGAACTAAAGTTCTACTGAAGCAAGAGTGATTTGCATTTTTGAAATCATGGCCTTAGTAAACTAAAATAAGAATTAATCTTGTACTACCTAAAAGTATTCCTCTCCTAATCAAATGAGGCCAGCAGCTTCTTATGTTTTACATCTGTTTATACTGAGAGAAAGAGGCATAATCTGTTGCTGTGTGTTTTTGTAAAGCCTGGCAAAATGACACGGAGCTCAGCTGGGGAATCCAAATGTTCTTGAAATATTTTTCAACATATCATTCATCATAATCATTGATAACAATAATAACAGCAAATAATTGATGCCAGTGGGATCAATGTTCATGTAAGAACTCAGTAAAGCATTACAACACATTCTTGTAATTTATAATTACAATTCTAACAAGGATCATTTTAACCAATAATAATAATATAAATAACAATTAATTGTAATAATAATGAAAATGGTATCTCTTGATGCCACACTTATAGAAGCTCTATAAATATCTTTGCTGAAACCTAAAATAAAACTCCTTTTAAACTTCAAGGAGTTGGACTTGATGCTTAAGAAGATTAGTGTGTGCTAAAGTCTTCAACAGCTGCTTAGAATTAAATATCAAGAGTTTAAGGGTCTCTTTAACACTAATATCATAATTTACTTGGCAACAGAGGGAAATAAGCTGTCACCTAAAGACCCTTATAAAGCACCATTGCGGACTTCCAATAGTCTGCAGGCATCTTTATGTATCTCTTCTGACTTGTATTTTGCAACCAATTTCATCTTGTGCCAAAAGAAAGTGGAGGCAGCTTCTCTCCTGTACTGGGATTTCCCTTAAGTGTTCCTTCCTTCTTGAATAAAGCCCATTGTTTAGAATAACTATACTGAAATTCTAGTTTTATAAACTTGCCAAAAGCCTGGAAAGACTTTCAGTTCCTAGAGAAATTGATGGTTCTGACAAGTTGTGGATGTCCCAGCTCTGGAAGCCAGGTTGAATGGAACTCTGGCAACCTGGTCTAGTGGAAGGCATCCCTGCTGTGTTTGTAACTAGATGATCTTTAAGATCCCTTCCAACCCAAACCGTTCCATGATACTGTGATTCTGTGATTCTATCGCAGTGATGATGAGTTTGGTGTGACTGAATCAGCTAAGAGCACAATTCAAAGAAAATTAGCTTCCCTTCTTTCTCTTCTCAGACTTTTCTCATGTATTTGATATTATTATATGTCTTATTATTTCTCTTATTTAGGTAGGAAAAATTTGGATCTTAGTAAACATAGTTTATTGAACCAAAGCTTTACTATGCCTACTTTTAAATAAATAGGTTTCTAGATTTAAAAATATACATACAGGCAAATAAACCCAAAAGATTTTTTAAACACTATCCCCCTAAATCCCCTGTGAATCTTAAGTGTGATTTTGATAATCAAGGCCTGACTTCTGAAGATGGTGAAAAAAAATCAGAAAGCCAGGCCAGCCAATGGCAACTGGTGACGAAAGAGACATAGCCTCTTTCTAGCCCAGATTCCACAATCCTGTTTCCATTCCTGCCACCAACTCTTTAATCCAAAACGTACAGAATGATCCTAGAGCAACACCAGGACTGGAGCTTTGTCTCATTTTTGCCAGAAGAAAGGTCTGACTTCAAGACCACAGCCCTTCTTGCATTCCTTCTGAGTCCACATTTTATTTCTGTCACTGGAACAGCTTCCATCAGGACAGAGAAAAAAAATCCCCATCTCATCCTTGCAGTACCATACATTTTCTATGACAGTCTGAAAAACGTGAGAGGCTGACCAGTCTCTGCATCCACTACTCAATTTTTAGAATAGCAACTTTCTCTTGGCAGTTCTGAAAATCTTCCCTGTCCTATCCCCAGGTCTTCCCAATTTCTCCCACTGCATTTGAAAGAGTTACCTATAAAGCCAATTTTCATTTTTTATTTTTACTTGTATAACTGTCTTTCACTGTTTTAAACAACTTCTGGATGAGCATATTTGTTTTCATTATGGTTTTAAAATGTAATGTGTCTTTCTGCAAATGCACAAGCAACAAGTATCACTCAGGCTCATTGTGAAGCCCTGGGACTTGGATTACAGGTGCCTTTTAGGTCATGTCTATTACTGAATTAATTTGACATTTGCACATGTAAGAGCAAGCTGACAGTCCACTGTGAACTGCAGAGAAAGTAAGGAGTTGGGTAATTTAGTCTCACCCTGCCCTTAAATGTAAATCAAGGATCATTTCTAGCTGCAATTTAGACACAAACACAGTCCACTGAATTGACTATACTCTGTAGCCATCCACTCAGAGTAATTGTCTTACCTAGCAGAACAGCAATGCATAATACATCCTACAAACAAATCGCAAAGCAAAGCAAAACAAAACCTAGGTAAACATCTGAAGCACTTTCCAAGACCAAATTCAGCGTAATAGCTCAGGATGTTTTCAGATTCACCAGATAATTATCTTCTTGCTTGAAGGATGACCATGAACAAAATACATTCAAGAATTTAAATACAGTGAGCAGAATTTAATTAGCCTGATACTGCTAATCAAAGCAGATGGACTAGATCTACAGGAATCTGTATTTAATTTGAAATAAATTGCATAATTTTAATTTATTTCTACAATCTAAAATTAGTCCAGGCAATAGCAATTTAATCTATTAACACAAATGGAGACACAGTTAACTATAGGGCCTAAATGGAGTCAGACAAATAAGAAAAAGAAAATAAAGATAAACCATTGCACAGTCATCCAAAGCAAAAAAGCAGAACGCAGATTTGAATAATGCACCAGAATATGTATTTAAATATGAGAAAATACAGTGCGAGGATTAGATCAAGTTCTTTTTCTTTGGGGACAGCATTAATGCATTTCTATTTCATCAGATTGTCAAATTTTCTGTCTGTGAGGCAACCAAAATCAGCAGACATTTTTTAAAATATCATGACAGCTTTTGGGCCATATTTTGATTCATCATTACTGTAAATTACTAATGGCTGAGGACTACTTTTTGTTAGCTTAGTGACAGACTGGATTAAGTTCAAGGTTTAATGAAAGATAGAATTCATAACTCAGAAAGAAATAAGGTGTTTCTTCTACCCTTTCTTATGACAAATCTAAGGTCATCTTCCTGTAAGTCTCATAAATTAGGCTGAGATGGAAATCTAGACAACAATCATTATTTATTATTTTAATTTATTCTTAAGGCCATTTTATGGTTTATAAGAAAGGATCCAGCTACTTCATTATTGTTTATGGCAAGGTTTACCCTGTGAAGACCCCAGCATCCCAGTAAATAGCTAGCAAAACAACCAAAAAACAGAGATGAGAGGCAACACCTCAGCCTAAATGTCTCATGATGGAAGGTTTAGCATTATTATAGATTTCTTTTTCACGGTGTGTTTTTTGGTGGGTTTTTTCCCAATCTGTGGATGGATGAAAAACCAGGATTGCCTAATTCAAAATGGAAATCTTATTTTTCTTTATACAAATTCATTTTATTTTATTCCTTATTTTATGTACTGATGTAGGCTCCTAGAATCTTTGTTTTGTTTTTACAGTACTGCACGTAACGGAAATATTGGGACTGTGATTCTTAGATTCTATGACAATACAAACAATTAACTGTAAGAAAAACAGAAAACAAAAAATCTGATTCAGTTATTCAATTCTTCTTATGAGGGGTAAACAAGAGTTTCACATCTTTGTTCATTAGCTGAAGGAAAATAATTAGACTGAGATTCCAGACTCTGAATGGCGCTCTAATGGGAATAAGACATACAAATGATAACAGAATTTGCTATTCCTCTTTCCTTGGTATTGCAAAACACTGGTAATTGGATACAAGTACATTGAACTAATATTAACTATTATCAAGGATCAAATCAAATGTAATAAGCTGTAATGTCAGTAGGAATAAGGTATGGCGAAGAGAGAAATCTATATAGGGAGGAATAACCTGCTCTTTATTTTTAAAGTAATTAGATAAAAATCCAGAACAGATTTGGATACTTTCCAACAGTACTACTTAAACAGCTTTCATTCTCAATAGCAAAGGTTCTCATCTATTCCATTCACAGTGGCAATTGTTATATAAATTGTTCAGGCTGTTACCTATACAAGAAGAATTTATCATGCATGCAAATTCCAGTATATAGCCTTGATTCCCAGAAACAGCAATCATGAAAACGTGTGTCACCCATGGCTAATCTGTCAATATAGCCATCCAATGGGCAAGGACAGAAGGAAGAATGAAAGAATAAAAAAAAAAAAAAAAGGAGAAAATGGAATGCATTTCAAGATAATACACTTTTGTTCTACAGTAGAACTTTAAATAATTTTTTGAATACTGGCCCAGCATGACTGTAGCAATTAATGAAATATAAATTGTAGAGAACCGTATAGGAGTTCCTTCCAATTCCCATTATAATTCTACTGATTTCATTGCAAGCCTATTAAATAAGTATCCACCATTTCTGCATTCACACACACAAGCTAAAATTTCTGTAAATATGCTCTCATGAGACATCGGTGCTTCACCCATTTGCAAAACACCCATATGTACAGAAACTACAGCTAACAGAAAACTAAAAGCCCTACCACAGGAACTAAAGAATCATCAGAACACTCTAATTACAAGCCATATTTCTCAGTATGCCCTCTCTAACGCATATCACTGTGCGCCTGTGCATTGCTTTAATTGCCTGAAAAAAAAACCTCTCTCACACACACTCGTCTCCTTGGAAGAAGCTGACAGCACAAATATGCAGTGGATGTTAATTATTCAATGCACTTACCATAAGACACTCAGGTATTATGAAGATCAGCACAGTGTAAGAGCACATATAAAAATAATAGAACAACCCACACCGCAAGAGTCTGACAAAGCTGGAATAAATTAAAAGCTGGAGCAGCAAGCAAACATTAATAATTCCACTAGGAAAATGTTCTTTAACAGATTTTGAAAACCTATGTCCACGCTTATTTTCTATCATTCATATTAGTGTTAACCCATATTGTTTTTCAGACTGATTGAGTTTTCCTTGATCTTCCAGAGTACTTAAGTATTATGTGCCTCCCTGAGGTCATCTGCACAGACAGCATCTGCCATACCTTCAGCAGCTGCCACTGAAAATACCTGTAATATTTTAATTTGTTCTTTAAAATTCTACAGCTGAAAATCTATTCTAATCAGAAGAGGCTCTGTATTGTTGTAGAAAGCCACTAGAAGAAATTAAAACAGCTTCAGACAATATATTGCTTACGAGATCTAGCATAGTGCTTGCTATGTCTATGAAAACAACTGTTCTTTTACAGAAATTTTTGCTCACTCTTAACTCCAGGAAAATGAAAAAATGAGAAATGAACAAGTTTGACTTCAAGGTTAATGCAGCAGAAACCCTTTCATTCCAACCCATTCTCTTTCTAACCTGTGATTTAATTATTGCTATTAATATTTGAGGCATTGTGAGAGTTCACTGGTAGTTAAAACAAAATTGTTTAGGAAAGAATAAAATTTTTAACATTCAGGTGTTCCTAAAAAATAATACAGATTTTTAGAAAATAGAATAACCGTCTAGTTTAGACATTTACAAAATTAAACTGCAAAGAGCTATGTAGTCTATGTCTGCCATCTACTGTAAGAAAAAAATACTGCAGATCTCCTGCTTGAACCAAAATACAATTATGTCTTTAGATTTAAAAAAGGCCAAAAAATAAAATTAATTTAAAAATAAAATTAAGGAAAAAAAGAAAAGAATTACCAATTAAAAAATGAAGAAATCATAGATTTACTATTAAAAATATATAAATATATCGTTTGGAAAATATATCTTTTATTTGCTGTAATTTTAAAAATGGGGATTGAAACAGCACAAAGAAAATGAGCCTATAATTTTAGAGTGTTTGCCACCCATGGGAGATTGTGTATGAGTAACAACTATAAGCATCATAGTGAAGGTATGGACTGTTGGACTTTCTTCAATGCTTGCATAGTTCTCTTAATGTAGAAATATAATTCCAGCTTTAAAATCTCATTTAAATGTCCACAAATAGTGTAAAAAAGTAACTCTAAATTGTGGCATGATTTTGTTATTGGGCAGCCCCTATAGATATGTTCACATTCAAGCACTGATTTCCCTGTCATCTATACCATTGTTTAACTTTTTCCATGGACCTGGGCTGAATTAGTCCAACTGTATATATGCACATCTATAGGCTTTGAGGCCCTGGATCTTTTTCTGACTGTCCTATTTAGCAGCAGAGACCAAATTTGATTGAACTGACTGCAGCAGTGCACAGTCATCAGCTTCTCTTACCTGATCAGGCCACTAATAACATCACCTGGGAAAAGAGATTATGTCAAAGAGATACTAGTGCTGCATTAGTAGAGCACAGGCAAAATTTTAGTGTTTCCCTGGGCAGATTTGGTCACGTGCCTTATTGCATACCCATCAGTGGACTCAGATCCTGAACAGCAAAGAAGCTTCTTCAGTGGTTCACAGAGTCACAGAATGTTCTGAGGTGGAATGGACCCACAAGGATCATCAAATCCAACACTTAACTCAGGTCCTCCTTGTGACTTCTCACCGTCAGAGTTGCAGAAGACTAAGATGGCTTCCTTAGGCTTCAAAGACCAATTTTTAGAATTCCCTATGAAGAAGGGAATTAAAACAAAATCAAGTCAACTTGGAATAAGACTGTGACAAGCCCTCAGAGAGGCATTACTTCAGTTCCTCTCCTCTGCAGCATTCAAAGGCTGACATCTTCATCTTACCTCACAATAAAAAATTTGCATGCTATCCCTTGACAAACTAATGCCTGAAGAAGACCATCTGCTAGCTAAATAAACTTTAAGCCACATTACAGATGTCAGAATTCTTTTTCTTAATCACAAAATATCCTTCTAATCTATTTCTACCTGGGAAGATAATATTTTTCATTTTCAAGATATCTATCTAAATTTATTCAACATTTCTTATGCACACAATACCTATAACTTTTATATTGTTCTTTTGTACAAGGATGTCTCATGAATGAGACCTCTACCTTGAAAAAGACAATGCTATTGAGAAGGAGGAACTTTTACAGGATGTGTTTCATTTGAAATATATCAAGTGTTTTAGGAATATATATAGAATATATATATATTTTTATATAAGCATTTAAGTTTATGTTCAATTTTTTCTTTTTTTCCTATTTTAATATTGCTCAGAAGAGCTTTTAAACTGTGAACATACAATGTACCACTTTGGGGGATTACATCAAGCAAAATTTAGCCTGTTCTTTTTCTCTTCTGCTCTTCATTAACTTTCAGTTCTCACCCTCCAAATCCAACTATCACACCGGTCTCTTTCAGTAAAATACCAGAATGGGCAAAATTACTTTCATTATTTGCTTATGTTTTCCTGGGAAGGAAAAAGACATTGAGAATTTTGGTTTTGCTAACACTATTGGCAACAAGACAGATCAGTGTGATAGGCTGTTTTCAGACGGGTGTTTCATCCTTCAAGGTGCTTGTTTTCCACTCTTTTGGATCAGAGAGCTGCTGCCATTCATTCCTGGCTCAGATAACCATCTTTTTCTCTTCCATGGAGATTGAGGAATAGGTGAGTAGAGGATGACATACATCACACATCACCTGGACTCAAAATGTAATCTGAGGCCTGGCAGCTCATTTCTGTCCCACTTGCTGCTACTTCTCGGGTGCTCACTGAAAAACCCAAGCCCACTTGTGAACCACTGCATTCAGTTCTACTAAAAAAAAAATACATATATGAAGGAAAAAAAAGAGAGATTACTAATGGAAAAAGGCCTATCTCTTGCTGAAATACCCAGTATGAGTGGAGTGTCTGAATTAATTCTGCTTGACAAGAATCCCTCCCAAACATGACAGGAAGCTACATTACCCGAATAATGAGGATTCCAGCTGAGGTAAGTCGTGGAAACACATGGACTAGTTTATGCAAATACAATGCCTCATTTAACATCTAGAAGATACAGACAAGTTCAAGAAGGCTCAGTGTTAATAAAAGCACATTAGAAGATTTTGAGAATATTCAAAATCCAATCACATTTTGCAATAGACATACCTGTCCTAGAAATTCAGTATAGTCTCTAGGGGATTTGCTGTATATTTCCAAACAGCAGAGCAAGTACAGCATGGTTTATAGAGATTTACTACTATAAAAA
Organism: Grantiella picta; assembly: GCA_013397955.1. Taxonomy (NCBI): domain Eukaryota; kingdom Metazoa; phylum Chordata; class Aves; order Passeriformes; family Meliphagidae; genus Grantiella; species Grantiella picta. The sequence goes on along the minus strand of VZRM01000197.1, from coordinate 129,806 downwards.
TGCAGAAGGCAGCGACCTGTATGACTGCATATAAGGCTGCAATCCAAGCTTTGCATTAAGAGGAATTTCTTTCTCTCAGCCTGCCACCCTCCCTCTGCAGAAGGGGATTTGAATTGCAGATATTACCAGTCATCTTAATGCAGCGCTGTTAACCACCTGTGTGTATCAGGTACTGGACAATAACTTCAATAGAAAATTACTTTACCAGAAGATGATCATCTAAGAAATAACCTTATTTTTCTCATTTTTCCCTTAAAAGGTTTTCCTTATTAGGAGTTCGTTTCTATCTGCTCTTTCCATTTTAAGGAAGAGAGGAAGAGCCCTTCCTTAAACACTGTGTGACATCAAGTGGCATTGGAACATCAATACTTGTGGAGAGGATTGCTCTGAAAGCCATGGCTGAATGCAGAAGAAATGCCCAGGGTCGTGGCAGGGGAGTGCCTTGCTCTGTTCCCATTTCAAAAGAAGAGTGCACATGGGAGAAACTACGTATGCCCAAACTTTTGTATCCCTTCATACACACAGAAACTGAGAAGACATTTGTCAATTTAAAGTAAGTTTGTCATTGACAGTGTAACTGAGAGGACATCACATCTCCTTTTTCCCTCAATTATTCCCAAAAGAATAGTTAAAATTGTAAGATTAGATAAAATAACTGGGTTTTTTCATTTGCCACTCTGAAATACCCTTACAGCATATCTTGGTCTGGATATGACTTACCATTTATTGTTTTTATTTTTTCAGACCATGGGGTGAGCACACAAACACCCTTTCTCTCATACTGTTGCAGTATGCCCCTCAGGCAAATAACTATCTGCAGTAGCTTGCTCAGCCCACTGCTAAGTTTCTTAATAATTTAGAAGTTAACCACAAAAAGCAGGAACAAGTGGATTATTCCCCATTAGAAGCAGTGTGGTAGAGAGGAAAGCTGCTTCTGTTTTTTATCTTCCAAATATTGATCCAAGGCTCGCCATCTCTATTTCTGACACAGAATGCAAATTTGTATGCTGTGTGCATGTATAAAACCTACTACTAGTTTTGCCACAGAGACCTATTCTTGTTCAAAAAAGGACAAAATTTGGCCCAGTAATTTGCTGCAAATTACAGCAAATGATTTTTAAGATAGCTTGTGACCTTCTGGACATCTGTCTTTGGGGCCTCTCTTCAAATTGAATATAAAACAAGTTTGTAGCACAAGACAAAAATATACTATAAATAAATTATATTTTTAAAAAATTCTAAAGACTCAGTCACAGACTGGCTTGTGGTTTAAATATGTCACTTAAATTAGCCTACAACTGAGGAAACCATGAGAAAGGAATCAACCTGCTGAGTGTCATGGTGTCACAAAGGCAAGACTATGTTAAAAAAGAACTCTTTGCTAACAAATTGTCAGGTCTCAGGGTTACCAATAGAGAATGCAGCAAAGCCACAGATCCTTTGAAAATAAAACTATCAATTTTTACAATCACAAGGAATGGACTAATTCCCTCCACTCTCTTTTCTCTAATCCCTGGTCAGTGAAATTTATTGCTTTAAGTTACAAGGCCAGTATAGAAGAATCATTCACCTTACGTTGTACTACAAGACTGTAAGGAAAAAAAAGAAGGTCAAAAGCTGGATTCTTCAATGCATTTTCCATATCTATTGTTAAAACAAGCTGCATAGCTACTTCCTCAGGATCCTCTGGAATCCTTATGCGTATTTTATCAGATTTCAGTTTAAATGCATTATCCAAAACAAAACACAGGTATGAATCATGGTTTCTCACTAAAAAATAAATAAATAAATAAAGCTGCTTTGTGCCATTTCTGTAGAGAGAAATAATTACTGAGTCAATGAATCTGCCTCCTTTAGGATGCCCTGTTCCCCAGGGACTGCAGGATGGCATACACCTACTGCAATTACTCCCAGACTGCAACACCATTCCCTTTTCCAGTGAAGTTGGCATTACAGGGAATACCCAGCTGATCACACACCCATATTTTAGAACATGAAGACTCTCAAGGAGAAAGCAATACTTAAAAAAACTTCAAGACTCATTATCTGGTTTGCCAGCTGTGTTACAAAAAGTCTGTCTGGCTTTTAACTGAGCAAATTACGTAGAAAATTCACAGCATAGGAAAAAAAATGCATTTTACATAGTGCAGTAGAGGAGCTCCTGAATTCCCATGTATTTTATAGTACTCCCATCTATAAAATACAGTCCTCAGATGCTACCAGTAGGAACCAAGGCCGTGTGAACAGTGATCCTGCACTTATCGGCCAGCAGAGGGGGCAGGATAAGCAAGGGACACTCAAATAGCAAACAGGCAGCTCGCCTGCATTTTTATTTTTTGGGGACAGCACTGAAAAAGTTATTAAAATCAGTTTTGAAATGTAATTAGTTCCTTCTAATAGTCTAGCCTTCTCTGTGAACAGTTCTTATAAGTGTACAACTTCATGTCAGGAGTTCTGCTCTGGCATATGCTTCTTTCAATGAAAATGTAGACTAGAGGCGATGGATTCCACAGTAGACTCGTAAATCTGCCACATAAATGAGCCCACTTTGTAATGGTGTATTAAAAAGAGATAGCTAGTCCTGCACAGTCCCTTACATGTTTTAAAACCTAGGTGTTTCTACTTTAAAGATAGGGATTACAGCATGATACATTACTGCTAGTACAAAAAAAAAGAGCAGAAAGATGATGTACCTTGACAGAAGATGCTGTGTAAAGCCCTCTTCCTCAGAATGAGTATTTCTAAAAGCCTAAAATTTGTCATTACTGATTAAAAGTCAATGACACAACACCCACAAAGACTGTGGCCACTGAGCACAGGTGCTTAACACCACAAAAAAGGTATTATTATCATCATTGTTTTATTTTAGTTTTTTGTGCAAATGCTTACACACAGAGCAAATCAGCAAGGGGTTAAAACCCATGCAGCCTACAGCAATGTCTAGATATCTCAGAGAAAGCCATATTTATTATACAGCACTGCAACAGTGCAGCCTCCCCTGCACAGAGAGCTGTCCCTTGTGTGAATTACACTCTGCTGTACCAACAAAGGACAGGGTTTGTCTCACCTAACCTGGCATGCCAAAGGCGTGAGCTGCTCACTGCAAGTGCTGTGAAAATCCATGGAAACAAACAGGCAATTCTAGAGCACAGCTCTTGCCATTTATTTCAAGCCTGCCAATTAGGATAAGATGAGCTGCACCCTAGGAAGGGAGCTGGGGTGATTGGAGCACATGTAGGAGTCTGCATTTGGGAAATGAACCCACACTGGCTGCTCCCGAGGGCCCATCAGCTCCCCAAACTCGACAGGCAAAGAGAAAAAGCTGAAACACTGGTAAGCTATCTCAGTGCTCCTATGGCTCACTGCACCACTCACTGGAAAAGCTGCCTTTGCAGGGGTTTTGTGTACATAGTGCCTGTCTTATTTTTAATTAAAGTATTCTAAATTAAATGAGTGAATTTGTCCCAAACCCAAAAGTAAAGAAATTTTAAAAACTAATAAACCAGTATGAGCTCCAAAACTGACCTACACTCTAAAGCTATCTTCATGTTTCACTGAAGAGCCTCTGACTAGAATTTTGCTCCAAACTGGCTCATGTCCTGATACAGATGTACAGAAAGATTACAAATCTGGTCACAATTTGTACTGTCATTACCCCTCTGCAACCAGCACATTAAGGTTGCAATCTACCTGCTATTGTGAGACTCAGAACTTTTCAGCAACTATTTTAGCAAACTACCTTAATCACGAAAGTGATGGAGTGATGACAAATGAAAAGCGTCTGGGATTTGGGGATTCTAATGGTCATTTTGAACTCAGACTGAATCACAGCGTGGTTAGAGTGGTTGGAAGAATGATATCGGTTTCTGCGATTGCAAAATTTAAGAGCTGTATTCTATTTTTAAGAGGTTTTTTTAAGCATCAAAAGCTGTAGTTGATGGCAATGTTAACAGTTTGTTGGTTAAATTTACCTGAGACATCCAGGCATTTCCATTTTTAAGTAGATTCTCTGAAAATAATAGAATAGCAAGCAGCATCTTGTGTCATTTGATGACTGCTTCTTTTTTTTCTATTGACTTTAGAAGTTTATTTAATTTCAAACAGTTTATTCCTGCCTAATAAATTGTTCCAATAGCAGTGGTCCATTGTTGTAGGACTGGTTTTTTTATGATAATATCAAGTAAAGCAGCACTCATCTAAGAGCAAACCCTAACATTGTTGCATTCTATATAAACTCTAGCATTGAAGTCATTCACAGTATTTTTAACTACACAGAAAATATGTCTCCTTGCATAGAGTATTTAATATTTAATGCTCCTATGTTCATGATTTGGAGTATGCAGAGGATAGAGGAGTTTTGGTCTAGTACTGAGAAAAGAGATCATGTCAGAGTTCTTGCTGATATGGTCACATCCCATATGGCAATCAAATTATTTTCTCAGTCTGCATGGTTCTAATGCTGCATTCCAATAGTACTCTAAAGCTGCATGGTGGCATAAAAGAGGTTAATTCTATATAAAATCTATGCAAAAACAGCTTATATTCTAAGATTCTATTCATTAGGGAATTTTAACAGGTAGTTAACTTCAGGCACACTTCCTTTAATTTCACTGGGACTATTTGAGCATTTGAAGCAATGTACCTCCTTGGGTGCCTTAGTGAAGTGGGACCTAATAAATAAAAAGCCATTATGCAACTGAATATATCAAGGTTATTATCTGTTCTTATAGAGCTGGTTTTGAAGAAGGCAAATATTTTGCTCTCCCTAAGATCAGTTTAGTGGGTGTTGCATCCACAGTATAAGTGGACTTTTATAACTCTTCTAAAAATTCTGGAATTGAAGTTTTGCTCTAAGGATAGCAAAATACATCCATCGAATTTTCACGAGGAAAATTAAATTTGCAGCAATCTGTATTCTTAAAGAGGCATGTAAGGAGATTTTAGTTTTAATGTACTGCACAGTAATATTTATATGGATATCAGACAGATTTAAATTTACCAGAAACAGTTACTTATTTAAATTGGCGCAGCTGCAATTTAGACACACATCTACAGACAAATACCACGAGGGTTTTCCTCAGACAAAAGCTCAGTACTAAGTAAGTTACTCAGACAATGCACCATGCACACTGACAGCATATTCATATAGTCCAGGAGGTCACATAGAATCACTGTAATTTTTTTTTTTTCAATAATAACAATCCCACTGTTAACATGAATTATTTTGGTGCTGTTTAAGTATCAGAAAATCCTCACTGTAAGCATCAGAGAGTTAGGTTAGGTATTCATGGCTTCAAAAACCTGTAACCTTCCTGTTTGAACTCCTTACCTGGGTCCTGCAGACACGTCAAGGAGACCCATCACAGCCAGTTCTCACTGCTGTTACCTGAAAGGATTCCCTGCTGCAGAACAGTCCTGTGCTGCAATGGGAATGGCAAGATACTGAAAATGGACTCTTTTATAACAACAGGAGCTTCGTTTATAGTGCACACATAACGCAAAAGCAGTCCCGGGTTTCCTACCAGCATGCCTGAGCTTAATTACACCTGCTGTAGTCCTGAATCACCAGGCAAAGGCCTGGAGTAGCACTTCAGTGCCTTGCTGAATTCAAAGAATAGCTGAGATGGAGCCTGTAGACAGCTAATGTGCTCCAAGAACAATGCAACAGTCGTTTCATGGGGCGAACTGAGGGATTTCAAGGCAGCTGCCACAGAGACTACACATTGTTGAGAAGCGAGAGGTACTGTTTTGTGTACTGCTCTTCTCTCTAACACTTATGCTTGAAGCTGAGCTTTTCAAAATGAAATTAAACATGAAGTCTCCTGGATAAATTTTGACATTGGGGGATTATTTGTTTGCTTTTTCAGCTGCTGGGTTGGGATTTTTTTCAATGTATATATCCATTGTTTTTCTACCTTGTAAATAAGCCTCTTTCCAGTTTTCCTTCTTTCTGCAGTTTCCAATGTTTTCGTCATTTTTTGTGTGTTCATCGTTGCTGCGTGGCACAAGTCAAAATTGGGTTCATCATTCTGGTCTGCCCTCCGGAGTTGTTTCTCTAGTCTGAAACATCTGCTTCTTTTGCAGTTCACCTTTCTTGTAATGCAAGGGTGGAAAGTCTCTGGCTCCTGAGCAGCTTCTGACTCTCAAGACATTCAAGTCACAAGACTTGCTACTGTCACAAGTGACAAATCTTGCTTGCAAAGGCCAGTACTCTTCATGAGCCAAGGACCCTCATCTGGCCTGGCTTTAGAGAGGAGAGTGTCCCTTTTTTCATTAAGTCATTGCCATCTCCGGTGTCCCTGCAGTTGCATTCAGCACCTGGAATGTTTTTTAAGGCTCTCAACCAAACAAAAACAATTATTTCCTGACTAATTTCTGGGAAAGATGCAAAATCCTACTTTTACCATGACCTTGTTTTTAATTGCCACAACCATTTTCTAACATAGGTATTTTTTCTGTGAGATCAGATAAACAATTCATTTTGTCCACAGCTTCACTTACATCCTTTGCCTAAACTTCTTAGTTCTTTGCCATGGTAAAACCCTAGTTCTGCATAAAACATAACTGTATCTGTTGACCAAAATCTCTCTTCCACTGAATAAAATAACCGTTGAAAATGCACCAGAATAGAAATAAAGACCACAGTGAAAGTCACTGACAAGTTACACAGAATTTCTGTTTTCATATGATGTCATAGACAAACCATAAGGTACTTCAGCCTGTATGTGACACTTTGCATCTCCAAGACACAAAAAAATGGAGACAGCACATTAAATCACTTTTCAGGTAGTTTGCTGGGATGGGAGACTAAATTAAGCCTATAAATTCTACGGAAGAAACAAGGTGTTCGGGGGAACTTCATACAAGAATTTAAAAATCTAAGGATAAGGAAATTTTTGGTTAGCTTACCCTAACTTGAAACAACTTCAAAAAATAAACACGTCTCTATGAATAATAGAATGTTCTACCACGTTTGACCACATCAAAAAATCTTATACCAGGATTTCCCTTTGGATAAAAAGTAAACACATTTTCAAGTTATCTTCCCCAGAAACTCAAACAAAAGCTCACTGGGAAAGCAAGGCTTAGTCTGTGCATCCAAAATACTGCTAAACAAAAACACTCAAGGCAAGAAGCTTGAACAGTGGTGCTTCCATCACCTGAACTGCTTCACTCTTAGCTACAGAGGTCAGGTTTAAACTGTGCCAAGTAGCAACCCCTGGGGCAGTGCCTGGGCAAAGTTCAGGAGACATCACATACCGTCTGCCATTCCTAATATGTAGTCTGAATTAGACTGCATCAGGCTTGGCTCCCTTCACAAGCGGGATTTGCAGAGCCTGAAGTGTCCCTGCTGGCCCTTGTGAACCATCTCAGACCTTGTAAACAACATTCTCAGACCTGTGGTATGAAAATATCAACCCAGTGAACTGCCCTCATGTTGTTCCAAACACTTTGAACTGAGAAAAGAAAAAAGAAAAGAAAAGCAAAAAAACCCAAACAAACAAACAAAACCCTGATGTTTCTCTCTGCTGGAGGACAGCAGGAGGTGGCAGCCTCACAAAACCAGGTTCCTCCCCGGCACGTATGTCCACCAAGTCCAGGCCGGGCGGCCCCCGTGGTGCGCTTAGCGTGGCATGAGTCTCCGGCCACAGAAATTCTAACAGGAAATGAAGACGAAGGAACGAACTGGACTCCATCTTTGTTCTGCTAGGGAGGTTTATTTGAGGTGTGGGGAAAAGGGGTGCAGGGAAGGAGAAGGGGGAAAGGAGACAGGGCAGGTAGCAGGTGCTAGCAGCGCAGAGATGGAAGAGAGACCTCTCTCTGATGCAGACACAGGCTTATAAGGGGAAGAGAATAGGTGGGATTTTTCTCCCCTGGAGCCAGTCCCGGGAGATGGAGGGGGAGAATTGACAGGGGGAACACACCAATAGGTTTTCAGGTACAGCAGAATGCATATTTCAAAATGAACCAATGGCATACAGAGCAGGGAAACAAAGAGAGCACATGGAATCCTAAAAACCCACATTGCTACAAAACCCCTACAAAATGATAATTATTTTCTTAAAAAAAAAAAACAAAAACCATGGCATGAAGCCCAGAAGAGATCCAGAGCCAAGTGAAGTTTGGTTTCAGCCAAGATGTAACACTTGGCCTCAAGGCCAGAGGAAGGTCCCTTACCATGTTTTATTTAGTAGTAGAGAAGCAGTCATTGCATCCTCCTATCCTCCTATCCTACCATTTTCTTCACAACATTAACCATTAGCAGATGTTAAAGGGAAACATGTATGAAAAGGTTCCACAGGCACATCATTCCAAATTCTAGAAATCCTCTGGTTTAGGATTTACAGGTTTAGATGTTAGCTCCAGAACACTGTGCTTGATAGATTATTTTGTTCAGTATTATTATTTGGACTAACCCACACTTTCTGTTTAGAGAATGTCTTGTCACAGGCGAGCTCAATAACTTAATGTTCTGTCTCTGGAGAAAAAAAAAAAAGAAAATAAACTTTTCGCCATTTCAAAATCTACTGCAATTATTTCATTGGGCAACACCTTGAATTTCTTTCCACTAAGGAGACTTTATCTGCAAAGTTCCTTCTCTCTGAAACTCTTCCATATCTTGGTCCATACTGCCTCATGTCTTCTCTTCCCTAATTCTGTTGTGGGTCTTTCTTGTCCTTGTTAAATCCTGTGGACTTTACTGTATATTATATGTAGTGGACACACCATAGCACTTTGATGTTCTTTCCCAATAGGTCTAAATTTTCCTAACATTGCACCGTATTTTGACCCATTGAGCATTGAGTTGATGTTGTCAAAGAACTCTCACAAGGTCTTTAGGCTTGTGCTAGGAGTCATGGATAAATTACAACTTAATTGTGTACATTTAGAAAGTATATCAACAGACCTGTTTTTTCTGTCTATTTTTAACAACCTGTAAAGCACATACCCAAGAAACTAATAATTAATTTAGAAAGAATATGCAGGTACAAGAATTTATACACTTATCTGAAAAATATTGATTTGCCTCATGTTACCATCTTCATTGAACAAATAATACTTATTTACACAAGTAAAACACAAACTTCAGTCCATTAAATAAACTTCTAACTCTTTCATGTATATGGTCCTATGTTGTGCTGATGCCTCAAGGCTGATTCTGCAGTACTAGCAAACTATCAATCAAGAATAGAATAACTCAGATAACATGACTGATCAACTAAATATACAAGCTTCTACTCACAAAATATAATAGTGGTTATGGAGAAGCATAATTCCCTACCACCAATAGCACAGCTGCGGCTGCACCTATTTATTTCTCTATATTACTCATAACAAAAGAGTAGCATTTTCTGCCTCCTTTGCACTCATGCAAATGACTTCATAAGCAATAAGACAATGATGAAGCACTCCTTTTTCAACTCACTCTAGTTTAATGTCCCCTGAGGCTGTACAAGATAAGCTTTTTATCACACATAACTTACTTTTACCCAGAAAATAGGGCAGTATATTAAAAAAATAAATATTAAATATTTAAGGAGATTGTGTGAAGCAAAGATTTTAATTTTAAACAGGTAGGAGCAAAGAAGGAACTTTTCTGTCATGTAATCAGCATCCCCTGGGTACTACTTGATCTTCTTCTACTAAGACGTAGCTGCAAAAATACTAGTTCAACAGCAAAAAAAAAACAAAAAATCCATGTGGCAACCTTTTTCCAAATAGAGGATCAGAGAAATCTCTATGGACCTCGTAACACCTATACAGTGCATTCTTGACAGAAAACAGTAATATAACAGGTATTTAAGGCAACTGAGCAAAGAAAGCGTCCAATTTTATTCAAAACAAATTCATAATATATTTAATTATTCATTGAATCTTTTCCTTATCAAACTCTACAATTTCCTACTCTGCAACTGCAGCTCACATGCAAAATAAAAGGAAACATTTTGTAAATCATTATTCAAATGGGATTTTATTTCTCTTCTACTGAATTACACTCCATCGAGCAATAACTGTCTACTGTATCTTTACTTAATAACTCATTTTTCATATCATTCAAATGCTTTCAAGGCTTTTCTATTGTGTTTCTGGGGTTTCATTTTATTCATTTCTAATATAACCACTTTACAGATTCTCCAAAGAATAATTCAGAAAGGAGTTGGCACAATAATGTGCCTCACATGGTAAAAAGCTGATTTTTGGAGGGCCACTCTGTGAGATTTGAGAGTTATCATTATCCCTATAGGGCATTTCAATTTGAAATTTTCGAAGTTAGCTATACACTTTATAAGGCATCATAAAGATGAGAAGAAACACTATTTGGAGCTTTGAGAAAATTTTGGTGGCATTAAAATGAAAGACTACCCGCACCTTTTCATATATTTGTTTCAGCACATTATCCTTGTTTAAATAGAACTACTAATTTCTTCTTAAGAGTAGGTGAGTACTGAATAAAACTTTTTTAAAAATCAGAGAAACATCTTTCTATGATATTCTAGGTGACTTTATTGAATCTCAAGATATAAAGGATTTAGGCAGAAAGAGAGGGTTATAGTTCAGTTTTTCCTACTCTTTCTTGCAATATACAGATGAGCTATTGTCAATTGGGACCACTACTTGCTCTTGCAATACAATGCATAGCCTCATCAAATATTTCTTAACATTTAAAAGAATGTTAAAAAAGGGATCAAAGCATACTGAAATTCAAGTGCTGAGGTCAATCCAGATGTGCCAAATAAATGCTAGTTTTTATTTTAGTTCAGAACCTGAGGAAAATCCCACTGTTTGTCTTCTATGAAGAGGAAGTTGCTGCATACCTGAGGACACAATTCACAGTCCTGCCAGGGGAGCAGAGCCTGGGCTGCTCCCAGATGGGCTACAGGTGCAGAATTGCAGGATCTCCACTTCCATTCCTGGATCAGAAGAAGTTATATTGTTTGGTATATGATATTGATAGGTACACACCATTTGGATAAGCAGAAGAGTTGCAATGGAGTCTGAATCCCATTTTTTGCTCACCTTAAGGCATCCTTTTCTTGCTGTCTTAAACACTATATATTTTCACCATGGGTTGACACTGGCCAGATGCCAGGCACCCAACAAAAGCCACTCACTGAATTCCCTCTGCAGAGGACAGAGGAGAGAAAATTTAACAAAGGGTTCATGGGTTGAGATAAGGACTAGGAGAGATCACTCATGAAATCCTTCAAGGGCAAAACAAACTCAGCTTAGAGATATTAATTTCTCACCAACAAAATCAGAGCAGAATAATGAGAAGTAAAATAAGCCCTTAAAAAACCTCTTCTCCCCACCCCTCCATCCTTCCCAGACCTACCTCCTACCCCAGCAGCACAGGGAGACCGGAAATGGTGGTTATGGTCTGCTCATCACCTGTGGCTTCTCCCACTGCTCAGGGAGAGGAGTTGTCCCCCTGCTGGGCCATGGGATCCCTCCCATGGGAAACAGCTCTCCATGAACTCCTCTGAAGTGGCTCCATCTTGCGAGCAGCGGCTTCCTGCAACCTGCTGAATGTGAGTTCCTCCCATGGGCAGACAGTCCTCCCAAAAGCACTGCAGCATGGGTCACTCTTCCATGGGGCGCATTCCTTCAAACACAGGCTGCTCCAGCCTGGGAGCAGGGCTCCTCTCTCCATGGATCTCCCATGGGGTCACAGCCTCCTCTAGGCATCCACCTGCTCCAGCATGGTCTCCTCCATGGGCTGTGGGTAGATCCCTCCTTCCCCATGGGCCTCTGTGGGCTGCAGGGACACAGCTGCCTCTCCATGGGCTGCACCATGTGCTGCAGGGGAATCTCAGCTCTGGCACCTGGAACACCTCCTGCCCTTCCTTCTTCACTGATCTTGGTGTTTGCTGAGATGTTCTTCTCACACGTTCTCACTCAGTTCTTCTCTGGCTGCAATTAGAACTGTGCCCCTACTTCTTGTTTTGATTTCTTCTTAAATATGTTATCAGAGAGGTGTTACCACCCTTTCTAATTGGGCCAGGCCTTGGTCAGTGGCACATCCATCTTTGGAGCCACCAGGGATTGGCTCTGCTAGACACTGAGGAAGCTTCTGGCAGCTCTCACAGGAGCTACCCCTGTAACCCCTTGCTACCAAAATCCAGGCCATGCAAACCCAATACAATTTGATTAAATCAAAATTGTGAGGATGACTTCAAGCTGCATGAGGGTTATAATGTATATAAGAGGATATTTTCAGTCCAATGATGCTTAAAAGTCTGACGATATAACACACACCACTCTTTTCATTGCCAACAACTTGCAGGGTTTGGCTGAAAAACAAAAAAACAAACAAACAAAAAAAAATAATACTTCATGGTAGTTGTCTCTATGAATTTGATGGCTAGAGATCTATCCAGTGTGAAGCTCCCATGCTATGTTCTGCATGTCTAGAGCTTTTCAATCAATGGAAAGTTTGCAGTGATTTTGTCACAATCTTGTGCTATCAGGGTAAACTAAAGACCCTACACAATGTACATTTAAATATTGAACAGCAAAAAATTATACAATTTCTTCATAAAATAAGAGAGACAGGTTACTGCCACCAGCATTCATTCTCCTCTTCTTTCTGAAAACATTTATGCCACAACTTTTCAGAATGGAAAATGATGTGCAACCTGAGAAATGCAAGGTCAAATCTAAGATCAGGAAGAAGCCACTTTTATTTAGCTGCTACCTGATTATGTAAAAACAGACATGATATTCCTATCTGCTGAAACAAGTACTACCTTTCACAGTCTTTCCCTAGGTGAAATAGTTAAATTATCTGTCCCCCAATTTTAAAATTTAATATTTACATACTGGCATCAGGCTTTTCAAGGCATAGATTAATAGCAGAAATAAAACCTGCCCAGACATAATTACTATATTAAACAACAGCAGGTAGCAAGCTTTTGGAAGCCTTTTTACCTAGAACACAGCAGAGGGTAAAATTAATTTCTCAATTATCTTAAGTCAACCTGTTATAGCACACTTCTGAGTCACAGGTACACTTATCAACAGCATCAATTTTTCACTAGATTTCTCCATTTCTTAATTCCCAAAAAAGTTAGCTAGAGCTACTGGTGAGCATTGATCACAGTTAACATTGTGCACTTTTTCAAAGCCAGACTGTATTAGTCAGAAGTAGGAGTGAGAAAATGTATCAAGAGGAATTTTTTGTTATTCCATTTCCCACCTCCTACTCATCTCTCCTCCTAATTCCCCCTCTCACCCTTCCCCTCCTCTTCTTCCTGGAAAGAATCACATATAAAATTCCACAAGTTCTTAATTAAATGGAACTAGGTTGATAGAAATTATCAAAAAATCTAATATTATTTGCTGACAATTTTAAGATAACTAAATATACCTACTTATTTAGGCATTCTGATGCTGGTCAATTAATTTTTTCAGAACAAAACCCCACATCCTACAAGGTAAGACGACTAACGTAGCACTCAATACATTGCTTATTCAGCACCTTGTTTGTGGTAACAGACCAATTTAGTATTCTTTACAAGTTCATTAGTATATTCAAATGAGTAAGCACTGGGCAAACTAAAGTGTTGAATCACATAGTAATCATCTTGCAGAAGCTAAAAAAGTGAAAACATCTCAACATCTGAATTTGTCACTCTCTGTTCTAGAGAAGCAGAATGGTAAAGACAATAAGTAATCTGCTCTAGTAATCTTCATCTGTGGAGAACTCTCCTTCAGACCACTGGCAGTAGGATAACAGTAAAAGCTATGAGAAGAGAGAGAAACAAACAAATCAAAGTATTTTCAGAGGCACCCACAGGCTACTCGAGCTAAGATTTGCCAATGTTAGCTGTGATAAAATCTCAAACTGCCTTACATAACTATCACATTAAAGATTTCCAATTTCCCTGTTTTAATAATGAAACTGCCATTAACATCTGAAACAGAAAGACTGAAAAAGAGGAAAAATGTGCCTCTGAAAGGAATTAAACGCTTCTGAAGATCATTAGAGTTGGTGTCAAACTTTTTATTGAAAACACTGAGACTGAACTTTCAATTAATGAAGCTCAGCTTTTGGGTTTGGGCTTGATTTATTAAGTCTGTAAGAGAACAAAAATAATATCAGCAATGAAGACAATGTAGAGCTCAAAACCAGATTGTCTATGGCAGAAAAGGCACAAACAGCCTGTATAGTCATTTGGAAATTTAGGGAAATAGAATATCAATAAATTCAGTCATGATACTGAACTTAAGTAGGTGGACTCCTGATTTCACTGTAGCTCTGTGGCTGCACCTGTATGATCTATGGCTTTCATGGCTTAGAACTACAGATGCAGCTCTAGAGTGTCCAGTGTGGGGTGACACAGATGTGTGTCCAGGTAGCTTGACATAGGCCCACCCAGGCCATTGTCTGAATTTACTGCTCTCATCCAGTGTTTTCTATGTTTATGCCTAGAGCTGGCACTGGGAGACTCATAATTGCAAATGATTCAGCTTTGAGAGGCAACTCTTCTGCCAGTTTTTCTGCTTATCTTAGCTGAGAGAGCAAAAATGCTAACATTCCTTTAGCTTAACTTTAGCATGCATAATGTGAAAATTCTGCCATCCTTTAATAAAACACTTTGAGATCTAAAAATGCAAACAACTACAGAAATGCATAATGATGTTATTCAGGTTGTTTGCCTGCATGAATATCAGAGGTATCAATGAGAAGATAGCACACAGCACTAAAAGTAACATGTTTACAGCTGTAGCTCATGAGCCTTTTTTATTGCATGCCTTTAATTCCAACAGTCATGAACATGGTAACAGTGGAACCTACAGTCTTTCACCTGAACAGAGATATTAATAATTAACCTTTTTTAGTTTTTGAAATTTCAGGTCTGAACACAGTATTTTTCTTCAAATTTTTGATGTGTGAATCCACATTTAATCATTGCATGGCTACTGATACGAAATAGAAACCCCTGTTGCTTCTGTTTCTGTAGACTTCTCCCATATATAAACATACAGATGTACACACACCCTGCAGAGACAATCATGTTACAGCACTGAACTCCATTACAAAAATAAACAGAAGTTATAAAATACAAACTAATTTTCATTCTTCAGGGCACATAATAATAACGAAATTAGAAGAAAGACTTTTTGCCTTAGACACACTCTACCTGATGACTGAAATATTTCCTGTGTCAAGGACCTGGGATGGGCCAGACTTGTACCCAATTTTAAAAAGGGTAGAAAAGAGCACCTTGGGAACTTCTGACTTGTCAGGCTCTCCTCTGTGTCTGGGAAGATCATGGAACAGATGCTCCTAGGAGCTGTGCTAAGGCAAATAGAAACAGGGAGATGATTCAAGACAGACAGCATGGCTTCATCAAGGGCAAGAGAGGATGGACTAGATGTCCTTTAAAAGCTCTTCTTCCAACTCAAACTAGTCTATGATTCTAATAATGACTATGCCACTCAATATGACACTTTCCATGATCCTGATGCCATGTATGAGTAAGGAAGATCTGAATATTTGCTTTGAGGAAGTAACTTATCAGGTGTTTTTTTTTACACATACTAAAGAGCATTTACAGTAGAGAAGCAGTCTTGTCAAATAACCTCATTTGGAATACCAAATTTGTGTCCTGTGCCATGGGTTTTGATCCAGAACCCAAAAATTACTTCATGGGTCAGTATATGACAGAAAGTGGGAGTAAGAGCAAATGAGAACAAGGTGTTATATATACTATTTAATTTTTGATCTTTATTGAAAGTAAGGGTTAACTTAGCTCAATTTTACTCCTTGCTTGTATTTGCAATACTCGGACTTTCAATGAGCTCAACAATGACAGTAAGTAATCAGTGGCAGTAGCTTGAGAATCAGGACAATGTCTTCATCCTAACCTATGTATGGCACTAGAAACTATTAATACTCAGGACACCCTTCCCTTCCCTTCCCTTCCCTTCCCTTCCCTTCCCTTCCCTTCCCTTCCCTTCTCCCAAAAAGACTGGAGAGCAGGTAACTGGTTTAGACTAAAAGGGAGAAATATTACTTCCCTGCACAATTTAACCCATCATAATTTTTAGGGTTTTCAAGATTAAATAGAAGAATTAAGATAATAAACCATGTAAATTGGCATTATAGAAGTAAAATATTTTGAAAATCAGATAAGAGATTGGAAATTAAATGAAATTTATAATTGCTATCAAATATAATAAAAGACAGGTGTTTAGCAATTAAAAAATACGATTGTTGTAACTGGGGCAGCTGAAAATGGTGAGAACAGATGTTCCTTAATAGTACTTCCATATTAGATCTATTTTAACAAAGAATGCTTGATTTTCATTTGCTTCCCTGAAAATATTACACTATTGCTAACTCATTAAAAAAAATGGAAGCTAGTGATAATACTTTCATCAGCAGTTTCATAATACTATGAAATCACACAATGAAAATAATTGTGCACTGGTCTTAAACATCAGTTCGGTGGCTATTGAATAGTTATTTTTTAAACTTACTGAACATTAAATAATGCTTCTCAACTTCAATTTCTAAAAAAACCCATCCGACTGTGGAGGAAACAAACAAAAAGTTCTTCTGGAGAATAATCTGTTGACTTAATGAACGTGCTTTCCTCCCTCATTCTTTCTGATCCTAGCAAGCCCTAATGATACAATCTCTCACTTCATATTAGTCTCTCTTTCCAGAAGACATTTTAATGACTAGGTAGTTTACATTATTTATTTTCCAATTGGTGAAATATTTAGAGGAATTATGTTTGCACTCTAGCATTTCATAGCACTGAATTCATAAGGATGATTCACATTTTTATCAGGTTAGTTTGAGAGAGATTGTCTACTAACCAGTGATAGCATTTTATGCCTAAAAACATACAACAGATATAAAGTTAGATTTTTTTGGATTTAGCTTTTTATTTTTGCAATTATCATTTTACACACAGCTTGAGTGAAGAGGCATTTTTATATTCTCGATTGACTACCCTACCAACAAAGAATCTGATAGGAAACTGAAGAAAATTATTTCCCACTCCTGTAGATTTATGTCTATATCCAGAAGTTATAGTGTAGATAATGTATTATAGATCACAGAGATATGTCAAAAGCTGCTTTAAAAAATATGTGAAATATAATGATGAAAAATATACATGAAATAAAATATTTACCTCAAACTCATCTGTACCTGATGCAAATTTATCTTCTTCTTTTTCCCCCCTTTTTCTAATCTAATTCTCCTCCGCCTTCAGTGTCGCTGCCTAGTCAGCTTTTAAAAAGTACATGAATTTACTGGCAGGATTGAAGACTGAGAAAAGCCCTGTGCTGTTCTGTGATAACATGCTCTAACACCCAAATATTAAGTGAGAAAGCACAGACATCAGCTGTTGAGTCTACTGGTTGCTCCAGTGTGGTGCTCCAGGTGGGACCACAACAACCATTTATTGAGTTTGCTAAGAGCTGGCATTGCCAAAAGTACATAATTTTCACATTGTTCACAATGTTGTTCACAAATTTAAGAGAAATATCAGAAAACTGTATCTGAATCTGTTTATTGGCATTTATTTATTTATTTTTATGCAGTTGGAATTTTCTGTACCTGAACTAGTTTGAGGAAAAAAATGCTAATCTTTTTTAAAAAATATTAATCAAACACTTTCAGAAGTAAAATATCCATATTGAGTCTTAGCCTGCTGAACTGTATTTAAACTAAATTGAGATTTCTGTCTTCAGTGTTGTTACTAAGATCTAATACAGTTTGTATGTGCCTAAACTTCAGAGATTAGAAAGCATAGCTTTTAGATGCTTCAGGGGTGATTTTGGCTCATATACCACATGAAGAAGATATTGGGACAAAGGAAATGATTCTTGTGTCAATGTTGAAACCTTGCTTTCTAATTTCCTGAAATGGGATTGAAAGTTTCATTCTGAGAAAACCAGAACTGACTGATGCGCAGTTAAAAAATGGTATCAAACCATCAGCTTCTAATGTCGTCTTTTGAATGGAAGATAAAAGACAATGATAAGATAATAGAAGACAGGGAAATGTCAAAGAAAGGTGTGAATATAAAGTATGTAAAGTAAAGGTGTGAGTACAAAGCAACAGATAAATTTGTCTAATAACTGAGGTAAGACTTTAAAGTGACGTGGCTTTCTCAGTCTGCTTAGATGAATGTGGTCAAACAAACTGCATAATAAAATTAAGATGTATTTTTTGCTTTCAGTAATTGAATTCACTAATAATTATTTAGAGATAAAAGCTGTTCAAAGCAAAGCAACAGTATACTGTTTACATCATTATTAGCAATGCAATTTGGCACTTAATTTAAACATTTAGAAGGGCAAAAATTGTTCCAACTGTATAAAAAGATTTTTGGTGTGAAAAGTAACTTGGCACTGAGATTAAATTATTCGGTTGTCTAAGATTTCCATTTTAATAGCACAATTTAAAAAGAGTGATTAACACATTTTAGTGGTTCTAAACTAAGTATAAAGGACAAAACCAGCATATTTACATGACCGTTTCTTATGTGTTTGGCATTCTCTCCATATAATTAATAACTCATTGAATTTAAAAGGCCTTTCGTGCAGTGACTCCAGCATACTTCACAATTATTAAAAATCGTCACATTTCACGACACCATATGAACCAACAAACATCCTGAGATGAAGCTGTTCCTTCTATTGCGTATTGATTTTACTCTTTTTGCACCACTGTCCTAAGCAGGTCAAAAAATTTACACTTGCAAGTTTTCATACAATTTGTTCCTATTCAAACTGAGCATCTATCACAAAATTGGGAATTAGTGTGGGCTCTTCAAAAATGATTTTAAGGCACTTTCCAGTCTGAATGCAATGAGAATGAGGCCTTTTAGCAACTGTATTTCAGCATGGTGCGTTAAATGTTTTAATGATTTCATACTGTTCCTTTCTCTGTTCTCAGATTATACAAAAAAAGTGAGTCTATGCCAGAAAAATATTTATTTTGCTTCACCAAGAGCCATTCACTTAACAGCAGGAGAGATACCTATATGAGGTATTTGGAACAAAACTTACCTCTAGGGTTATGCTTTGTATAGGGAATATCTTAATTAAGTTACATTGCAATATTGAAACTTGAGAATGAGGTCGTAGCCTGCTGTAGCATGAAAGCCTTTAATTTGCACACTTCTGTTGTATTGAATAATCAGGGAAAGTTTAATTGAGCACTCTAGAGCCCTAGGTGTTCAGAGTTTCTATGCACTTACATTGTGTTCTCTGTGCTGTGGTGTAACTCCACATAGTTATTTAGGAGCTCATTTAAGGCAATTAAAAACTACAGCTGGGTTTTTGTTGGACTGGCTGAACTCAGCCTAGTTGGGTAATTGGACTCAAATGGATACCTGGCACCCACTTCAGCCTGAGAGTTGTGAAGCAGAAAAGCATTTTTTCCTCAGAGTTTTTACTCTTACAGAGAACAAATAAATATGTGTGATTTATAATAGGGTCATAAAATTATTTTTTCATTGTTAATAACAACTCACACTGAAGTGACATTTTTAAAAGAATCCAAGGTAGCTTATATTCAAAATATTTTGGCAGCTCTTGGGATTTCTTAGTATTGGCTTGAATCCCTTTTAATATTCTTTGGAAACCTTACTAGCCTCAGACCTCAATAATTTGAAATGTTTGCTGGGGCTCATAAAACTACCTAAGTGCCTTTTACGTGTCAGTGGTTGCCTGGGTCTGAAAGGTAGGGCCCGGGAGCCTGCCTCAGCTGCCAGGCATGCTCAGGGCTCTGCATCACTTCTGCAAACAGCTTCTGCCAAGCAGGTAGGCTGACAGCTGAGCCTGTGCTTCCAGACATGCCCACAATTCCCCAGGCAACATCCTGTTCAGGACCATCAGGAGTATTTCACAGTTGAGTCCTACAGGGAATTGCAAACGACACACCTTCCTAGCTGCTCTTCCTGAAGCAGCTGGGAGGGAGAGAGAGAGAGAGAGTCACTGCGGGGACATCTGTGCTGCTTGGCACACAAGGAGGCAGTTCAAGCACCGAGCCCTTGAGCATCGAAACCACCCCTGCATTTACTCCCTGGACATGTTTTGTATCATCCCAACTCACTTCCTTAAGGATGAATCTACAACATAGAGTCCTCACTAGCCTGGAGGCAATCAGCATTGCCCATCTTGTAAGGCCAGGGGTCAATTTTTGGCTCATCAATGATCCACAGACAGTGACACTCTTTCCATTGCATTGAGCTTCCTCCAAAATTCAGCCAAGAAAGACAGCTGCGTCTGTATCATCCTAGGAGAGCATCCAGAGGTTTAATTCTCAGCTATACCTCAGATGTAGAATGCCCTCAGCCTACAAATACAGCATATTTTAAGGCAGATATTCCTTTCTGAAAGTAGTGGGGGGAAAAATCATTCAAGAACAAAACAAAAAAAAAAAGGAAACAAAAAACTGATTTTGCAGTCTCGTAGTCTGTCCTTGAGTTAAAAGAGATCAGCTGAAACACAGAAGTGTTAAAATCATATTCCCCAGATACCACATATTTTGTATGAAGTGGAATAAATTCATCCAAGGAGCTGCACTGGGAATAAGGTGCCTCAAAACACCCCATAGCCTGGCAAATAGAGAGCAGTTTCAGAAGTCTGGATTTGGAATTGAAGAACTTACTCCAAATCAGTCAAAATAAAGGCTGAAAAGCAATTCTCCGAACTTCAAAACTGGCTATCTTAAATACTATTGTGCTGGTTCATTCTGGAAAATTCTGAGAAAACTGTTCTCCTCTTTAATATTTTCTGCTGATTAACTTATACTTCCTCCTTCTCAATATAATGACCCCTGCTAAAATCATCCTCAGAATCTGATTTTCCCCATGCAAACTTATAGACAAGTTTATCTCTGATCCTTCCAATGGCATATAACCTCCTTGCAGCCATTCAACACATTAACTACACCCAGTACTGGAAATACTATGGGTATCTTTTTCCCCATTTGGATTTACACAACACACTTCACAGTGTTGGTTACCCTGCACGAACTGTTGCAGCAATGTCACTATACTGCTTCTTGATCTGAGCTCCTTTATATCTTTCCATAGTGTTGTTAGAAGATAGGCAGAAATTTCTAAAAATAAAGCGTCTCAGTGTCTTTCTTTAATTCAGGCCTCTATCTTTAGTTTTCAGAAGAGCATAGCGCTAATAAAGGATGTAGATGCCTATGTATAGCTAAGAAGAAAGTCAAATATTCACAGAAATGGCAAGGAGAAATATGGTAAGAGCAAGAAAAAGCCCTTACTTCTAACTGCAGACTTGATGTGTTCTGGAGACAAACAGATATTGGGGGACTAGAATAAAAAAATAAGGTAGTTGCAATAGTAGGACTGAAAGGGAGAATTTACTCATAGAGTCCAGGAGAGGAGGCATGATAATACCCACATCTTTTTTTCTTTTCCTGTGAAACCCTGAAGTTGTGACTTGCATAATGAATTGCATGAGAGAATTGGGTATTAAAGCTGATTTTCTCTATAGAAGAGGTTTAGACTTTCTGCTCCATTTAGTTATTCTCTACAATGCCAAACTCTGAAAGTAGAGAGCTGCAACTAATAACCCTATTATGCAGGATAATATATGAGTAGTAAATGCCTCCAGTAAGCAAACCATAAAGCAAAAATATTTTTCTTTAAAATATCCTTCAATGATTTCAAAGAAATATAAAGAAGCTGTGTTCTCTCAAAGGCAAAGAATTAGACCAATTTTACAGTAGTGTAACTACAAATGTAGTTTTTCTTACTCCTCCTGCTTCATACTTCTTCTTCTTTTACTTTAAGAAATGCATGTCAATTATACCAGTTTTGCATTGTTTTTCTTCCTCACAGGAAATACAAGAAAATTTTTATTATAGCCTTCATTTTCACGTTAACAAGTTAAAATTAAAAGAATTCTGAAGGGAGATTAAAAAGGATATGTATGCATCTGCATGCACCTGCACTTAGTTATGTTAATAGGGCAGAAGGCTGCAAAAAAACTGAGGCAGATCTAAAATACTCCCAAACTATCATCAGTAAAAAAGTCATAAATCATTCAATTCATTTATTACTGTTGTACTTCAACAGCATAGATTTTGTAAGTATCTACAGTTGTGGAAACGTAACTACAAGTACACAACTTCTTTAATTTAGAGATAACCAAAGAGAAGACAATAAGAAATTTAAAAATTTCTATGGAAAACTGTCACTAAGGGAAATTAAATTTGACCTTCAGGACAGAAGATTTTTCATTCAGCAATATAATAAGAACAATGCATTTTTTAATTGGCTTGTGACTCCTTTCCAATTTCCTGAGTTATGTTGATTGAGACAATTAAGAATACAATCAAGTTTGCAATAGTAGCTGATAAATGACCTGTATTATTGTTATATAACATTAGGATTAAAATCTTAATTAAATAGACTCAATTAAAAAACAGTTCGTGCATGTCTGCATTCCACCAATGAAAAAGGAATTTACCCAATGTGGTCCATGAAGGGGAACTTGTTTTGAGAAAAGTAGTTTAAAACATGATTGGTACTTTTTACAGTTTTAATTTTAAGGTCTTGAAAGTGGATAGTGCAAAACCTTAGAAGATTCAAAGCCTCTTTCCCTAAAATTTAGTTGACTTCTCAGTCATGCCTTTCTCCTACGTGGTTAAACATATTCATATTTTATTCCTGCTTGCTTTTGGCCTGTACTGAGTAATGAGCTGCCCATTAAAAATATCAGGACTTTTTTTAATATTTAAGAAAAGCAACCACTCTATGTATTCATGTTATTATACTGGTTCAGAATCCATTTATATGTATTATTTCGTACAGGATATGAAAGATATGATAAAAAAAGAGAAAGAAAGTGTAAGACTGTCAATTTTATAAATAAAGCATTTGAGATTAGCAGTTCACATTGAAGTAACTGACCTGTTCAGGACAGAAGTTAAATTTTTTTTAATTATAGAATTAGTGCTAGGTAGAAAACAAACAAACAAACAAACAAAAAATCAGCACATTAACAGTCTTTTGCTTTGTTACTCTTCATGTTGTGTTACAGTGAAGTTAGACCCCACTCCTACCTCAGCCCTATCACATCCAGTGTTCTGAGTTCCCATCCTCTCCTTCCCTGTTAGTAGTGTTAACTTCACCTAGAACAGGAATAATTGTGACAGTGAATTAAAAAGATTTAAACTTTCACATAAGAGTTCAGCACCGATGTAATTTTATGGTTTTTGAAAGAGTTGCAGAATGAAATCTTATGACCTGCTCTGTGCAAGAGGTCAGGCTAGCTGTCCTTGGAATCTGTTATTTCTAGAATTCTTCTTATCAGGATACATTTGAGACATCGTGTATGGCACAGAGGTCAGAATTGTTTTGATTGCAGCTTTTATTTCCTTTGGTAAGAAGAATATTCTCAGATGTCATGAGTCAAATCCTGTACAAGCATAAGATATTTCCAGACATGTGCACCAGAAACCCAAAACAGCAAAAAGTCCTTAGTGTATCTTGAAGAGCTGCTGCTTTACAGACTCTAGGGAGCAGAGGGCCAGGGAACAGTCACATCACACTGTCATCAGTATATCCACAGATATATTCACTGTGGCAGGAAATAACCTATCCACACACAACACTTTGCTAAGGCAGTGCTACCTGAGCTCTGAGCAGATCTGCAGTTATTCTTCTCAGTTTTCAGAGGTGGGTCAGCTCCAGTCCTGAAGTCTGTATTAGCTGTGACTTTATAAACCCATCCTCTCTGGGTGTGATGTCAGCCTTGTTGATATCAGGTTTTGATAATCATCTCAGAATAACCCTGCACTGTCCCTGAACTCACATCTGCCTTACACCTGCCCTCTATGCACTGTGTCACTCTTCATGCTTCAGAATAGCAAGGGTGTCCTAAAAGGCTACAACATCATTGTCTACTTTTATGTATTTTTTTCCTTTCTAGAGAATACTTTAGTGAACGTTAGCTAATATAGAGAATAACCGCAGTGTACCTTCCCTCATCAAATGCAAACGTAAGAAATTTCACCATTAGAAACCTGGTGAATTAGATCAGTATATACAGGAAGTTATAATGATTTAACTGGAAGAAGGGAATATAACCAGGAGCCACATATAAGATACAAATAAAAGTCTGATTGAATATATAGAACTCCTAGTTGTGAATCGCACATAATTGTGAAACAGTGAGTGAGGCAAAACACATGAATCTTGGGAGTAATCCATAGTTCTGCAGAGGTAGTACAATCTCACAGCTGCAGACATACTTTTGTTAAGATGAAATAATTCCACAGGCCATAAGGGAAAATAATGGGCCCAAATACATGAAGAAAATAGATGCAAATATCTAGAAGTGTCTGAAACTCATTAGTTGAATAACAGTTGAAAGCAGCAAAATTAGAAAAGCAAGTTCTACTTAAGTGTGCTATAGTTAGGGGCTGTACAGAAGTAGGAGACTATAATGCTATCTCCACATTTTGAAATATAGAGGAAGACAAATGTACATTTTAAAACCATTCCCCAGTCATGACTATAATTCCTGTTCTGTGTTTTGTTGTAGCATTAATAATTACTAAGAAAGTCATAACCCGAGAGGAAGTATTTAATAAGCACATTTTTCAGTTAGTAGAGTGTGCTGGAAATGAAAAAGAAAAGGATCAGTCTTTGGGGAATGGCAAAATACAGGGCTCCCTGTGTTTTTGCAGGGCTCCCTGTGTTTTCTTAAGACGAGCAGCCATCAGAGTTAAGATCTGTAATGGCACACATATAACTGTAAGTGAATATACTATATTCTTTGACAGAACTGGAGAATCCAATAACATTGTAATGTCAGGAACAATTGCTAAGACAAAAAAAAAAAAAAGTTAGTGACAGCAAGGTTAAATTTTAAGTAAAAACATGGAAGTCCTAAAAGAAATCTAGGAAGTATGATTAGAGTGATAGTAAAACATTTAAATCCCTTTATTCTTATAACTTCCTAAGGTGATTCCTTCTTCTTCATCTGAACAATTCAGTATTTTATCTGGCAAAGTTTCCTAATGTTTCCCAACTCTCTTTAGAGAACTTTTTTAGAGAACTTTGAGATTGATTGCTCATCTATATATATATCAGCACCTGGTCTTCTTGGGCAGTTTATGAAAGCTGAACCAAAGAACTGACTACCCAGAAACACCAAACAATCAAGTTTTAAATGGCTTTGCAATTTTTTTCCCCAAAACACAAACATAATCCTGGTGATCCTGGGCAATGACTGATATCCCCATCCCAATTTGTAGATTCCTACACTGTTCAAGTTATTGTCCTATGTCAAAAGTCTGTTTGGTCAGACGTTGCCACAGAGGGAAGATAAGAAAACAGATCAGTGTGCTGGAGGTATTCAAGAACAGAAAAACACCTAAGGGCCAGGCCATGTATCCTGCAGCCAGGAGGTGTGGCTCCTCAGCAGTGGATGCAGGCTGACTGGTTTCCAAGGGCGTGGTATGAAAACCTCACTTGACTCATTCTATTTTTCCATGTGTAGGTTTTTTACCTATTAAAACAATTCTGAAAATTATTACAATGCTAACAATCTCTTTTTTGCTTAACAAGCTGCTCTCTGGACACTGGTCCTAAATTAATCCTCTAAATCTTTCAGTACTTCCTGCCTTTTCTGTGCTGTTCCAGTTGTTTTCTGCTCAGAGGGGATCATATTGAATTGGTTACAGCTGCACTTCAACTAGAAATACAGAAGAGAAGAAAATATAATAAAAATACTAGAACATCCCTATAAACAAACTCAGAGAAGTTTTTTATTTACAAATATTATAGCCAGTATCATCTGACTTTTACCTCTTCTGCAAAATTTTGAAGTTCTTGCCAGGTTTTTACACAAGCAAAGGCAACAGAGAGTGCATATTTCATGTGTAGATACCAAGGTTTTGGCAGTGGGGAGCTTGCAGGGCTGGCTTCTGTGAAATGAGAGCAGGGAGTCACCAATACCAGAACAGCTGTCTCTGAAACGGACCCCACATGACACTGTGGAGCCCATCAGCCAAGCCTGTGGTGCCTGTGTGATGACATATTTAAGATCAAAGGGCAAAAACGCAGAAGAAGGAGGACGTGCTGCAGGCACAGATACAGAGAACTCCCCCGCAGGCTATGAAGGACCCTTGCTGGAGCAGGTATTTCTCTGCAGCCAGTTGAGGGTCTCATTCTGGAGCAGGTGAATAGATATCCCTGAAGGAAGCTATAAACCATGAGGAGAGCTCACACAGGAGCAGAGGAAAATTGTGATGAGGGAGGAGGATCACCACAACATCCATTTTCCAACCCCCTGATCTTCTCTGGAAGACATGGAGAAGTTTGGGATGAAGTTGAGCTTGTGAAGACAGAGTGGAGGAAAATTGTCAGTTTAATGTTCGTATCTGGTTCTCACTCCCTGAATCTATTCTAATTAGCAATAAATCGTTTTTTCCCAAGTGTGTTTTGCCCGCAATAGTAATTCACAAATGTTCTCCCTCTCTTTATCTTGACCCATGAGCTTTCTTGTCCTGTTTTCTTCCAGTGCCCCACTGAAGAGAGTAAGGGAGTGTTTGGGTGGAAGTGTAGCTCTTAGCCAAGGGCAGCCTGCCCCAGTTGTACATGGTAGGCATGACTCAGTCCTTCCTACCCAATCTCTGTCATTCACAACAGTGAGACTTCAGTGAAATTCGTCGGCAATCAGTCACTTTCCTCCACTTTTCCATCTGCCATGTTTGTTTTTAGAGCAACCTTAGCACTCCTCTTCATTATATTCGCAACAAGGTTTTCCACTGTCCGCAATTCTCCATAGGTAATTGAGTCAAGTGGTAACATTCAACATAATTTTTAAAAGACAAAGATTAGATGAGGTTTGCATTCAAAGATAGATTTTCTCTGTATTGTTTAAAATGGGATAGAGCAGACCATAATAGTGCAGAGGGAGCATAAGTGTAAATAGTATTTATTGAGGAAATCTTCCATTTGGAAGGAGATGCATGCTTGCATGACATTAATCTATTTTTGTGATTCATGGAGTATAAAACGTTTAGCTTTGATGTCCTAATACATAGTTTACTGAAGCACAGAGAAATGTCTAAGAAAGCAAAGGTGATAGATGATTAAGAAAGCAAAGATGATAAATAAATGCTATCTTGCATAATATTGTATAAAATGTATCTTTGCCACCACAAATATACCTAAATAATGTGCAAACATTGCAACATAATTCCTTTGATTTAGAGTGTCAATAACCTGATTCATTGAGTGCATCTAATGCAGGTCTCCTCCCAACTATTACTGCAATTATTTAAAGATTAAGACTCCCTAAAGGTACACAATATGATAAACTACAATAAATCCTCAAAAATGTATGGTCTGAAGATATCCCACTGAACTACAGATAATGATTTATGGTCTGTTGGTAAGAGATGCAATTTAATTGCACTTTGAAATATTCCTAAAGCAGCAATCATCATGTCACCGAGTACCTGCAAAATGTCAAACTCTAATTATTTTCATGACAGTGTTTCTCTAATTTGTCTGCGGTAATCTTTCACTCTGAAGGCTTACCCACAGAAAATGAAATATCAAAAAAAAATATGCTCAGCTGTAATCCTTACCACATGCCATTTTGTCTAAATTTTGTCAGAATATGAAAACAGGGAGGTGATCTGAACTGTTACAGAGCTAATCCTAATTTCCTTCATAGTAACCAAGCTACAGCTAGTTTAGAAAACTATGCCTGGGAATTTATAGGTTGATATATAGATAGAAACTATATGCATTCCAGGAAGAAAATAAACTCCTGATTTTTAGCCCTACAGTCAGATTCCAGCCTTCTTTCCTGTGTTTTGGCACCTCTGGAACTGTAGTGCTTTTAATGGAATTAAAGTATATATCAGCATACATCTGGCCAGAATGAAGTCTACATTTCTCAGTTTCATCAAGGGAAACAAAAAGAAATACACACCCCCAAAAAAACAATCAACCAAGCAAAAAACAAAAAGCACAGCAAACAGCAAATTAGGTACTCTATGAAATTCCCATCTCCTTATCTCAAACTCTAAATTTGCAAATACATTATATCAGTCTATCTTCTTCAAGCAGATTCACTGGCCCTCTCCCTATACTTCTCTAGCTGTTGTTTGTGGTGGAGTCTCTGATGCCTTTTTTACAATTAGGAAGTGCCCCAGAGATTTTCCCTTCATCTCATAGTTGCCCTTTGATCTTTCCCTCACCAGAATACCTCCTATGCCAGTGCTGCAGGTCCATGCTGTGATTATCTCTGGATACACTCCCCTCCAGTATCCACATAGAGATTGTTCTTGTCCTAGAGGCATGTTAGTCACACCACTGCAATTCAAACAGGAGCCTAAGGGCAAATCTTAGTTTAAAATTCAGTAATTGTGAGTCTGAATGAAGTTATTACTCGTTCCTATATTCATGTCACATGCCTCCAAAAATCTCTGTTCATGGGCACATAGGTTAAAGTTAGAGCACAAGAATAACAAACCTGATAAGCCTGCAATCAGAAAGTAAGGGGGAAGACAGGAAATCTTATCTGAAGGTCAATGAAAAAATGTGGAAGAAAATTTGTAGGACTTAATTGGAAGCAATGGTATTGTGTGTGGGGACACTGCAAAGCAGTGCACATGGCTCTCAGAGGAGACACTGGCCCTGTACAAACACTTCGCGTCCAGGAGTGACTTAATCATACGTCTCAAAGGAAAGACCCTTCATTAAAATCAATGACAACTGTGATTTGCTTTTTAAACTGTCCAAATAGTATACAAAGAACAGGTGGAAATGCACAGATTTTACCATACAGACAAACGCTTATAACAGTTTACACCAACATATTTCTAAGAAATTCTAGGGACAATATTTATTGTATTTCTCATTGTGTGCAATACAGCTTGGTTGCAAAGGTTTTAAAGTTATTTTTTGTGTAATTTTTTTGTAATGAAAGATGAGTAAAATACCTCTTTGCAGAGCTTAGTGCTTATGTGCCACCTAAAAATTTTGAGTGAACCTTTTGCATGATTTCTGACTGCTCTACCATTGGGAAGCTTTGAGTCACAGAACAAAACTATTGGACAACAGAGGTCAGAAAATACCTCTAAGACCAATGACTCCAACCATTAACTGATCACCTATAAGTGCACCACTAAATCATGACCCTAAGTGCCGCATCTACATATGCTTTAAATATCTTCAGGAATTGTGACTCCACCACTTCCCTAGCCAGCCTGTTCCAGTGCTCAGCAACCCTTTCAGTGAAGATATTTTCCCTAATATCCAATCTAAACCTTCCCTGGCATAACCTGGGGCCATTGCCTCATCCTGTCACTTGTTACCTGGCAGAAGAGACCAACTCCCACCTGAACAGGCAGATGTCAAGAGCCTCACAAGTCCTTCTGAGCCTCCTTTTCTACAGGCTAAGCAGCCCCAGCACCCTCAGCCACTCCTCACAGCACTTGTGCTCTAGACTAGCAGAGGAAGCTGCCTTACTTCACATTTATCTGAGCCATGGGCTGACTTAGCTGGGCCTTGCAGGTGAGAAGAGTGGAGAAAGCATCCTGTTTCTGCATTCTACAGTGTTTTGGGGTTTGCATTAGCCCATAGTGAGCTGCACAGAAATAGAATTTACTAAGCACAGAGAATTTTACCGCCTGGTACGTATTCAGTACCACTGGTAGTCTAGACATTCAAGGTAGTCTAGACACTAAATAATAAGTTTGAGAACCTACATTTGCACATAAATTGCCTAATTTTCTTTGTGAGTCTTGCCCTTATTCCTTACTTGTGATACTGTCCAAAGACCTGGTCTTACTTCATGTATGTTTCCCTACACAGAGAGTGAAAGCAAGTCTGCGTTCTCAAATGTATTAAACAAATGGCTTTCTTATTATCCTTTTATGGATGAGCTACCATTGTAACCCTTAGAAGAAACAATTAAAAACAGTTTGAGGCAAAGGAGGTATGTTGCAATCGAGGATATGTCACTGAAATGTGTCCTGTAATGCAATATTAAGGTCTAAAATTTATGGCTGTTTTCTTCCTTGTGGTGTTTTTCAATACACTTTTATTACAGGCTCTAAATTAAACTCTCACAGGAAAGGTCTCTCTTTAAACCTTTAGGTCAAAATTGTTCAGATCCTTTCACACTGAATCAGACAGTTTTAAGCTGGCACAATCCTTGGCAGTCTTGTAAATCTTTCAAAAGATCTTATCCAATTACCCTTCAAAAAAGTCCACAGGCTTCTACAGTGTGATTGTTTCCTACCACGTGAGGAATTAAGTGCTCATGAAAGGTTAGGAGCCAATAGAGTTGAAAAGTAAGCCAGCTCATTTTTCTGTACTTCAGATACCATGGTTGTACCTTCAGAGACAGTGTAGAGATCTATAAAGAAATTCAGTCATGGTCAAGAACACTGGCAGTCTTTGAGTCCAGAACAGAAAGGCCAGAAATTTTTAGTTAATTTTGGCTCTGCCAAAGGAGAAACATGAGGTCAACCATAAGGGTTTTGGAGCCAGGATTACTAAGGATCAGAAGCCCACTACACTCCAACTGAAAAAGTGATATTAGCATCCTATGAGGCGGTTCAAGCCATCTCAGAAGTTGTTGGGACAGAAGCCTATCTCCTCTTGGTGCCACAATTGCTGTGCTATGCTGGATGTTCGAAGGAAACATCCCCTCAACATATCGCAACCAGTGCTCCACTGGGTAGCACGGATTACACAAGCCCAAAACCTCAATTTCCCAGGAATTCTGGAAGAGATTATGGACTAGACAGAAAGAAGAGATTTTGGATTGCCTTAGAGATTGCCTTAGAAGGTGACTTGTGTCCAAGAAGCCCCACAAGTTATCAGAAAATGAAATAGGCTATGCTCCATCTACTGGTGGATCCTGCTATGTGGTAGGAAACCAACAGAGGTGGAAAGCTGCTATGTGGAGTTCCACACAACAAGTCATTGAGACTACTGAAGGCGAATGCAAGTCAAGCCAATCTACAAAAGGGAAATCCATCCACCTAGTAGCCCTAGAGATTGCTGAATGAGCAAAGTGGCCTGTCTCTATACCAACTCCTGCATGGTGGCTAGTGCTCTATGGGGCTGCAGCAATGGAAGAGCAATTGGCAACACAGGGGTAAACCCAACTGGACTGCTGCATTGTGGCAGGACATCGCTGCACAGGTAGAAAACATGACTCTGAAAGGACATCATGTAGATGTTCACGTGCCCAGAAGTCACCTCACTGAAAAACATCAAAACAATGAACAGGTGGATAAGGCTGCCAAAGTTGAAATAGCTCAGGTGGACTTAGACTGGAAGTGGAAGGCTGACATAAATATCAGGACATCTAGGAAGAGATGCAACATACATGTGGGCTTGTGACTGAAGGGTAGACCTGACCATGGAGGTTATCAAAGAGGTCATTCGTGAATGTGAAACATGCACTACAAACAAGAGAGCCAGGTAAGTAAAATCTCCCTGGAATCTCAGATATAAAATCTAAGGAAAGGAGGAGGAAGAGGTGGGGGCATTCATTAGTTACAATTCTTGCCTTCTGGAGAAACCACTATGGGTGTTGAAGCCCTGCTTCCCAGAAAGTGGCTGGGAATGGGAATGATAGAGCAGATTGAGCACCTGGCGTCCAGACAAGGTCAACCCACCCACAACATGTCAGGTCTTCAATCTTGTCTAGAACCAAAAAATGTATCTCATTTTAACTGAACCTATCATAAACCTTGGTCTTTGTTAGATGTAACATACCGTCTTCAGGAAAAGGGACAAGAGGTCACAGACATCGTAGGGTTTTTAAATATGAAAAGGAATATAGTGAAGAGTGATCTCTGAAGAAAACAGTTTTTGTGTTATTTTGCGTACTTACGTAACACCTTTATTAACTAAGGGACTATAAAAGATAAATATTTACTAAGATACTTGTTAACATCAGAAAGAAATTTAGATTTCAACAGTTTTAACCTGCAGCATTTATTCCACTGACCTATAAACTGCAATTACCAGGCTCTTGGAGAAACAGAAGAAAATCACTAAATCAGTTTCACGTGTAGCATAAAAAATATTATTTCATCTCACTCTCTTAGCCAGGATTACTAGAAAAATGCCCCTTCAAGAACATTACATGGGTAATAAAATCGCAGTTAAGAATAAATGAGAAAATGCATGCTGTCTCTTTGAGGGAGAGCTTGAAGAAATACTTTCTTTGTAATGCAAAAAAAAGGATATTGCACTGAGAGAAATCCAGCTGTATCTTGAACCTGTGTTAGTGACCTGTAACTAAGCTCTGACATGCTGTGATTTCAAATTTATATGTATGCACTATATATATAAATATGTATATATTCATATTAAGGTATAAATATTCATTTTACTAGGGTACATATAGGTTTAT
This sequence comes from Grantiella picta, assembly GCA_013397955.1. NCBI lineage: Eukaryota > Metazoa > Chordata > Aves > Passeriformes > Meliphagidae > Grantiella > Grantiella picta. The sequence continues at coordinate 97,391 of VZRM01000197.1, read as the reverse complement.
ATAAAATGTTCTCCTTTTTTTCCCCCCTTCACAGTGAAAAGTACTGATATTTCTCAACTGCAGAGCTATATGGCAATCAATTGATCCTCCAAGACCTTTCTTTGCTACTCCAAGACCTTTATATGTCTAATTTTCAATTGTATCTTTTGTAATTATTCATTTATATTGGTGCAAGACAGCATAATCTTGAAATGGGAAACTTCGCACTATGGAACTAACTGAAAAGCAATCCACAGGTGCAGAATTAGATCCTTGTTAGTTCATTTATTTCAAACACACTTCCATTCTGAATAGGGAAATTAAGCTAAAAGAAATTTTCCTATGCAGCTTTTAAGAAGCTTTCAATTTTGACTGTGCTTCATTGTATTGTTACCTCCATAGAACTTATTTTAAACAAGAGTGTAAAATAGAGGAAATAAAAGCTTAATGTGATCCCCAAGTCTATAATTAGAGGGCTTTTATATACATATATATATAAGAAAAACACTGTCAGTCATTTAAAGAAAAATATTAAGGTGGTCCAGGTTTCTGCAGAGTTCAATGTTTCTGGTACTTTCAAGTTTATAGATAAAAAAATATTACATTTAATGAAACTTTGTCCAGTTGAAATTCTGGAGAGCTTGTGAATGTCATGTGTCCGAAACCCAAATTGCATTTATAAACTCATCTGTCAAATAAATAAAAGGTCACTGCTTCGTTTACAGCAAGACATTGCTTATTATTTAAAAAGAACTTTCCTGATCTAGTGGGAGACTAGTGCTGCAGTCTGAAAAGAGGCAAGTTCATTGCTAATTCTCTTGCTCATGGTTATTCCACAAAATTACAACACAGAGCCAGAATGAAGGGGACACGTTTTTCTCTACGTTTTACTAACTGATGCTGTACTTAACATTTTGAATACTCACATAAGTTGTTGACATTGCACATAAGTATTTTGTATATGGTGTGTAACCATAAACTTGGAACTTTTCATCTTGACAGACGTACAGGGAAAAAGTGGAATAAGAAAGTTGCATGGGTACACTAGATACAGATAATAAATTTGGATGCTCATCAGCTAGGTGAGGTATCTTAAACTTCTGTGTAGAACTGCACTTCATTGCATAAAGATTTCACCTCACCTAGTAATACCTGTTAGGGCAGGATCAATAATTTTGTGTATGATAAACATACTCAAAGTCTGATACAATTTGATGTTTGTTAAAGAAAATTAGAAAAATATTTTACTTTATTAATTCAAAAAGTAACATAATTTTAAAGACAAAAATAAAAATACTGCTCTAAAAAGTATACTGATGTTTTTGTTTCTCCTTAATTTCCAATGTTTTATTTACTAAAAGAAAATAGCAACAAAATCAATACTGACTGATTTCTATAACCATTTCCCTGACATTTTTCATGGGTCTGGTTTTTTAAGGTTATTTGAATAATTGTTATTAGAAAGGACTGAAGACCAAGTAAGGGTCCAACAAAGGAAACATCATCCCTATTCTTAAAAAGGTGAGAAAGGAAGATAGGAGTAACAACAAACCAGTTAGCATCACGTCTCCCTGGGAACATCGTGAAGCAGAATCTCATGGAAACAAGGCTGAGACATATCCAAGACACAGAGGTGATCTGAGACAGGCAGCACAGCTCTTCTAAGGCCACATGTAAAACAGCCTCACAGAGAAAACTATCAGAATGAAGTGAACAACTGAATATTGTAGCCTATAATTTTGATTTTGATACTTTCAGGCTCTTATTCAACAGATTCAACTTAAGATGGTGGCCTCAAGAGGAAGGAAAAGTTTTTATATCTTGTATCTACAGTCCTTCTATATTACTTTCCTGGGAAAACAAAAATGCATCCTCAAATCACTAAAACTTAGTGTAAAATCACAGCACCATTCCAAAGATTATATTTCCATGTCATAGTTATGTCAGTCATAAAAATGGGAAGTGTCTGCTCTTACTGTTAGCTTTTGCTAATACTTGAACAATTTAGAGTCTGGTTTTTCCTTCCATTGTGGGCTGACAATTGTTGATGAAAATATATAAACTTCCAGCTCAAGCGATATACAGGTATCTGAGAATGAGTGATGATTCACACATTGAAGGATTAGTCATTATGAAGAGGGAAGGCACAAAACAAGAGGCATATCTGCCCAAGCAAATGAGAAATATTGCTGTTCCCAGTACAATTCAGAAAGCTTTTTGAGCCCATCCAACTTCTGAATAGCCACTTACAGCTCTAGAGGCATTCAGTAGTGTTGGGTTTTTAGAATATCTATTTGCATGAACCCTGGCTGAGGCAAACAGCAGATTCAGTCATTCCTGAATTATTTCTGCAGTGCAAACATTCACTGTGAAAACTGAGATAATCAGGGTTTTCCCCAGAGACTGCTTAAGAGGTACATAGCACTTTATTCACACCTTCTACAGTTTCAAACTTCTATCATTTTTTATTGTCAAGTTTGAATTAAATTTAAGACTGAAAATGCATTCCATATTTTACCAAAATTATGACTGACATCAGTGATTACTCCGTTGGTTTTTTATTGTGTCATTGCATCTGTCTTTTTGATTTATTAAACTGTGACTAGTACAAAATAGAACAAAATTTATAAAATGTCAAAAGCTTTTACATACAATCATTCAGGTAAGTACAAAATAATTCATTTATTTAATTCTTAGTACTTTAGAGAAGCTGATGTAGTTTGGGGTTTTTTTGTTTTTAATTTGAAAGGGTCCAGCTCTTGTGAAGTCCTTATTCTCTTCCTCATGCTTGTCAACATATATCATTTAGATTTCCCAGGTTTCATGTGAGTAAAGACTAATCTTCACTTCTACCTCAGAATAATTTCATGTTTGGGGTTTGGCAGAACCTTAGGAGGTCATCCAATCTGACCCTCCTGCTCAAAGCAGGGCAGCTAGAGCAGGTTGCCCAGGACTATGTCCAGTTGAGTTTTTAATGTCTCCAAGGATGGAGGCTCCACAAACTCTGTGAACAATCTGCTTCAGGGTTTCATGGCACTTACAGTGAAAATCTTTTCTTATGCTTAACTGGAGTGTGACGTATTTCAATAATGCTTAATGTGGTGAGTTAACCTTCACTGTCTCCCAGGTTCTGACCAAGCCTCTCTCACTCCTCCTCAGCAGGATGGAGAGAAAGTAATATTAAAAATATCATGTGGTCAGATAGGGACAGGGAAATCCCTCACTTTTACAATTACCATCACCAGCTGCACAAACAGTTCAATGTACAAAATCCATCCACTCCTCCACAATCCTTCCACCCTTGCCAGAAAGATTAAAAATATCAAACATTGAATTAAGAAATAAAGCACTACTAAAATTAGGGCAGCAGATATTCTAATTTGAATGGCAAAGCTTCAAATCTCATTTTAAATATAAATGCTTTAGAACTCTGCTGTTGTAAATCAGAATCTACCCCATTAATTAATAAATAAAACAAACTAGAATTTCTATTTTCCTCTATTCTCAGTCCTTTGTTCTATCTTTCTTCCTTGGACTGTAAACTTCTTATTGATTTTTTCACTATCTGCACCACTCATTCAATAAGCTTATCACCAAACATGGCCCTAAAAGATGCTCAAAGCAAAGGAGAAAGTGCGATATCTATTCTACAGTAATGACTAAATTCTCCTTAGTTACAGAGGAGCCCTTATGGAAAAACTCAGACTCTAGCAAAAAGTTAGAAGATGGAGTCAAACATCGTATTTACCAGCAGGAGCACATAGGAAAATCTAGACAGGGAACAAAGGAAACAATTTGCAGGGATATATCCTTGACAACAATAGTTTGATAGTTAAGGTTTACTGCTTCTCCCATATTTTTAAAATTTGGAAATACAGGAGTGGGTGGATTTTTTATGTCATGAGATACACTTGAGTCATCCCCTTATAACCTAAAGCAGAAAAATCAACAACAGACCAAGAAGTTCTTGCGGGCATCCTCTAGGATCATGTTGTAGAAAAGATGATGTACTGTCTTCTATGAAAAATAAAGAATGCCCCAAAAAACCCCAAAACCAACTCATGGACAGTCCCACAATCCTGCAAGCGTCCACAGGTCTTTTTTGTATCCATGCAGGCACTCATAATCATCCTGCGATATTCTGTGATTTAGACTTCTTTTGTTCTTTCTACATAGCGTATTTCCAATCTCTAGACTTTCAGTGTATCACTGTATATTTTAAACAACATTTAAAAGATGACTTTCCAAAATCCATGGTATCTTAAAATATTTTTATAAATATAGCATTAAAAGTAACAAGATGCCAAAGTCAATCTCTTTGATCACTTTCATATATCTGACAACATCACAGAGAATTAGTGATCTGTGTTACTTGAAAATTGACTCAGTTTATCTATTTGAAAAAATGTGATTTGGCTGAAAGGAGTTGTATAAAGAGAAACAAGACAGAAATAAATCATATCAGACAAAAAAACCCAGAGGCCCAAGAAACCTTAAGCGATAAAAAGGGTGAATATTCCTTATTTGTGTTTCACTGTTAGTGCAAACATCTCTGAGATGTGTACATTGTGGGTATAGCCCCCTCTCACTGGCTGTACTCCTTTGGGCGAATAAATGGTGCATCCATTTGGAATTAACTAATCTGAGTCACTTTTAATCAGCTCACAGGATTCAGGGAAAAAGTGTCAAAAGAGCATAATTATCATTAGTAGGCAGATAGGACATTATGTGAGAAAATGGAGGAGGGCAGTGATATCTGGCATTCTTTTTATGTAACCCTGACAGAAGAGCAAAATTGTTGGGTTTGGTCCAGATTCAACTCACCTACAAAATGTACAGGGGAAGATTTGAAACTTGGAGGTAGGGTTCAGGGGAATTACGGAGAGTTCATACACTAAGTTTTCCCATAGGTCATTACATGAACTGAAAAAATGTCTTATTTGTCTCTGTTTCTACAAACTGTTAGAAGTCCAAGAATTTATTCTTTAGTGTGTTTGAAAAAAAGGTCGCTCATTTACAGAAAAGCTTTCTGTGCAGTTCTTGTTAGATATCTCTTACTGTTATTAGCTTCTGTGTTCAACAAAGCACTGATTCAGCAGCAAGCCTTCCAGAAGTAAACCCTTTGGGATTTGTCTATATAGGATTACTTACAAGATTAATTCAAGCTTCTTTTAGTGACCATTCCTTTGGCTTCTTGAACCTAACTTTAACTACAGAGACTATATTATTAAAAAAATAATACTCTGAAAAAAATGGTTCTCATTTAAAGGAAAACTGGCATTTTTAATGTCTATTTACTTGAGTGTTAAATGTGAAATTCTTTTTTATTTATTCTGAGATGACATCCAATTTTTACCTTTGGATATAAATAGTTTAGACTTACTTATGTATGTGCAAACTTATATTAAAAAAAAAACAAAAACAAAAACATGTGTTCTTAATCTGGACAGAAAATTATAGTTGTGAGGAATTCAGGCAGGGTTTTCTACATAATAATTGTATTTATTTGACAATATTCTGCTGATATGCTTCAATATCAGAGACAGCAATTAATTAAAAATACCAGTGCAATTAGTTCTGCCTTGATGCAGTAGAGACAACCCCACACATGGGAAGCAAACAATGCCGAGCTCAAAAGTACCTCTGTTTAGGTAATCATTACTATGCCTCCCACTGGCCTTCACAACTTCAAAGGAAAAACTGGTCAATTATTTCCTTATGGGTAGACATGGAAATCTAGAGAGTTATAGATATGTGACCCCTCCATTTCAGTGTTGAGCTGATTTTGACGAGTCTGTTGCCAAAGGAAGAGTGATTCAGATAAGCAGCCAGTAGCACAGAAGGTGTAGCGCTTGATACTAAGACTCTTTGATCCCCAGAAACTGCAGCTGAATGACATAAACTTCATTCATATGAAGAATAATTTTCGATATTTTGGGGGAAAAAAGGCTTTAATCCTGGCTAGCAAGGTAAATGCTGGCCTATTTCATGTTAGGAATTTTTCACTCTCAAGTGTCTAAGGATGCTCACACATGAATACAGCATGAATACAGATTTGTACAGGATCAGTGAAACCTTAAAAAAAATAGAAAAACAAAACCCAAACCAAACAAAACAAAAAAATAAAAAAGACCAGGGAAATTAAGCAGAGCCAATATTTTTGTCATCTTAGAAATTTTCTAATGATTATGCCTTTGAGTATATAGGAGTAATTTATAATACTGTAGTGCCTAAAATATCTCTAAGGGGTTAAGAAAGAATGAGTCTGTTGTGTCAGAAGCAGTCAAATTTGAAACAAAATACAGCCACCATTGCAGTGAACTTTCTACTACAAAGATTGAATCAATAATCTTTAATCCACTTGTCTTACCTTAATAATTCTGTTGAAAACACAGTAAGAAGAACTATGCACTTAGCAGAATTACACAGCTGAGCTAAATTATCCTGTGGCATGCCAATCATTTTCTCCCAACAAAGAAAAAACCCACTGCTGAAATGTCACCTGTGATCGAGGGAACTACTATCAAAAAATGAGGCACTGAATATAATACATCATAGAGGACAGAAGAAATCATCCAGGGAACGGTACCTAAGGAAACACAAATGAATGTCACCAGAGATCATCACCTCCACCTGTCCTGTTGAACTTTCCTCTTTAACCAATTTTAGCCTTGGATAACATTTTTTATTTCCCACTGGACTTAAAAGAGATCCAGCTGATGTTAAAACACCAATGTGATTTTTTTGGCTACTTGAAAGTCCTAAAGTGCAACGGTTATGTTAGGTTTAAGGAGGATGGAAACTTTGTTTTCACTGACTATTTCAGCAGGACACATTTTCACATTAGGCATTTTAAAATTCTTCAACCAACAAAATAATAATACAATTAGTTACTTCTTTATATGATCTTTTAAATATTACTGGAGATCTTCCCTGAATAGTACAAATAAATAGTCACTAAATATCCTCTTTCTCAGGCCAGTATCACATCTCAGATTGTTTGATGTTAATTATCTCTCCTACTTTTTCCATATGTAATTAAGACAGTGGCATAGAACACAGTAATAAAACACAATAATAACATTTTACTTCCCCTGGATTTTTTACTTAGCTCTACAATTTTACTTAGATAAGCTGGAAACCTCTCAGATTCACAGGAATAGATAAATCCCATTACTTCTAAGAAGTCTGTAAAAGTTACATGCAGATTTCATTTAGACTGACAGGAGTTTTTTCATTGACCTTAATAAAAAGCAGAATCTGCAGAGGAGCAGGTAATGCAGATTTGCAAGATGGACCATATACTTCCAACATACATAAAATCGCTTTATTTTGGAGAAATTCTTCAAAATTAGAGTGTATATAGTCTGGGAATGCATTTGTTTTTCCAGAGAGAAGCAGTGGCAAAGACAGCTCATACTGTCCAATTGTTTAAATTTATGTTTACTCCTTCCAGCATGCTTTTGCTTGCTCATTATTCTTGTGACAATCTACCCTTAATTCCATTTATCTGAATGTTTCAATGGACTTTAAACATTTTAAATAACCAGAAATGGGTTGCATGAGATTCATAGATTTTAAGTCCACAAGTAATGCCTGGACACAGCTCTGATCTTTCAGCAAGCATAGATCACTTACTTTCATCTACTTACTTCCAATCTTAATAATCTGCCTTCATTATATCACTTCCTTGGAAGTTCATTCTAGTGTTCCTCTACTCTTGCTACAAAAATCTTCTGCTCATCCTTTCCTTTGGATTTTCCCAGTCACAATTACAGACTACGGGCTACCTTCCTTCATGTGCCTGGGTGAACAGTGCCAAGCACAGTATCTGTGGTCAGCACTGCTGCAAGTCTGGTATCACCAGCAACAAAAGGTGATCTGTGCCTGAGTGTGTGGGCTACTTCCAACACCAGCCCTGCAGTCTCTCCCAGGCTTATCTGAAGCCGAAGGAGCCTAATTTAGCTCGATCAGATTGTGGGTGTGCTCATTTCCTGGCACTGAGCATCCTCACTCAGGCTATTTCGCCAAACACAAGGCTGCTTTCGGGGTGTGCTGTGATCAGAGCAGCTGTGGAGAGGTCAGACACCCTGCTGCAGTGTCAGCCTTTGAAACTGCACAGTGCAAAGGGAGCCACAGGGAGTCTGGGCTCTCCTGCAGCAAAGGCGGCAAAATGGCCTTTGCTCCGTACGTGCTGTCGTTTGATTATTGTGTCTTTTGTTCCCCTCTTAGTGGGCCTGGTCCCACCCACCTTCCCACAGAAAACTAGCCTGAAGTCAAAGAATTTTTTGCTTTCTGGGACCAGCAGGCATGGGCATAGGTTTTCTTAGTGGATTGGAAAAAAGGGATCTCGGTCTGTTTTCTGCATCAAAATGTAGTTTCATTTTATTTTCCTTGGGGATGCATTAGGACAGTACTTAGGGAAGAGGTAGAATTGTCAAAAAATAATCAAAATTGTTTGGATAGTGTGTAAATTCATTATTTTCAGGGAATTTATATATTTTATAAAATAGAACAATAGAACACATAAATATTCTGACATGTTAGAAAAGCTCTTTATTTACCTTACTGACCCATAAATATATCTGTGTGACGGTATTTGAACTAATTTTAATTTTTTTTTAGTTTGAATTAATTGTCATTAACTGGAGTTAAGTCTTCTGTTACCTTTGTAACAACCCACAATAAACACTCGTGATGTGACAAGCTGCTACACTACCTTTAACCTTGTAATTTGGAAAGGGTAACCCCACAGCAAACTAACAAAGTGAAAAATGGTAAACCCTACTCGTATGGATTATTAAATGACAGTGATTTTAAAAGGTTGTTGTAAAATTACTGTTGATCTAAAGAAAAACTTGAAGAGTTTTACTAATTATAGTGAATTTCTTTAAAAGTCTGTATTTCTCACTGGGGAAAAATGCAGAGAGGGAAGGGGAGGTTATCTTAAAGTAGATTTGAAACTGTTTTTTCTAAAAAAAGAGATTATTTGCTTTGTGCCTGGAAATTAAGCACCAGTATAGTCATTTTTCTATTCCTAAATGTAAAGCCAAGAGATTGATACTAACATTAATGTAATTCAGAAGAAGAATCATTAATAAAACTAAGAATTAAAAAATGGAAATACATTCTACCTAAACTCATTAATAATACATTTTTGCTTTTAGAATTCTCCTTTCGAAAATATTAAGAGCATAATTCATGTCTCTAACTGAGCAGAACTCTATACAGAAAACAAAGCAAAAATACAAATGGAAATGTATAGGTCATCTGTGGAGGGAGTGCCAGAGGTAAAAGAGAATATCTTGGGGCTCTCTTGGCCTTGGGACCTCTCAAGTATGCAGGAACAAGCAAGAGATGGGACACCTAAGGAAGTCAGCAACATCTCAGCCTTTTTGTCTTTGCTCCCACAAAATGGAACATTTTCAAAGGCAGCCACCACGGCAAATTCCATTTTCAAATCAATGTGAGAGGTTCATACTGTAGAGACCTCAAGAGTGAGAGGTTTTAATCTGAGTCATAAGTGGGCCAACAGCTATATATAGAGAAATTAATAACTGCACCATAAAAACACATTTGCTACATTTTTTCAGCTGCCAAACCCTTAAAAAATGACATTGCTTCCGACCTGAAGTAAAGGCATCTTGAAAGAAAACTTGATCTTAGAATAGTACAGAAGACACAATTAGCAAAGTATGAGCAACTTGCTCTTACATGGAAATTTGAAAGTAAAACTTCTGTGTGTCCAGCCTTCATATGTGCCCTTTTTACCAAATGAGAGAAGTAAGTATTTTCAGGAGGTGATACATGTAATTTTATGACAGATGTGTGAGAGAGATGCACTGCCTTTTAGAGGTGAGATTTTTCTCTCCATTGATCACCAAGGTGACCTAGCATGAACTAGATCAGGTTTTGATGTCCGCTTTGTAGATAAGTTGAGAAGAAAGGTTTCTCAAGTTAGGTTTTTGTCGTTTCTTTCTGAAATAAAATGTTCCGGTCCCTCCAATCACAGAGGAGTTATAAGAAATACTTTTTTATTTAAGATTTATATTTCCCTTTCCTGGTAATATTTTTAAATGTCCACTTGCCCTTCAGGAATCAAATCACATACAATGAAAAACAATAAAAAAGGCTCAAAAATAATTGAAAATAGAGAAACAGATTTCCAAACAAAATTTTCTCAGCAATATTAAAAATCATTTCCCTGTCTCTTTTGCCATGAGCATATTAACAATTTCAAAAGACCAGCTGTGACAAAGTCCTAAGATATTGTATTTGTTTCCCTCATTCATTTGAGAAAACATAAAGAATTCTTATCATGATGTTGGCCCTTCATTAAAAAAAAAAACCTATGTCAAAATCGCTAGTCATATTGAATAGATCATTCATTTATAGCTGTCATGGATTCAATTTTAAAAATCCATTTTTAAATAAAAGGATGATTTAAAAAACAAGGAAATGTAAAATATATGTTTTATATACACATTTTTTCTCTTACGATATTTGCTAAAATTAGGGTGAAAGAGAGCCAAGGGTTTGGGGTTTTTTTCCCCATAATTTCCTGAAAAAGCAGCTGTGGAAACTGAATTGATAACCTCAGGTGAGTTTTGCTTGATAGTGTAATGAAGTGTGTTGGTGTTGGCTGGGATAATTTTCTTCACAGTAGCTGATATGGGGCTGTGTTTTGGTTTCATGCTGAACACAGAGTTGATAACTCAAGGAGGTTTTTGTTATTTCTGAGCAATTCTTGCACATTTTCCAGGCCTCTTCTGCCCCTCAGCCCACTTCACCAGGCTGGAGGGCACAAGGATTTGGGAGGGAACAGAGCTGCTAGAGCTGACCATAGCTGATAAAAGGGAGCACAGCACATGGCTCAGGGTATAAACTGAGGGGAAGGAGCTTTGCTTTGCCTGTGCACACAGCTTCTGCTTTACCTATTAAAGTGTCTTTATTTCAACCCACAAGTTCTCTCATATTTACTCTTTCTGTTCTCTCCATCCCGCTGTGCCAGGCGGAGTGAGCAAACAGGTGCATGGGGTTTAGTTGCCAGCTGAGGTTAAACCAGAGCACGAGGTTTTCCACACTGGCCCTGTGTGGAAAACAGTGATTTTGACCATGCTATAGTTTTAGCCCCTCTTGATTCCACCATCTTGATCCATATTAGGGTGAACTGAAAACAAGGTCCAGACCACAATTCACATCCAACCTACTTCTTGTCTGAGACTTTTGAAATCCTAGGAGCAGTGCTAGTGCAAGCTACAGCAAGGGAAAGCATCTGTTAAGAATTAAGTGGGGTTTTAGGCTGTCTTTCTCAAAACTACTTTCTAGTGACAGTCTCACAGGCACTTCAAACTCAGGTGAACAAAAAAGATGCCGTTGGTAAACACAGTAAAATATACACAAAGGGAGATCACAAAGACCTTTTCTAATATAGCTCTACACTTGAGACAGAGGTGTACTGTAACAAAACAAGAGACACAGCAAAAAACAAACCAACAAGCGAGCAAAAAAAAAAAAACAACCTGGCATTAATTTTCTGGAAAACCTGAGTGTTTCATATCTGAGGCAATCTACCAGATCTTACTCATGTCCTCTGAGGTGATCATTTCTGTCCATGTTTGATGTCCCCATGTCAAAGTGCTAGTGATGACAATGAGAAAGCTTTATAGACAGGATTTGAAATTTATGGTGCAAACAATCCATCCATGCAAAGTGTCACAGCTATAGAGTAATCAAAAAAGAAAAGAAAAAGGAGTATTTATAACAGCTGAAGAGTTGCCTAAAAAAATGTTTTCTTTAAAATGGCTTGATAGCATGAACAAACGCTGCATTTCCTTACATTTCTAAATACATTGGTTTTTCTCTCTGTATCAACAATTTGAACAGTCCTTAAGGAATAGTACTGGATCCTACCCAGACTCAAATCTATATGGTAGGTCTTCAACACCATTTGGGAGGCTTTAACTACTAAATAATTTTTTCTGATTAAAATATTTCATTTTAGAAAATCAGAGATTGCAGCTAGTTCCTCTTTTATTTCTTGATTTAGAAAGTTCATTTTACTGCATTTAGTGCAGAAGAATATTTCTGTTCTGACAAGTGAAATATCCTGAGGGAAAAAAAAAGTGAAGTGCTTCATTTTCCCTAAGAAAATGCCTATGGCATTCCCCTAACTAAGATACTGCTTTTCTTAAAGGAAAAGAAAATATAGGAAAAAAAGAGAAGTCCAAAGATTAGGGACTTTTTAGTAGAATTTTGACAAATAACATATGCAGGAGAACCCTTAGCCTGCCTAAAAGAAGGGAAGAATTTAAAATTATAAAATAGGGGAGTCTGTAGCAGAAAAGAAAGACCTTGATACTTACTTTTTTCTTTCACCGTACATTATTCTTTTTTCTTAGTCAGAGGTTAAATAGAGGCATGTGATGCAAACAATGAAATAGGTTGTCTTTCTATTCCTAGAATAATCAAATTGAATTAAAATATTAATACTAAATTTTAAATTTTAGAATTTAGACATAAAAGCGGTGATTTTTAAAAGTAAAACTACTTTGGAGATTCAGCTGGTTCTAAATTAGCCATTTAAAATGGGTCATTTAAACAGAACTTGGAAACTTTCAAGGAATCACAGAATCACAGAATGACTGAGGCTGGAAGGGATGTCTTGTGGCTAGCTTGTCAAAGCTCCAGTCCCTTCACCACCATCTATTTTCTCTCTACTTAGTCTTTAAGAGACCTAAGTTTATTGGCACAAACATACACAATGGGGACACTACACACAGACACATGTGCTAAAATGACCATATTTCTTAAAACAACATTGACTTGATTATATTCTGCAAGTATTCATTTCTGCTCTGTCTTTCCAACCTATTATCATATTTAACAAAGAAAGCTTTACTGGAATCTTTGGCATACCTAACATACAGCTGTTCTAGCAGTTTATGTTTTGAAATGTATTACCTTTTCCTGGCTCTAGGGGATTTGTTTTCTGAATGTTTCCTAAATGTGATCTTTTCATACAATTCCCTTCTGATCATCACAAATAATTCTCTAACACTTTCTTCCAAAATACTAGTTGGTTCTGCATCAGTGGATGATCTGGTTCCTTTTTTGAACCTTGCAGGCTGAGCCTTAGACAAAACCCAGCCAAGCAGCTTAACATGACCACTCACGTTTCCACAAGTTCCACTGTAATAACCTGATAGAGAAGACAGTGTGAATCCTGCTATCAGCATTATCATATCTTTGGGCTTTACAGCCTGTAAAAGGCAGAAAGAAGCAACATATATAAGCCTGATACAGAACCTTTTTGTTTTAAAATTTAAAATAAAGACCTGACAGATTAAAAAAAATATTAACATATTAGAAGAAAATTAATTCCAATCAAAGAACTTCAGAGATACACAGGAATTAGTTTACCAGCAATTTCTTATGATGTTTTCAAAATATTTTTAAAATCTAAGGCTATTAAAGCTCAATCACATTAAGAGCTAAACATTAAAATTCCAGCTTTTAATTTTTTTAAATTATTATTTTGTTTGCATTATAAAAAAACATATGAGGTTGGTGATCTTCTTTTACCTAATGCCTCGTTACACAGCTAAGGTGTGCATAAATCTGCACTACTTGATGCTCTCCCTGGCCTTGCCCTGATTACTTAAATGAAGTTTTATTGGGGAAACTATAACAATAAAGACTAAGCTGCAGCTCTGAAGCAGTCCTGCAGTGTATGACTTTACAGTAAGAGAACCTCAGGGGTTTTTTTATGTGTTGTTTCTTTTAGGCTTGTATTAAAAGGAAAAGGAAAAAGAAAGTAGAAAAGTGATAAAACACCAATGCTTAGAATAAGAAATAAATGAATGTATAGATGTACACAATGACTTTAAGTTTCCAGCAGTGCTGCAAATGTACTGCCATGTGAACATTGCCATCTAATGGTTTTTTTGAGATTAGAAGGCAGAACAATTCAGCAGCATTCCCATGTTGTGGCAGAGTAAATATCTAAGCAGTATTAGGAACATTAACAAAATATTCACTGGTAGAATACTGCGTTTTCATAATTTAGAGAAATTACATTTTTAATTTTTTTTTTTGTTTACCACTGTTCTTATTTTAATATATAACATTTAGAGTTGATTTCAACATGCAACAATCACAAAGATATTTGTTTTAAAAGCAAATTGGAACCATCTCAGTATTGAAATAATAAAAATAAAAATATCTTTTGATACTGTGAATTAAAATATCCTTTGTCCTAGAAATCAAGAAATAAAAGGTCAGAATGGAACATAAATGTGATGCTGACAAAGCAGAAAAACAGGGAGGAACCTCTGAATTTGATTTTTATGCCATTCTTAGCTAAATGTAAAAACTGAACCACAAGAACAGAAGAACTCATACTTCTCTAGTCCTTTTGATCTCTAGCTTCCTATTCTATCTTCCTTTAATAATAAAATACACATAGGGATGTTTTTACTTCATGATTTTACTTCAGGTTGATTTTGGCTATGCAGCAATATTTCCAGTGTAGTGATCTTCATGGAATGTAATGTTGAAAAATAACCTTTATACACACAAGAATTCTATGCAAGGAATATGTCTCTGTTGCACAAAGATGGCTTAGAATAAATAGAACAAGAAGCTTCCTATGGAGCTTTAAACCATCTTATAGAAACCAGTCTTCCTGTCAGAGAATTCTGTAAAAATCTATAGGAATGACAGCATATTTTTGAAATGTACAGTATATTTTTTTCTGCAGGGGAAAAGAAAAAAACAACTGTAGTCACAAAAAAAACCCCACAAGGATGATTGCTGTAATAAAGCTACAGGCCATGTTTTATTAAGCTATAAACACAACCTTCAGCCACAAAATAAGGTAGCTGTCTTCAGCCTACTCACCAAGTAGATGTGTTTCCAGACCCTATAAGACATCACTGAACTTCTAATTAATAAAATCCCAAGCTATAACCCATGAATTTCAGGTAATGCAGAAAATGCATAGTAATGATGTGTACCTGATGGTACTGATACCTATATTGCAATATCTCAAGGAACTTTAACAGCATTTAATGAAGAAGTGTAATTAAGGATGACCTTGCTCTGGAGGGCTTGAGCTGTGCATGCATTCTAGTGCAAAATTCCATCACAATATTTCCACTAAAGGACCTCCAGTGCTCTGCTCTCCTTACAATGGAGAACTGCCACTAATAGTAGAGAAATAAGAAAAAATATATACATAATAAAACAAAATTGAAAATGAGAAGTGGTTTGTGTCTGCAATGCCACAGAAATGAGGGTCTGGAAGATATTTCAAGAGACCAGAAATTATTGAGGCAGACCATTCTCTAAACTTAACTGTGCAAAAATTGAGTGAACAATATACCACAGTCTCACAGTGTTGCACCATTCTCAAACTTAGAATAGCATTTCTCATACTAAAAATAAAGCTGGTTTTTTCCTTCCAATTAAACTAGTATAATACAATTTTTCTCTGTATAACTGACCATTTCATAAGAATTGCATCTTAACCATCTCCAAGATCAAACAGTGCTTTCCCCCTGCCTATTTCATGCTTTCCAAACCTTTCAGTATATTTTATTTCTGTCCTGTGAATTCTGTCTAAACCATTTATGTCTTCTTTTAAACCAGGTGCTGAAAGTGGAACGAGTACTCTGTGTGAGGCCTCTCCAGCTCTGGTCAGAGTGTGACAATGAATTCCTCCCCATGGTTCATGTGCAGTGTTGCTGCTAATGCACTTCAGAGTGGGAATTGAGTGTTTAGTGGCACACAGCATGGACGACTCAGTTTTGTGTTCAAGGAGGTTTTCAAAATTACTTTCTCCAGTACTGTTGCCTATCCAGGTTTTCCTCAGGTTGAGTGCTCCCCACCAGGCAGTGGGAGAGGGGATGGGCAGCCAGGGGACATTACAGCCAGAAGCAGGACACTGGGGGCACTGGGGCAGCCCCAGCCCCTGGCACTGGGCACCTCCCTGGCGATGGAGACAGGCTGAGGCTGGGCCAGAACATCAGATGAGCAAGATGGGGTCAGGATCAGCAGAAATGAGGCCAGTCAGAGACATGGTAGCTCAGGCCAGAGCAGTTCCTAAGGGTGGGAAGCGGGAGCATCCCCACTTCTTCCTAATTTCTCCCAGCTCTTTCTCCTCCCATACTTCCCCAGCCGCTGGGTTAAAGGCCACAGACCCCCAGGAGTATCAGAACTGGCCAGTGCAGGCTGCCAGCCCAGCTCCTGGGGAACAGGAAGAGCAGCCACAGCACACTGTCACTTTCAATCCCACTGTATGGGTTTTGCATGGCCAAGCTTTGGTAGCAGAGGGGCTGCAGGGGTGGCTTCTGTCAGAAGCTGCCAGAAGCTTCCTCCATGTCCAGCAGAGCCAATGCCAGACAGCTCCAAAGATGGACGTGAAGCTGGCCAAGGCTGGGCCAATCAGAAACTGTGGTAATGTCTCCATGACTACATATTTAAGAAGAAGAGAAAAAAGTTATTGTGCAGATGTAATTGTGGCCAGAGAGGAATGGAGTGAGACTATACAAGAGGAACAACTCTGCAGACACTCAGGTCAGTGGAGAAGGAGGGGCAGGAGGTACTCCAGGCACTGGAGCTAAGGTTGCCCTGAAGCCTCTGGTGCAGCATGATGAAGCAGATGTGTCCCTGCAGCCCATGGGGGATCACAGGAATGCAGAGGTCCCTCTGTAGCCCGTGGAGGAGCCCATGCCAGAGCAGGTGGGTGTCTGAGAGGAGGCTGTGACCCCGTGGGAGGCCTGTGCTGGAGCAGGGTCCTGGCAGCAACCTGCAGACCCATGGAGAGAGAAGCCCACACTGGAACAAGTTTCCTGGTAGGACTCGTGAACCCACGGGGGATCCATGCTTGGAGCAGCCTGTCCTTGAAGGACTGCACCCATGGAAGAGTGATCTACATTGCAGCAGTTTGCGGAGAACTGTGGACTCACCTTGGAGAAGTTCACAGAGAGCTGTCCTGCATGGGAGGGACCCCAGAGGCAGGGGAACAACTCCTCTCTCTGAGCAGCAGGAGAAGCCACAGGTGATGAAGTGACTATAACCCCCATTCCCCATCTGCCTGCAATGCTGGGGGAGGAGGTAGAGGAGGAAGGAGTGGGCGTATGGTGTTTTAAGGGCTTATTTTACTTCTCATCATCCTGCTCTGATTTTGTCAGTAAGAAATTCAATTCATGTCTCTATTTCTAGCCTGTCTTGCCCAAGACTGTAATCAGTGAGTGATCACTCACTGTCCTTATCTCAGCTCATGAACCTGTCATCATATTTTCTCTTCCCATCCAGCTGCAGAGGGAAGTGAGAGATCAGCATTGGTGGGTGTCTGGCATCCAGCAAGGGTCAACACACTACACCTACCTAAAACTAACACCAGCTTTGACCTGAAATAACCAAAACCTCCTTTTTGTCTATGCCTTTGTGACCGTGTTGTGCATGAACTTCATGGGAATTTCATCACCCTAATAAAATTTTGATTCATCACCACTACTCGTTTTTTTTCTGTGGAACAGAAAAACAAGCTAAGAGCCTTGTTGAGTTGAATAGGGCATTTCTTCTTTGCTCTCCACTGAACAAGGGGGTTATGGTCACAAAGACAGAGGTCATTCTAGTTTGCAGACAGGAGTTCACAGAATTTTGACCAGTTTATCAGGCCCCAGCTGCACAGCAGTGATGGCTTGGCAGGCAGCTCTAGCATCCTTTTGGGAATTACAGTCTGACCAGCAGTTCAGTGACAGGGATGCAGGCAGATGGATTTCAAGGTAAAAACCTCTCCTGAAGCAAGTGTTGCTAAGATTTGGGAGTGACTCAGGTGGGTGAGTCGTTTTGCCATCACCATCTCATGAGTCAAGCAAATAAACTGTAATGACTCATTTTGAAAATCCAGGCGGTGGGCATATAGCTTGTGATTTCATCCTTGTCAATTATAGAGGAAATACAAAACTTGAATTCAAAATTTCTTTTAAATAGTAGTAGGTCACTGAAGGTGAGCCAGTTAAATGATCAGTACTTCTGATATGTAAGAAGCAAAATCTGTTTGTTTGATGCCTCGATCCTTTACTCAAAGTCTTATGATTTCCCATGCTTTTCCACTAATCCCCACCGCTTTTTCTGGCATTCCCTACAACCTCTCCAACCTTTACTCTTCATTTTGAAAAGAATGCATCCTTTAGCCCTTCCACCTATATCAGTTCTATTTTAAGACTCTTTCCACTTCCCTCTCTTTATTCTCACGCAGTTTTAATTAATCTCCGTTTCCAAAGCCCTGTTTATTTGCCCTTCCCTGTACTGCTGACAGATTCTATTTCATGAAGTCATAAGCCCTGGCACTTGCATACGTTTGCAAAGAAATATTTAATGAGAATTCTCGCTCAAAACAGGAAAATAAAACCCAAAGATTCGCAGGAATCTCCGGGGGTCTCGCGCCCTTAGCGGAACGCCCTGCAGTGAAGCAGTGCCTTGTTTAATGCTGACATCTCGCGGCCAGAGCAGAAATTGAAATCCCTGACCTACTTAAGACCCATTTAGCTCTTCCCTTGACTCAATTACTTCAGAGCAGACATCCAGTGAAGTGTGTAAGGAGATAGCTCCGAAACTGTCATTTAACATTAGAGTCTAGTTCCGTGTGATGAATTCAGATTTTGCACCAAATAGTGCACTTGCTAAAAATATTTTGGGGGTTTTCTGTCATAAAGGAATATAGAGAGACAAAACAAAAATAAAATAAATCAAAAATTCCTTATTTAACAATAATGGGAATGTTTATTCAAATGTTCTGTATATATTTCATTTCGTCGAATACCTTTCCCACCATCAGTTTATATGACAAAGGATTTTTTCTTATAATCTGTGAAAAGAAAATTACAGACCATTGACTTCAGAGGATGAAGACAAGACCTATCTCAAAACTATGAAATTATTGCAAGAATATGGTTTTATTTTAAAATTACTCTAAAGCATGAGTATTCCAGCATTTTCAGGGTAAGAAATCTCCTTAACAATTCATGAATAAATTTTCATTTTCTTCCAGGATAACTTAATTTTTGCCTATACTCAAAGTCAGAATACTGAACAAATATCTCTCAGGAGTCTTTCAATGGCATCTGCTTTTCTCCATTGACTTTACAGGTAGTTAAATGTTAGCTTTAAGAGTACTGGGTCCTAAAACCTGAAAAGCCTTTCTCCAACTTTCTCTAGAATCCCTGCTGGATTTTTTCCTCACTGAGAGACTATGGCATACATTAAGAGCATTTGTCCGATCAACCAGTCTTGCACTTCCTGCAAGTGTTTTGTGTCATGCATGGGATGGCAGGCAGGTAGTTTGGGGGACTGAGGAAGGATGGAAGTGCTAAACTTCTTGGGCTGGCTAAAAGATAATAAAAAAATTACATCTCTGAATGAATATGAAAGCCTGAGCAGAATCTATTCATTATCATTCATTATAAAGAAGTTATAATTTGTTCATTCCAGAGCCTACTCATCCCTAAGAATGTTATTGGTCTTCCTCCTATATTTCCATGAGTGACAACTTCCCTAGAAACTCAGTCTTTACTCCAACTGCTGTATTAGGAAACAACATAGACATTGCCAGTGCAGCTGCTTGTCATCCAAATGTCATCTTCCCTAATTCATAACCCTGGAATGGAAAGGGGATCAGTTTTCTAAAAGCCTTGTTTTCATACACTTCTGTAAAGTAAATGGAATGGGTTCACAGAATTACATGATACTTTAACTTTGCCATAAGCTTAACTATTTTAGTTATTTTTATACCTAGTCACAATACTGTGAATCATTATCACTGTGCTAAGCAGCTCCTACAAAATAACAAGGGTAAAATAGTTCAGTGCATTTAATAACTAGGCTTTCATTCAGATATGATGTTTTATTTCTTCCTTCTTGACAGCCATCAAAATAAAACTAGCATGAGGAGCAGTTCACAGAAAAGAGGATGGGGAAATAGTTACATCTATACTTAACGCTACCATTTTGTTCACAGTGATGAGAAACACCTGCCAAATGAGAAAATTGTTACAGGCTCAGAGGACTGGATGAAAGTGGTGAACTATATAAAATCTGGTACTATATAGTGGTCAACTATATAAAATCTAGTAAAACATGTGATGTTATGCCATATTGAGAAGTTTATTATTTACACAAGGACACTGAGGTTAGTAGATGAATCAATAAATTAGTTGAGCTTAGTAATTTACTTCCTAAATGAACTGAGGGTCCAGGCAAAGCGAAGGGGGCAACAAGTTATGCAGAAAGGGAAGTTTCACCATCCACATTGAAAACAGGGGGAAAATAGATTATTCCTGATCATTCTTGAAACTGGTTTTATATAACATTTTGATTGTAGGAGCACCAAACTAAAAGCTGGGAGCTGTAGATGGATTTTGAACATGATGTAGTGGGGATGTTCAATACTGGAATCAGTATGAAAGGCTGGATTAGTGAGATGGGAAGTATAGAAGTAACAAAAGGTAGATCTCATTCAGAGACCCGTACAAGCAAACAGATACTCTGAACTGAAAATTTAGCAGCCTTAAAATGAAAGAGGACAAAAACCAATTTTGTTTCCCCTGATCCTATGAGTTTTCATTATAGTACAGCCAAAGCAAATATAATCCTTTCCAGCTAAGAAACTGTTAGTTGTGCTGTCCTGATGAGAATTTGAGGATGTGTAAATAATTCTGACAGACCTGTTGACGAACAGGGTCATTCATAAAACAAGATTTCAAATAGACATAGAGGAGATCATGCGGGCTTAGGAGGAAAAGGAAAGAAGCCCCAAAGACCAGACTTGCAAAGTTTAGTGAAACAAAGGCTGAGAAAGGATATAATTCATGGCACTTTTCTTCTCCTATTGGTAAAAAAGTGAGCAGTGAGAACTTATGAGAGTGTTTTTTCTTGTGATTAAAACCAGATATATTCTGTCTATTCTGCTTTGCTGTCTTACACTGAGGAGAGAATTTAAGCAGAAGAGGTAAAAGACTAGTGGTTTTGGCCTGATGGAATGATCCCCGAGTGATTCAAAGCATCACTTTAAAACTACTTGCTGTTTTCTATAAAGCAATTTTTTACGCTGTACTACTAGGATCTTGGGGCTTTCACTCTTCAGCTGTGCCTACCATGAGTTGAATCACAATGTAAATGTCTAATTATATCAACTAATGTCACGCATTCAGATTGCAGATCTCTCACTAGTCACCTAAGGCTCCCTTGAGAGTCAACAGGAGAAAAGTGGGACTCACAGGCACAGTTTATCTGCCTTATCTTAAATTTGTGCTGCAACATCAGTTAAATGGCACCCCAGAAACTCATACTGAATGATTAGCTGGGAAATAGACTTCTAAAATACAGCATGCAAGAGGAATCTCACTCTATCTTTCTAAAATACACATGTTAAAACACAGGCTGTACTCCCCAGATACCACAGACTCAGAAGAAAATGAAAGCCACTCTATCCATGGTAGAGATAAAGAAAGAACTCAGAACAGCTGTGGTCTGAGCCATGTATTTAATGCATATTTTAGTAAGAGCTGCACATGCTAGCAGCAATTCCCACGGAATTTAAAAAAAAAAATAGTTCCAGAATGAATGCAAGGACTGAAATTATTTAGGGAGTCCTTTTATCATCATAAACTATCATCAAGAGAATGCATTGGAATCCGTTTCTGTGAATCAGCAAATCCAAAGCAATAAATGTAGCTATGCATGCACTTTGGGACCGTATTATTTTTGTTTACCTCTTGGCATCCTGAAATATCATAAAGAATCAATGGCCTCTGCCAGTCACTGTATAGGGCTCTGAAATGCTGCAAAATGCTACGACGAGCAAGAATGAATACTGCCCAATTAACTTCATTTATAGAAACATTCTGTCCTTGAAAGGCTGCTACCTAAAGACTATGCTTTTGGTATTTTCCTTCTTTTGCACACAGATTGCAATGGGATGAACATTTTTCTGTGTTTGTAGCTGTGACCAGAATTTTTTTTGTTAGGTGTATGTAAACAGCAATGCTAGTGGCTGTGGGTTGACAGACAAGCAAGTGGCAACTTTCCCCTGCTATTAACAGTTGTTTAATCAATTCCAAGATGAATAATAAAATGACACTGAATTATATAGTCAGTTAATATTATAAAAACTATGCATAACTAATAATTGTCCCTTTTTACAGCAAATAGTATGTAGGTCACTGGAACTCTCATTTCTTGTTGGGTTCCTTTTTTTTAATTCAACACAAAACAAAATAATCACAATTATCACTGTGAAATCAGAATATATAACCACATATTTTTGTAGATGAAAGTCATTAAGTGCATGCATCTCCATTATTTTTATCAGGATTTTTTGTGGGCCAGCAAAGCCAGATTTTCTGGCACCTTATTTTCTATTTTGAGAAGCATATGAATTTACTTTAGGCAATTTATTTTCCTAAGTTAATGTCTTGTAATGTCCAATGAAGCTCAGAAAGAGAAGTCATGGGTTTGTGAACATGGTGACTACCCAAGTCACCTATGACACATTTAATTGAATAAAATCCCACAACCTAATAAATAAGGCAGCAATCCTTAAAATAATACTCCTTGAATTTCAAAACTCTTATTGCCTTTTATTAAATGAAGTGGATTAAGATATACAGCTTTGAGCAGATACAAAATATGACATGCATCTGAATATAATATGACATCTGAAACAAAAAAAAAATCTTAAGCATCAAGTTTTTTATTATTTTTGAAAAAATTAGTTTCTTATATAGTGACAATGTACCTAAGAGTTCAGCCATCGAAATAAAACATTTTATTGTGAGATACTGTTGTACTGTTGTAGAGCAGTATATGTCCACAAGCAAAGTGACCCAGGCACGTAATTCCTTTTAGATCAGTAACAGAGTGCTTGTTTATGTCAGCTGAGGAGTTGATATAATACGTGAAAGTCATAAATGAAAATATTTAATTCTTATTTCTCCAAAGTTGTCTACTTAACAATGGCCTCATATTAAAAAAAAAAAAAAAACAAACAAAAAAAAAAAAAAAAAACAAACAAAAAAAAAAAAAAAAAACAAACCAAACCAACCAACCAATTTTTTTTCCTTGTATTTCATGAGATGAATGCTGTGGGTTTTTTAAAAAGAACTCTTGTGGGAGAGCAGAATGTACCACACAGGACTAGTACTGGTCCTTTTAAATTTCTTCAAATCAACATCTCTTTAGCTCCAAAGAACATAAAGACCAACTGTACGTCTGATACCAACCCAACTGCATTTACATGAACATTTTTACGGAATTCCTGTTGATCTGAGAGGGAAGGGAAGGGAAGGGAAGGGAAGGGAAGNAGGGAAGGGAAGGGAAGGGAAGGGAAGGGAAGGGAAGGGAAGGGGAGGGAAGGGGAAAGGGGAGGGGAAAGGGAAGAGGAAAGGGAAAGTGGAAAAGGGAAAAAGAGAAGGAAGAAAACAAAATAAACTGCAGATCAAGCCAGCCACAGTCATATTTCACAGGAGATTGGGGCAAAATTCTAAGCAAATTCCTGTTTAATGTCCTGTCTTGTCCATGTTACCCTGCCTAAAAATTTCATATGTAGGAACAATTACAAGTTATGGTTGATCACAAAATATGGGCCATGAGTTTACATGATTAGAAGAAACTTGGGTAGACTTACTTGGCACTCAGTTAGGAAAAGAGAAAGTACTTGGTTTTCTCAGCTTTTTTTCAGTTCTTATTTACAACTTTGAACAGCTGGAAAATACATTAACACAATCAACCGCAACTCTCCAATTTAACAATTAAATTATCATACCAGTCTTCCACATGCGAAAAAGTGATTTTAAAGTCCTGTGAGATAAAACATGAAAATGAATCAGTAGATGGATCCAATTGCCCCAGTGCAAAAATATATATCTTTTTTGTTTGTTTAACTAAGAGTTTTATGAAGTGAAGATTTAGGAATAAAATGCAATTCAGTTATCACAGCACTCTTAAAACAAAGTGCCAGCTTAGAGAAGATGTGGCCAAAATCATAAAAACTTCACAGTTTGTCTCATGTCATTTACTCTATGGAAGCCTGGACCATTGTTTCAGCAGTTCTTTGTAGTGTAACTTCCCTGGTCTGCAGTTAAAAAAGGACAACTTTAAAAGAACATGTGTTCTTTTAATTCTCTCAGGAATTTAAACCAACCACAGGGACTTTGCTCTTGGTACAGAGACCAAGCACAGAACACTTCAGCTCCAAAGGAAAAAGTGTCAGAAAATTTTGAGAACACCAGGATATCATGGAAATTGTTCTATGACCTTCACAATAGTGGAGACAAGTAATAGCTACTGCAATTAAGAAGTCCCCTGGAACCAAAGTGGCAGAAGTCAAACTGTGTATCCTTTTTGATCTGTGTAAAGTCCTGATGCAGAGATAATAAGCATGTGGACCAAATTCTATCACTACGATG
This sequence comes from Grantiella picta, assembly GCA_013397955.1. Lineage (NCBI taxonomy): Eukaryota > Metazoa > Chordata > Aves > Passeriformes > Meliphagidae > Grantiella > Grantiella picta. Next base: position 72,939 of record VZRM01000197.1, on the reverse strand, counting down.
TTGAGTTTCAGGAGAAATTCACATTATACATATCTACAAGATGATAAGGACTTAGTGTCACACTGCCAGCATCAGCTATGACTTTAAGGTAACTATTTGGTCCATTATCTTCTGTGTGATGCATTATGAAAATGATGCTTTCATGAAAAAGGATTTGTACATGGATAAATCTGTGCACACCAAAATCGCACCTCTGTTTGGGTTTTTTAGTTGCACTATAAATAAATATTAAGGGTATAATTTTGCTTTTTAAAATAATATGCAAATTATGCTTTGTTAAAAATTGTGAGTTAGAAAAACTCTGACAAGTCAGAAGAACATGAAAAAGAGTATGAAAGAGATGTAAATTCTAAGCAGCTGTTTCAACATCTACCCAAGAAATTGTTTTCACTTATTTTTATAATTAGGGGCTTCTTAACTGCAAAAAAATTTAACTGCAACTTTTTTTTTTTCCAATTCTATTTAAAATGAATCCTGGAATTACTCTCTCTCACATTATTTATTTTAACCAAGTTTTTGATATTTTCTCTGCTCCACTTCTTGGATTTTTTTAATCACATGCAAATAATCCAATCTATCTAGAAGCATTAGTCACATTTATTGTCCACATGGTAACTGGAAAGTTAATATCTCTCTAAGCCACTCAGTTGTGAGTAGTGCTCAGTTATCTATCAAAGCAAATAGCTCTGCTGCTGTGTCAACCTAACCCTGAGATGCCACAGTTGAGGCTCTGTGCAGGTAGTGCCTGAATGGTAGTTATAGCTGCCAAGGATAATTTCAGATGTGCTGAATGCAAGTGCCTTCGTGAACAACTCAACAATTCTAGAAAATGTGATCTTCACACTGGCAGTTGTAAATGCTAAGAAAAAAATTGTATTTGCAAATACTTCTCAAATGACCTAGAGTCTTGGTCTGCAAAATATATTTTTTACCAGTGTTAACCCAGAATATACTCCTAAATTTAATGGCGGGGCAGGAATCCACCTCAACTATCCTGAAATGCCAAAATCTCTGAAGTTGCTCCACTGATGCTCTGGATTGCCCTGCTGAGCTGCGTGTGTTTCCCTCGGTCCGGCAGGTGGCAGCCTCAAGAGGCTCTGGCTTGTAAGGATCATCCTTTCCAGGCTCGGAAGGGAGTTTCATTGTTACATAAAATATTGCTCAAATGCCCGAATCTAAACGGGTTTTTAAGACATCCACTTAAGCTGAACAAATTCATGAATACTCAGCCTCAGGTTACTGTCAATTTTTTAACAGAGTAACTTCCCAAGACAATTTATTACATCTGGTGGATTTCTGGCATGTGTCCACTTCACAAATCCTGTGCTAAAGACACAGACTGTACTACATCTCACACAACATAGTCAGTCTTACCCTTAAAATAACTAAATGTACTTTCAGCACTTCGTTAAGGGCTTTCAATCTCATGTGTAGAAAGACTGGCCTTAAATGACTCTGAAAGAACAAAAACTGTCGTTACTCTCTCAGCTGGAAAAAACAAATGGTAACACTTTTTTTTTCCTATTTCTATATCAATTTTTTCAAATCTTATTCAGGATTAAAAATTCACGAGAAGAAAACACACTCTGAACTTTAAAAAAATAAACAAAATGGATTAATAAATTAGCTTCTCACAAAGACTCTGGGTCTGGAAAGATGGTGTGTTATTTCAGTGCTCCCATGCTCCCACTCCCAGCCTGCAACAAGTATCTGATAAACAGGTTTTAAACTGAGGATTTTGTAAGTTGCAACTGTGCCTGAACTCCCATTATTGCTAATGGAAGCTACCTACACGCTCTCTGGATTTTTTCTGATTTTTTTTTTAATTTCCTTGAAAAGTACATTATCTAAAGCACTTAGCACTGTGGTAGCTAATAGCAAGCCAAATTTAAACAGAGAAGCACTAGTAACTTGCAAAGCAGACCTCAGTTTGTCTGCTCGACATGATTCTGTATTTCCACCATCTTTTCTCATTTTTTTTTTCATTTTAATTTACACTGAATGTATAAATGCTGCAAAAAAGCAAAATTACCATGAGATATTGCTTATTGCTCAGTTTGGAAAAGTACTAAGATCTGTGGCCGTGGATGTTTTCCTGTTGCCTATTTTTAAATTGTTTAACTCCACTGACAGCAGAAATTTGTAGCATTATCAGTAAAAAAGGAGTCTGAGCCTGTTTGTTTAAGCAGAAAATACTTGTCCTATCAGCCTCAGCCAAGGAGGAATCTTTCCACATGGAATTCTATCCACGTGGGGAATCTCCTCTTAGTTTTACAGGGCATTACCTAAAAATCTTTATACACGATATGCTTAAAATTTCTTCCGCCAATGTGCATGACTAGAAGTGGATTAAACCCCTGTATTATTAACAATCTGTCAGGTTTTACTTGATGTTTTTATTTTTTCCAGGGAGAACAGTTTTGCGTTATATCTGTGTGCCTCTAGACATACAAGCAGAGAAGACAAACTACTACATCACCTACAAGTAGCTATGCCTTCCAGAAAACACATTTCTACCAGAACTTTTAGGTTAATACACTTATTTTACATGTTTGTGTGCATCCCTTGTTGTAGTATACAGTTGTACCTCTGATCATCTCATTTTCTGCAGGCTTGTAGGAGTCAGCAATCCCTCCTCCCCAGGCCAGGAGTAAAACCCCTTGCATGGCTCAGCAGAGATAGTAGTCTGTCACTGTGTGGCATCTTTTCATGTAAATCTTTAGAAAACCATCACATAAGCTGGGCTGACAGGCTTATTTCCCCCCAAAGAACAATGTATATCTCTTTCAAGAAGAATGATGTGGGATCTCTAAAAGAGTAGAAAAGACAGGGGCAGAGAGAGAAAAGATTGTTTATTCAAAAGTATTGGATACTCTTCCATAACATGCAAGAACATGCTTTGTTTCACCGTGCAATAATTAAGCATATATTGTTTAGTAGAAACTGTTTTCAAGCCATACTCTTGCAAAGTGCTCTTTTGCATCTTAACCCATATGTAAGTAGATAATGTCAAGTTATGAAAGCTATTTACAAAGATAACTTTCCAGGTGAGCTGTTGTTTCTGCTGGGAATGAACCAGTGTCAGGCTGTTCCCAAAAAAAAAAATAAACCCAAACCAAAATAAAACAACAACAACAAAAAACCACAAAAAAACCCAAACAAACCAAAAAAACCCAACAACAAAAACAACAAAACAAAACCCAAACAAAAACCACAAGAGGAACAAAAAATCTTATTTCAGGTATCTCTTTAATATAACTGCTTATTTGCAGAGGAAGATTAAAGAGTCTCCTTTCTTCAAAGAGAATAAACAAGAGGAGGCTATCTCTATTCATAAATCCAAGTCTGGTTTTTGGTCAGCTCTGAGCCTTAAAGGAACTCTTCTTATCTCTCTCTCTTTGCTTCCTCCTGGAGCAATGTTCCCACTTCTTCCCTCAGTGTGGAGGCTGTTTTCAGACCTGTGACTTCATACTTGCTTATACATGGCTATGGATGTGTGAGTATATACAGTGCTTTGCTCGTGTTAATTCAAATACAACAGTGATCATCTCCATTTATGCAAAAAAATTACCTTCAGTTACTTGGACCAGAGAATGTTCAATGCTGACCTATGTCTGGGCTCAAGTGTCCTAACATTTCAGGCACAAATTAAAAAAGGCACTTACCTGCCCCCTCAAACAGCTTGAATAAGACAGAAATTTAAAAGTTATTTTCTGCATAAGACTGGCAGCAACATCTTTTAACGTCATGATTTCAGGTCAGAAGGAGTTTGCTATATTGTTTAGCTCTCACTTAGTGTATTCAACTTTAATGTAGAATTACTCATATGCCAAGGTGATGTGCATGTATGCCTAAACTGGACACTATCTGGGGGACACCTCACCTAAACAGGGAAAATCCTGTTTTCCTCAGATTTTGTCATATGCTGCAGCGATGGTTCTATCTCTGTCCTCTTCTTAAGTCCATGTACCAGCACAGGAGTCACTGGCCTTTAACTCTGGGCACATGTGCCGACTTCAGGATGTTTCTCTTAGAACAGTTCTGCTGGAGCTGCCCTTAAAATGCCATTTAAATGTTTGTGCCTTCTGAGGAAGGATGACTCTGCATGGAATAGTCTCCTAAGCTGTAGACTGGAGTGGATTGAGACATGGATAATCAAGCGGGAAAAGGTAAATTACTGCTATCAGAGTTGAACAAACAGAAATATACTACTACTACTACTACTAATAATAATAATAATAATAATACTGGTAACTAGAGTGTCAAAGCTACTACTTGCATAGTTGATTATAGCATAGAGTCATTTACTGTATAGGCCCTATTTTATTTTTCTATTGTCTTAGCAATGCTCAGTCTTGGTTACAGAATTAAATTATTTCCTTGCCAGTGTTCTAGGAGTAGCCCTCTATTTTCGTAGTGGTTTTGATTCAGCATCAAAAGGACTGAAAATATTTTGAGTTTTCAGGCAATCTTGTAGATCCCTTAACTCAAATACAAACTACTTTTTAAAAAAAATCTCCCTTCTAAATATTGAAACTCCTATAGTGGTGGGGGGTAGGGGAGACAACCAGAAAAATTTTTACAACAAATAATTCTTTAAAAGTCAATTTTAAAAAACAAAGATAAAAATTAGTCTGAACTATTGTGTAATAATACCTAAGTTAGGATGAGAGAGCAGGAGGCATATTTAATTTTTTTTAATCCACCTTCACATGTTCAGCTCTCCTCTTTGGCATGTCCATGAAAGCCACTTTCATTACCTTGTTTCAGACTTTAGTTCCTCCTGTTCTATTGCTTTACAGCTGAAAACTGTTGAAAATGGATTAGAAGACATAGATGAGAATTTCTCTGTGTTTAGAAAGCAGCAGTTTGGCAGTGAAATAAAAAAGAAGCACATAATTAGCAAGTAATGAAGAAAGAGATGCTAATCAGCAAGTTTTTATGCCCTTGAGTCTTGCTGTGATACATGTATCTTGCATGTGATGTTGTATTGATTTTCCATTCTCACTTTCATAATCTACCTACTGGTAATACTGTATTTCCTGGGACAGCCTGGGCTTCAGAAGTTTGGAAAAGGGAAGTTCTCCATCCTGTCAGAGATGGGACCAACCAAAATGTCTTTACCCAGTGATAAAAGCATTTCCCTACTGGAAAACAAAATCATAGCGATGAACACATTTTTTTCTATGACCACAGCTGATGTTTTTATATTATCCATCATACTACTCTTTTAGGAAAATTTTGACAGAGGATGAGCACAAATTTATCCTTCAAGGAATCTTTGTAATTGAATTCTGAGAACTTGATATAGCTAATAGATTATTATAAGGGTCAATGAAGTATTAAGGCACCAGCCTGCTTTTCAAATACCATTTTCCTGATGGAGTTCCTCTGAAATGCACATATTTTTGACTGTTCCTATCTCATACTATTATATGAGATATTCTATACCTCATTATACTATTTAATTTTAATTTATTTTTACTTCTTATTGTTACTTGAAATATATTTTTCCTCTCTTTCACAACCTGGCACTTGTTGGAGGACAAGCAAGTTCACAGAAAATGGGAAAAAGCAAGTCAGATTAAAAGATATAAATAGTTATTTAGCAGAATGTCTAGCAGTCAATAATGAGTCTATAACAAGTATGGCATTCGAGTCACTAAAGATTGTTGCATCAGTACAGAAAATTTTGGTGTATAAACATATCATCATTTAATCCAACTGTCAATAATGAAAAATTAAATTCTTCACTTATTAGGGAACTGGAATTGCCATATGGATAAAATTGTGATTGACTATCCCAGTATGTCTCTTGCCATGTCAATTACTTCCTGCATCCTTGCACACATCATTATAAGTACACACAGAGAAAGGCTCATTTTTCATTCTGTAAAATGAGAGAATTAATACCTTCTAGTCCCATATGGTACTGGGAACTAGGGCTACTTCTTAACTCCAAATGTAACTTGAAAATCATGGATTCTAGTAAAGTAAGTAAAATTACTTTTACATATAGTAAAAGTAGCCTACATAAATTAGGTCTTTAAATTTCTGTCATCAGGCTTCTACAGATGATGGGTAGTTATATATTTATATATGCATATATATGTATATATGTAATGTGTCTCTCTATAAATAACAGGATGTACACAGATGACACAAAGTAGTCAAAAAAATCCAGCATCATATGCTGATTTCCCAGTGCTTTTATAATGTACTTGTTGAGCTTGTTTTTAATAAATTCAAAGACTTTTCATGAAACGAGACCAGTAATTTATAGTATTTTCATGTGCTGTTGAAAAACAACCATTCATTTAGTTACTGTTACTGTTGGATGCTGTATTTATCTAGAATGTCCATTATCTAAGCTGTATTGGTTAATTTTACATAGGTAAACTAAATATGCTGTTTCTTCCTTTCCTATTAGCTAAATATATAGGATGTATGAGTTACTGACTAAAGAAATGAGCAATGCAGAACAAGCTTGTGCAGTCTTGCTTCATCTGATGCCCAGTTAATAAACAACACAGTTCTTAAAAGCTGCTAGGTAATTAATTGTGGAGAGCCCACTCTTGAGACCAGTACAAGAAACTGTTCTCATTTGTTGTGAATGCATTTCTCTACATACCATTCAGGACTTGTCAACAGAAGGGAAAAAATTAAAAAGAACGTCTACATTTTTCTAAATTTTACTTGTTAGGGGGTTTTTTTATGTTTTCTTTGGCAAACTAAGAGTGAAATCCTTCATTTTTAAGATATTTTGAAATAAAATATTTTTGTTATAAATTCTGAGATTTACAGAAAAGTATTTCAACTGAACAAAAAATAAAAGTGCTTGTACAAAGAACGTCAATACACAACTTTTTTGTTTTCTTTAATAGGAGGAAGTCATGATTTCTTTTTGGCTAACATATCTATAGAAAATTCATATTAATTCACCATTGTCTAATTCTGAATACAACATAGGATGCAAAAGCAGTGCAGTACTGGATACCACCCACAGTCCCTGTATCGTTGTTGTTAACTACCTTATTGATGAAAAACGAGCAAACAAACAAGCAAAACCCCCTCTTAGACTCCTTTCTCAATTTTTTAAATAAATTAAACTTATGATATTCTCCCACTTTGCAAGACTTTGAAATATAAATTACTTTTGTTTGTGTCTAGGACATATATATGCAGATGACTAGCCTGTAGCTGATAAAATGTATTCATTTACTCCAGAGTAATCAAAGGTCTGCATATATACACCAGCAGTGGTTTGGAGCATTAGAGTAGTAAACTAAAATCTTCATAAAACAGGAAAAGAGATCCGTGCAGCTTCTTTGAGAATGTCTCTGGAAAGTCCCTTCTGTGAGTCCAGATAATTGTCCATGCCTCAGTTCCTTCAGCACTGAAAATCAAACAATAGTTGCTGCCATGCTACGCTCAGCACAAGTTAAAAAGCACAGATTCTCATTTTCATCTCTACTACTGTACTTAATTTTTATTCACTGCCTAAATATCTACCCAGAGTTTTTAAGAGTTTTTTTTCTGATTCAATGAGATGTGAGTTGTCTGTAACATAGTTGAACTGAAACCCCTGGAGACAACGGCCAGCAGTAATCAGATCCAGTGGTAACAATGATCTTCTGGCTGTGATTGACATGCTTTTCACCACATCCTTTAAAGTTTCCAGGTTATAAAATTATTTAGTTTTGAGGGTTCAGTTATAAAATTAAAGAAACAGACTTCCTTTGTGTTTACTTGGCTTAGTTGGAGAGGCTAAGCTAGTGAGATATCCAGCTAACTAAGACAGAGAGTTGTTAACATCTTTAGGATTATTAACAGGGTCAAAAGGTTTATGAGTATGTAAATATACCTGAATATATAAACATTTAAGGATAGCTAGTTCAAAAGCAATCTAATGACCATTGTGGTACCAATGGAGAGAACATGCTACACAAGACCAATTAAGTGTACTTAGCTCTAATTTATTAAGGACAATAGAGAACAACCAATTATTGTTTTTTTTCAGCTAGTTCTAGTTACAATAAGTAGGGGTGGGGGCAGGGAGGAAAAAGATAAAAGTCTCCAAGGACAGGAAGCAGAGTACACCCAGATCTTACTGGCAAGTAAACATGACAGCAACTAGGAGTCAACTATAGTAAAAAAATTCTGAAGCTCTAATTCTTTTAGAATAGGAACTTTTCAGCTATGATAAACTGATGCAAAACAATACCAAATTGGAAATGAGCTGATTTATTCATTGTAGTCCATAAACATAACAGCTAAAGGTTTCCATAGAATCATTAAATCATACATGCACAAACTCTACAGCGAAGTACACACAGTCCAGTCAACAGTTGCAAATGCTTCAGATATATAATACTGGCAAACCATTATTGCTATGGAAACCTCAATGTGTATTCACCATTTATTTTTATTTTAGGTTTACAATGTAAATAGCCTACAATATCATTTTCTATTACACTTTCTCTCCACCATCCCCCATTTAACTTAAAAGGAAAACAAAAATTGTACTCAAAGGTGGTTTATCACAGCAAAGTATGCAAGCCCTTTTGTCTCAGCTCACAAAATATTTGGTTTTTTCTTCTTTATTACTTCCTGTCTGCCTCTTAAAATGCATGTATTTCTCCCACTTAAAATCAAAAATATTTAGAATAAATATTCAGATAAATTACAGCTAATGCACAGTAGCTCCACCAATACCTGGCAGACCCAAATGTTCAAACCAGATACATGTTTCCACTGTGAGTAGTTTGCAGAGTTAGACCCTGATGCTCCTAGGAAAGATTTTTTTGTGCATAGTGCACAGGTTGCCTGCCCATACGCTGGAAGTTCAGCTTTTCCTGTATGGATGTACCAGTCACAAAGAGAAGCCTCTGTGTAGTGCATACACAGTACCATACATAGAGCTAATGGCATCTGTAACATCATGATTTCTTGAAAATTATTTTATGAAGTGCTCAGCACTAAGTCCAGCTGGGATTTCGCAAAAGAAACATTCTAGCTTAGCCTATGCCAAGCAGAGTTGCACACATGCAAATCAAAATATATCAAATTCTGCCAATGCAGGGACAAATCCCAGCACCAATTTGTGATTCCTATTTAATTAATTAGGTCACATCCCTAATGCCCTCTAAAATCTGAGCATTAATTAAGATGGTAAAATTTAATCACACAAATCCATATATATATTATGTCATTCAGGGAAAACAAGCCCAAAGAAAAATAAGGAAATAAAATCAGTTGTCTCTGGTCCATGTTCTCAGCGCTTCTGGTTTTGGCCTCAGGATCGACAAAGCTTTCTTTGGTCTCTCTGGCTTGGTCAGTGATACCTTTTGCTGCACAGTGCACTGGTTTCATTGCTTTCATGTTAACTAATCATTAATTAATTAAGAACAACAAAATCTACAACCATTAGAAAGTTCCTAAATAAAATCTCAAAGTCTTCTTGAGATCTTGTTACACTGATAAGAAAAGGCTTATTTGTTCAGTTACATCGGAGATACCATAAATGTGAAACTCTCATTTTGTTTTGACTTTTAGTTTTCCATCCCAAACCAAGAAATCTGCAATTTGTGGAATAAAAATTAAAGTATTTTTCAGATCTTTTGCTTTCTTTATTCTCTCTGAAATTCACCACCCCGAAAGAATTCAGTTCCACCTAACTTACTGCTATTTCTTCTGATCATTTCACAAGTTTCCTTAACCTGGAATAACACAAACAGGAAATGCCTTGCCACTCTCTACTAAGTGTGTTTTGGTATCTGGAGGCAATGATGTTGGCAGATAATACATCAGTGCAGATGGCAGTTGGTGTTCAATGCAAACCACAGGTCAATGTGCTGCACTGTTAGTAGCCATAATAAATTATTAAGAGGAACTACCTATGACACTTCCAGGATGTGTGTTAGCCCTACATGGAATGTTTTTATCACAATTCATAAATATCTTCTTAATTACATGCAAAGTGACACAATCATGTGTCATAATCTATAGCTGTTTAGGATTTAACTAGAAATTATTGAAGGAACAGAAAAGAAAAGTCTTTCTGGTTTTTGCCACTTTAACATTTCAGGCTGAAATGCTCAACTTAGGCAATTCATTCTAACTGCTAAAATGAGTTCTTGACCTATGTGTGAAATGTACAATCTATCTCTTAATTTCTGCACAAAAACTAGTTAAATGTAAATTGATAAAAAGATTTTTGGTAACTCATATAAAAATTTAGTGTATGAGTTTTTCCAAGGCTGCCATTCCATTTCTGTTCGAATCAAAATGGTTTTTTAGTACCAGGAAAAAACATTCCTAGTTTTTATATTGTAAGACATGCTGTTATTATAAAATAAAGCTTTTTTTGAGCAATAGCAAACACTCAGTAGGTTCCTAGACCCTAAATAGCTCAATTTTGCCATTAATGCAATGCAAAACAGCTGCTGTTCACCTAAATGAAAGGCTTTTCCAGATGCAAATCCTTGTGAAGTCTATACAGCATTTGGTCTGTATGATGCCATGTGTGTGCTGTAATCCAGTCTGGGTGGATTACTTTTGATGTGAGGGACATCCTGAATCTGATTGACTCGAGGGGCCAACAACCCTGTAAACTCTTCAACAGATTTCAGTATTAGCTAAATATTGACTAAATATTTTTTATAACCATTCTTAATGGATAGAGAAATTACATCCATTTGGACTAGTTTAAAAACTTTTGGTGTATTAAGTGGTTGTTCATTATTAAAGACAGTTACTTCAGTTATATTCTGAGACACAGCCTCTCCTCCCAGGGCAAGTAATCCACTTCCAACCAGCCTGGTGACCATCCTTTAGGTTTGCCCCAGTCTGATGATGTCTTTCTTGTTTTGGGTGAGGAACTGTATGCAATAGTCTGTATGTGAACTGAAAAATGGAAGACAAAAGCGAATGTTCTGCCTCCTGGCTACAGTTACTTCAGGTCACTCTGCTCACATCTGTTTAGACCCCTATCAATGCCAGAGTTCTCTGGTTTTCCCAGACCAAATTAAAGAAAGTCCTTTTGTCACAGGAGCATCTTCTAGCTTGCCAGATACGATATTTTTTCCTCTTTTAGAAGATAGGTGCAATGTTTGCCTTTTCCCTTCATTGGACACTTTTCCCAATCTCCACAACCTTTCAATTATCATTGAGTAATGTATAAACATAAAAAATCCCAGATGTTGCAGCACAACAAAACTCCCATAAAACCATGTCTGGCTGGCAGATGGGTGCCTCTGTATCCTGCAGGAGGGAATCTGTGACCTCTATCACCCACCACTTCCTTTTGAAGCTCGTGCTCACATAGTACTCTGAAACCTCTAATCAGAATGTCAAAATTTCCAAGTGTGTGTGCGTGGGTGTGCGTGTGTGTGTGTACAAGCCTTCAGCTATGGCTAGTACGTGTTGTTTTCAAAAATTAATTACGAAACCATGTTGGCCTACGTTGACTATGAAAAACAAGTTGGATCAAAACTAAGAGCCCTTCTCAAATTCAGCTCTGTGTGTGCAAGTCTCTTCTTCCACTTGAGTAAAATAGATAGCAATTACTTCACAGAAATGACACTTATAATTTTGGTTGAAAAGTTTTAACTAATTTTCGCTTCAGCGATTTCACAGTAAGAAAGGAAAAATGTCATTTCCCTGCTCTTTGCCAATGCCTATGTGCTGTGACTAACTAATGTTTCTCCATGTGTTTCATTTTCAAGTCATATTGAGCCCACAAGGACTAGCTTTTCAGAGTTCTCTCCTGTCAGATATTGTTACCTTTTACTAAAAAAAACCTGTCAGACCCATAACTTCAATGTACCACAAAGATTTACTTACTATTCTCCACAATTGGTGTTGAATGGCTTGACTTCAAAGGTCTGTAAAATCAGCTGGAATTCTCTTTTGGTGAACAAAGTATCAATCAAATACAAACACTTTATCTGCATAGGTTGTCCTGGTAAGAACTGTGACATGATTCATTAAAGGAACTTATCCACAGATACTGATATAAAATGAAATATATCTATTTGATTGCGTGCATTGTACTCATTCACATTTTGCAAAAGCATAATCTAATGTAAATGTTGGCTATTAAGTACTTGGTTTTATTTCATTTTTTTCCCTCTTTCCCTCTTTTCCCCTAATTGTTTTAATAATCTCTCCATAACTGTAAAATCTCTTAACAAACACAGATCTGTTTTCCCCACTTAATCAATATATATTCTCATGCTCTCTAAACTTTTCTAAACTTCCAGGGTTATTCTTTATTTGAATTGTAGGGCTATTCTTTATTTGAATCGTAGGCCTTTCAAAATATAAATTTCATTTATTGCTCTGTCTTAAAAATAGCGTGACACAAATATATTTAAATTGGAAGCAAAAAGAATGTTCCTAGGAGAAACTAATCTTAGTTCCATAACAAAGCAATCACACTAGGAAACAAAATAAGGGGGGGGGATCCAAACAAAACAAAACATATTAAAAAAAGACTCTACTAATTTCAGAACATTGAAGATACAGCATATTCTTGGTGACTGTGTCTCAAAAATATTAAAACCATATATAACCAAAGAAGTCAACAGATTAGGAAGTATTCTGTAAACCACCAACCCTCTGATACCTACAATTTTCCTTCTTAGCCTTTTCAAGACACCTAGAGACTAATTATCTGAAACATCGTGTAATCAATATATAGTGAGTCAAATTATTTTTTCCAGATAAGATTGCTCCTTTCACTCCTGGGATTTCTAGAGATAGCCATAGTTCTTAGGTCACACTATAATACATAACTGCAGAGTTTATATGGTCCAGTTTCTTACTATGCTTCTTCATTTCAAATTCTATTTAATGCTTGACCTTCAGGTTGAAAATACATTTTTAAGACTTATTACATTTTTACAGATATCATTGTGTGCAAAATAAGATTCAGACAGGAAATGTATTTTAAGTATTACCTAAAAGATTGTATATTCCGTTAGACAGTTTATCATCTAAATAGGTAAATTTCACAACCTAAGTAATGGACTTCCAATTTTAAAACTTTCCCATTCATCTTCATAACTGTCACAGCTACTGCTAATTACTTGTTGCATGCACAAGTTTATCCAGATGCTTATATTGACTCTAAATTGATTGTGCATGCAGCATAAACAGCATGCTGCTTAGGCATATTCCGGGAAATCATTATTACTTCTTTGCATCTCATGACTTTATTATGCTGAGGCTATAAATTTGGCCAAGTTTTGCCCTTAGTTTATTTTTCTTCAGATCTGAAGTACAGATTTGGAAAGGCTAATAACAGAGAAACTACAACTCTTCCACAACCGTATGGAATAGGGCTGAGCCTTCCCTTCAGAGATTTCAGTCTTTTGTGACTCACAGACAAAAGGCTCTACAGCTAGTGACTGGTCGAAGTCCCAAACACATTGTGTTCTCCAGCAGACATAAACATGTTCTGTGCTCCTACTTGCACTAATAAGGACAATAGGGACTGCTCACGTAGGTTAATGTTAGAATTTGCAGAGTTTCTCAGCTCTGTCTCATTGTATTAACCCTAGCAGCATATTCCCTTCTTTTACAGGACTACTTTTCCTGTTCATTATTGTAGCATTCAACTTGAAAAAATGGAGTGTTTGAATTTGTTTGCATACACTCTAAACCTCTAAATTCTGTCAATGGGCTTTGGATTGCATCTTTTTCTCCCAGTTCCAACTAAATTTGGTGTCACATACAGTACCCTGATTTTCTAAAACATCCCTGTTCAATCAGTAAAAGAAAGATACAATGTCAGGAAAAGAGTGCATTTTTAACTGAAGGGGTTTTGTTCCTTAGTCCACGAGATGGGCTTAAACAAATAAATAGAAAGAAGAACTTGTGCTGAAGAGCCTTTTCAATTTGCTTCAGTTTAACTAAAGTGGCAGATGGCAGCTATCTCTGTTCTTCTCCCAGTCCTGCTCTCTGTATGGCTTCTCTCTGCTGTTCAAAGGAACTCCACACTCTATACAAATTTCAGAAAAAGGAATATTAAGGTGGTAGCTGAAAGAAGTGCTTTCATGAAAATCAGGAAGCTGCTTTGCAGAGAAAAAACAAGCTCGTTGTTGACGGAACAGGACGGGACAGGGGGCAGAGCAGTGCGTGTTTGAGTGGCAACAGAATGCACCAGAATTTGAGTATCACCCTAAACCAGTTACTAATATTTGATTAAGCCTAAATTACAATAATACTGAAATAAAAATGCATGCAAATGTTTCTGAGTCTTTTACTACACTAAGAACAATTGCTCACTTCATATGAGCAATATGGTATTTTGTTGAACAGCAAATTCAGTTTGTGCATTTCCCAGGACCAATTGTATATTAATATTTTGTGAGTGCTCATTTTATTTAAAAAAAAAAAATCAGTTTCATGTGATTCATTAGGTCATTTTAATTAGCATAATAAATCCAAATTAATGGCATACATTCTGGTATGAATATCTACTGGCTTGAAATACTAATATCTCAGAATTTGAGTAAAACCAGATAATTCCCTAACTATAATTAATTTGAATTTTTAAAGAACTTTTTGCATAGATAATTACATACATTTTCAATAGGTAACTTCCACATTTTAATTTCTACCAAATTTATTTACTATTAAATAATTTAAAATTCTATTTCTTACTGTCACTTCACTGACTAAAAGTTTGCTTCTGGCATATCTAAGGTTTGAATATCATTCAGATTCCATTGTGCCGAGTGCTGGACATATGCAATAATAAGACATCCTGAACTACCAGGCTTCCACTAAACACAGGAAAAAGATAACAGGAGAATTGTTATATATTGGTTTTAAGTTACAAAATAAAATATTTATGCCAAATGGATTTGCAAAAGCTTATGATTTTGAATTACTTGAATTTTGCTAATTTAGAAACAATAATGTTTCAAAGGGTATACCCTTTCACTCAATAAAAATTAAATTGGAGAACAGAATCAAAACACTTACTTACTCCCTTCTTCTTCACTGAAAATTAAAAGAAAAAGTTTAATGCTCAAAGAGAAATGAAAGACAGGATAAGAATGAGAAGTGGAAGGTAAAAGTGGGATTTGAATGTTTTAAATCAATTTTCCAGAAGAAAGGAAGGTAAAAGAACAGAAAGAACATTTAAAATCTTCAGTTTGTCTCCGGTTGCTTTTCTCCACAAATATAGCTTCTTCTCTAAAAAAAACAACCATGAGAAACAGGGAATTAGTGGAAAGACAAGACCTGAAATCCTAAAAAGAAGTTACTATTTTAAAAATAACTACCTATCTCTGTTTCGAAAACATTTTTTTCTTTTACATTTAAAGCAAGAAGCAAATCAGGGTCAAAGCGTTGACTAGAATATTTTAGTGGGATTTAGCTTGCTCACTTTATACAGCCACACTCCTCCAACACCATTTATCTTTGCAGCTGATCAGGAGATCTGTACCTGAAGGAGCACATAGAACTGCTTTACCACCCATCAAATGGAAGAGTTAGAGGAAGAAAAAAAAAAAACCTAAGCCAAACAAAACAGGTTTATGTGTCCCTTTATGTGCTTTTCTCCACATGAAATTTTCTTATCATATGAAAGGAGGGATCAAATAAACAAACTGTAAAATGGCAAAGCCTTTTTTTCAAGTTGTGTAAGGAAGACAAGCATGTATTACCAATATTTTTGTCCATAGCTTGATCTATAAGGAAAATTTACCCTTTATTTTATGCAAACAAATAGCTAAATCTAAAGTTTTATGAGGTTTTCTTTTTCCTATTAGGTAAAGAAAATATTTTTGTGACATATTATGTAAATAATATTTTCTTTCCTCTGAATGTCAACAAATTAAAGCAACCACTTAGAATCCCAAGTCTCATTTTTGCTAGCACTCTAATCTCTTGTGGCTAAAGCAGTGTGTCACAAGATAAGGGCTTGTATTCACAGATTCACAGAATATTCTGGGTTGGAAGGAATCCACAAGGATCACTGAGTTCATCCCTTAAGTAAATGTGTATGGGGATTGAACCTACAACCTTGGTGTTATTAGTACCATGCTCTAGTCTCCCTGTGGTTCTTTCCTGATGTCTTCCATGGGTAGGTAATTTTCCCACTTTGTCATACATATAGCTTCAGCAAATATTGACACAGTGCTTCTCCATCTGCATTTCTATCTTAAGGAAACCCCTTCCAACAACAAAATTTTCTTCTACCTTTGGAAGCCACTCGGTACTTTGAATGCTGGCTCCTATTTTTTCAGCTATCTATTCAACAAACCAATGTATTTACCTCTCACATTTATCTTGGATATGTGGCAAAAGTAATGTCCATAAGCTTCAGAAACATTTCTGTTGTCCCTGGGGCAAAACATCCAGTTGCCCTTATTTCAGGGTAGAGTTTTGAAGTACAGCAGGGACTGGAAGCTTTTCCTTTCTCAAAAGAGAAACTTGTGCTTTTTGCTTCCATCTGCACTAGCCCACACACCTACAGTTTACTTAGATGAAGTGCTGGTGATAATTTGATCACAAGATAAACTGATTCACCTCATTAAAATGGCAAAAAAAAGCCCTCAACTTTTCAGAAAAGAAAAAAAAATTGAAAAAAAACACCTACAACAATAACAACAAAAAAACAAACAAAAAAAACCACACACAAAAAAAACCCCACCAAACAAACAACAAAAAAACCCACCAACAAAAAGAACCCACAGAAAACAAAAACCAAACCAAAACCAAGAGCTGCATGGAGGGCTTGGCCAGGTTAAAGATACAGAATGTTAAAGCCAGTACAAGGCAAGAGTAAATATTCAGCTGATAGCAGGAAGTACGGGAAAAAAACAATCATAAGATTAATCAAATGAGCTGATAATTTTTTTTATCATTTCTGTTTTATTTTTTTGCTACTGCTAGCCAATAATTTGGCACAAATGTAAAGAGAAATCAAAACAAATTAAATTGAGCAGGTGTTGTCAACTCATATATAACTTTGAAGTCTTTTCCTTCTACAACAGACTTAAGAAGGGATTGTATGTTTTTTTTCCAACTACATTCTTTTATACAACTATTCTAAGAAAAGATATTGCCTCTACCTACATGCTTTATCTTTTCTTAATACAAATGACTGCTTGATTTGCTGACTATGATTCCTAAGCTACTTGTAATAGGCCAACGTATAGACAAGATAATAAAATTGTTAATTTTTGTTGATGTCAGTTTCAGTTGAAGGCATTAAGTAATACAGTGGCAGCTATGTTCTTCTTAGCAGAGGCAAAGCCTCTGTCAGATTTTTTAGGATTAGGAACTGTGACAGTTTGCAGACGCTAGCCAGTACTGCTCAGGTCTTGTATGAAAAGTTGCATCTTGTGTTACCAGTGTGCTAGAGAGTTCCATGCTGATTGTCAGTTGCTAAAACTTCTGTAAGGAAGCTTCCATCCTATCTGAAGTGTAAGAGAGGAGATCTGGAGATGACTTAGCAGAACAGGCGTAAAATGTTGAAGATGCTACTCATGCATGGGGTAGTTTATAAACAGGGAGTTAGCTGGGAATCTACAATTAAAACAATTGTGTCAAACAATTGCAGAAGTCTTGGCTAACTGACAAGACCTGACAATTCAGCTTCTTACAGGGAAACTGTTAATACTTTTTTACTGGACTGTGAGAAAAACTGGGTCTTGGTGTCAGACAAAAGAAACGGATGGCTCTGATGTTTTTGTCAGGAATCCTCACTGAAGACAAATAGTGACAGCTTCAATCGCTCCTAAAATTAACATTTTTAACCAACTATTCCACTCCCCTCTATTGCCAAATTCATTTGACATATAGCCTGTTCAAGAAAGGTCACAGAGGAGACTGAGCCAGTGATGAATCCCATTGCTTTCCCACTATGTTGTATGGCCAAAAAAGTTCCTAGGTCCTGACTATAGGAATGCTATTCCTTGGAAAAGCATGTTTGAGAATTACAGAATTGTTACAGTTGGAAGGGACCTCTGGAGATCATCTATACGTTTTATAAATGGTTTCCCAAAGCCTCACAGAGAAAAACTCAGGAGAAAAGAAGGAAATCTCAAGGTTTGTTGATCTAGGACAACAAACAAAAAATGTATGACCCAGAGAGAGTGAAAGAAACAGTTTTCAGATTCTGCATGCTTTTGTTTTCACATGTGCAAAAAGTGCCACTCCCTTTAATTTGGTCCATTATATTCATTCGATTTCAAAACTTCAAAATTCATTGGTATGGTCTCAAAATTGCATTACTGAGGAATTACTTGATTGAGCAAAAGATACTTGCTGGGATGAGTGTTAAACAGAAACTGAGCCCATCAAGATTATGAGATAGTTTAGGTGACAGCTATAGTCTTTCTGCTTGCCAAAGTAATTGTGTGCTCTTCTACATCTACTACGCATTTGCCAAACCTATTTTAAAAACACCAAATATTAGAATTTTCCCTGCTTTCCTTGAGAGACCATTCTACAGTCTAATAAATATAGCTCTCAAGAAGTAAAATACTAATTCTGAATATTTTCTGTTTCTTATGTACATTCTGTAGGCAGAATGTAGTTCTGCCTACATTCATTCTCAAGACTAAATTAGCTGTTTTTATCCTGAAAATTAGCCTCAGAGCTTTGCTATTCTAGCACTGCAAGTTTTAAATGATATATGAGTAACCTACATGAGGAACCAACTGGAAGTACTAAAGTTGGAACTACTGACTGTTTCTAAACTTTGTATAATCTTGAGAGAATGAGAGGAAACACATTTTCTTTCAAAGGCCTCTGCAGAGAGAGCCCTCTTAGCATGTGTCAGATTACATCTCTGACATCCCTCTGGGTGAGCCTCAACACTGTTTAACTTCCTTCCAGAACAGTATGTAGCTTGATGTAAATGTTTACTTTTTCTTTTATTTTTTAAAAACCATATTGTATTTGCAGTTTTTTTCCATATATTTCATTACAGTGTTTTTTCTAGTGTATTATATTTCATATATGTTGAGAGCGCTTTGGAAATGAAGTCCAGTCAACTGTAATGAATTGCCATTTGATATCTTATTTTTCTCAATCTGAAAATAATAGCCAAAATTTTATCTATATATTCAATGTGATCTTCTGTAAATCAATATTTCAGTTATCCATTATTTCAAAAATACACAAAACAATTTTTCTTTTTTGTGTTTGTTGTATTTTGAATAACATTGGTCATTCACTTTATGCTTGACTGTTTTGCCTTTTATTATTTGGCACCATTACTGCCTACTCATAATCTGGCATTAAGACTTCAGACTTTACTGGTTGAACGGGTTCTTTCTTTTTTTTTAGTATACATATTGGAAAAGTAAACAAATTAGTCTGTCATATGATCCTTTCAACAAGTCAGAAAAAGATCATCAGGAAGTAAAAGGATTGATTTATGCTAATTTATATTTTGCTTTAACGGTTACAGTCAGATTAAAATCTGGAAAGACAATAACAATAGAAGGCTACCTGAAACATAGTACAGACTGTGTCACTACCAGCTCTTTGGAGCCTTAGTGGTGTGAGAAGGTTTAAATTTCTGATTTGATAGCAGCTAATAAATTAGTACATTTCAGCTGGTCAGCTTGGTCCAATTTTAGAAATAAGGGTCTGTCATGAAGTCCAGTTGTGGGTTATCCAGAAGGAGGTGATTCAACCTCAGAGGATGCAAGGAGGTTCTATCAGCTGATTAGCAGCTGCCTCTGGTCATCGTCGGCTCACATCTTGAAAGGCTCACCACTGAACTGCTCCTTGCTTAAAAACAATTATATTCTTTCTGTGGGTAGTGATATATCTGTTCTCATATTTTACTTCAGCAAATCAAAGTTATTAATGCATTTATAAATGCTTGAAATATGAATATTATATTAGTACCTTCAAGCATTTCTGTCATTCTAAATGCAGAGAATATTGTCTTATCACTCTACTGCATCTGACCTGAACTTGTACCTTCACAAATCTGTAGGTTTGGACCTATAAATAAACCTAGTATGTTCCTATAAAATAGTATACCCCAGCACCCTGTGAAAAATAGTAATTTAAACTCTTACCAGTAACTGATATTAAGGTTAACCACCTCCTCAGGAATTGCATTAAGCTTGAGATTGATTGATATAACCAAACCAAATTTGAGTAAAGTAATTTAGCAGGCAGCAGATGATACTCACAGATGGGATTTCCCACTTGTGTCACTTTAGGGATAGAGCTAGTGTTATGGAAAAAATAAATCATACCATTTTTTAGACGCTTACTATAGGAACTCCCCTAAAGAACACTGAAACTGACAAGATTTTTGTTTCAACACATTTAATCAATGCTTTTTGAGATAGAGGCAACCTTTTCAAAGAAATCAGAATTTAATCCAACTTAATTTATGCCTTTTTTGGATAGTGATATGTCCAAATTACAGAAAAGCATTGAAAACATATTGATTTAGTTGTCTTCTTTGATTATTTTTTTCAATCAACCTGTTCACCCTTGTCACACACTAATGAGCAACTGTTCCACTTAAAATCTTAGCAGATCATCTATAATGAAAATTAACTACTAAAATTACATCGTTTAGATGTAGCAAGAGAAAAAATGTGTCCAAAATACAAACTCACATTTTATTCTAGGTGTATAAGTAAATATATGGAAAAGTATTAAACTCACTGACTTTCAGTGTTCTTGCTATGTGAGGGTGTGAATGTAAATTTTAACTGGGAATTTGTATCATGAAACCCAAAATACAAAGGTCATAAATATTTATTGTTCTTATTTAAATAAATACAATTGCTTACGTGAGTAGCAACAGAAGATCAAGGTCCCAGTGTTCACAGTATTCAACAAACACAGGAGAAAATACATGGCATAGCCCCTTTTCCCAAAAGTCTGAATAAGAGCAAGCCTCATAACTTCGTAATTTTGAGTATTTGCAGTTTTATCGAGAACACTGTTTCTTTGTTTGGTTTTATTTTTAAAACCACCCGTGTAAGGCAAGGACATTGAATATAACGTTATAATATATCCAAACAGAAAGAAGCACAAACATCCCTTCTTGCCTGAAAGCTGAAATCTACATGTTCCCAAAAACCTACAATATAGGACTTGTTCACACTGTAGGTTATGCTTCCTATGCTTGCCCCAGGCTTCCCATAAAAATGTACCAGAGAATACGATTGAGATTTACCTTTAAGGTAATCTACTGTTTTTTTAGCAACAGGTGGTTTGATTTGGCTTTTTAAATCCTTAACACACTCCAATTTCCAATGGTAATACTGAATGGAGGTAACAAAGAAGGTGAAAACTAGCTTACCGTTATTGTCAGCCATCTATGGGCAGAGCAGATGATTCATTAATTCTTGGCAACCGCTTTTTGTTCATATTTCAGATAAGATTACATTACTGCACCTGATTTGACTTTAAAATCCTGCTGCAGAGCTATATTTTCCTTCTATCTGAAGTAGACAGAACTACTGAGACTGCTTTACATTAGAAGTTATGCAATTGCTCTTTAAGCATCTGAAGAACTTTACTGTACCACCCTAGGGACTCTAGAGGGTGTTGCTTTTCCACACCTTTCACTGCTTTGTACAGCAAGACAAGTCTTTGAATCTTTCAGTGACAGAATATATGGAGTTAGATTTGCAGCTGAGTTTCCCAGTTTTATGACAAATGAGGTTTCACTGAAATCAATGAGATCCAATTGCAACTCAAAATTGCTCTTTGCTGGCACAGTGCCGGGTGAAACAGGGAGGTATAGGCAGTAGATGACCTGTTTCTAGCTCTGCTTACCTCTGAGGGGAAGCACTATGGCTGAATAGAGTACCCCCAGCATATGTATTTCTGAACTTGAACTGAAAATACAGTGTGTTGTGTTTTACACACTTGACTGTAAACTGCACCTACTCAGGTACAAGTGCAATTCTGCTTAGCACAGAAGGTAGGCTTTGGGGGAAAATATTGGGTTAGACCCAACCCAGCTAAATCCATGCACATATTTGGGCTGCCATCCTAGCTGTTATTACTAGCTCCATAGAACTCAAATCTCTCCCAGTCTGATTCTCTTGCATAGAGCCAAAAGACTTTTTGTAAACCATAATACACAGATTACTCTTCTTTTCAATGACCAAAGCAGAAATCTATCAAGTTAAATTTTGGTGTGTGGTGTGTAATTGGAAGATAATGTCTATAAACACTTAATTTTATCACATTGAACCTTATTATTTTTCAGGTATCAAATGGAGGGGAAATAGAAAAAGAGTTAAGTACAAAAGAAAAAGAGATTAAAGTGATAATTAAACACAACAGAATGAGAATGAATTAGCAAATGCTCTCAGTGTAGTGTCTTCACAGCAAGAAGAGAAGACGTTCATTTGAGTGAGGGGGTTCATTTTGCAGCCCAAATGATGTTAGGGATATTCAGTAACCTTTTTGCGCAATGGCGTTGAAACTGGCACCAGTAATAGACAGTACTGCACTGTGCCATTGCAGCTGGGTATGCATCCAAGTGCTAGCTTTTTGAAAACCTAACAAAGATTCTTTTGGAGTCTTTACATTTCAATGTAACTGAATTAAAGTACTGACACATTCCAGTTTATCTGTCATCCTTTCTGCCAATGCAGGAGCTTTAACAGTACTGGATAATGCATTTTCCCTGGGTAGTCACTTAGAAAACATTAACATTTTCACTACTGTTTATAAATAACTATTATATCAACAAAATATATTGGAATCATAGACATAAGATTCTTCTCAAAGAGCTGTTTAAAAAAAAAAACAAAATCAATGTGAAATTCTGTGTGTACTAAACCTATAAAGAAACAATGATGCTAGAAAATTTCCCCTCTCCTTAGCTATATAATAAAGAATGTATTATAAACAATTGAAAAATTGTTCTTCTGATCATTTTTCCCAAGGTAGAAAAAAATTTAAAGGTCGTTTTACAAATAAATTGTGGAAAAGATACACCTTAAGGACAAGATTGCAACACCCTTACTCACTCTGATTAGTAATGTTGATCATAACTGATTCCACTGTAGTCAAAGGGATTGCCAACAAAAAGAAGGCAGTTGTTATATGAGGAAGGAAAATCTAGATCCAGGAAAACAATAAGATTATGTGATTGAAAAATATACACAGATAAATATCATGGTGACATTTATTGTTTTCTACAAGTTGAATAATGACAAGCTCCTTCTGTAGGCAACCAAGAAATATTATGATTAAACGAGATATTTAGATGAAAGAATGTATGTCATATACTCACCAAAGACAACAAAAACACTCTATTTTGTTTTGTTGCATCACAAAAGGAGCACACAAATATAACCACAGAGGGTGGAACCCAAATCAGACACATGCTCTTAATATTTTAGTCACAGCAACATCCTCATGATATCTCTTACACAACAACCTGTCTTCATTTTTAAAATGATGATGTCATCACTTATCAACTCTCAAATATTATGTTCCCATTATTGCTATACTCCTTTGCTCCACAAATTGGATTTAACATTATTTCTCTATTCACTCAAAAGCCAAAATCGTTTTCTGTCACAGGGCTGTACGTCTAAGGTTTGTAGATTCGCAAATTTCAGGACTCAGCGGGACCTAATTTATTTTCAATCAATTTCAAGTGCAATTACAGTTCTACCTAAATATTTAAAATTGATTCACTGCAAATTGAACCTGTTCCAGCAAGATCTCAGCTTATAAAAAGTAGGTAACAGTTGCAAAAATACCCAAATCATATGCAAATTTTTTGTGTGGTCCAAATATAAAAGCAAGCTCTTTTTTTCTGGAGATCTATGACTGTGATTTTTCAAGTCTATCAGACTTTTCTACAGCTCATCTTTGTCAGCAATTTAACCAAAATTTCCTTTGAAGGACACCTTTTTAAAATGACAGGTACCTGGCCACCTATTCTATTTGCATGTTTTAGTCTGGAAACTTTTCAGTTATCCTCCCCTGGCCAACTAGAGAAAATCCTTAAGGTGGGCCAAAATTTTCAAGGAATTTATTCTTGAAAAAAATACATCTCTGGTCTTACGGTAAAACCAAGAGGAACAAGATACTTAATAAAAACACAGAATCCATCCAAAAGGACAGATGAGACACAGTGTAGAAAACAGTTTTGCTTACATCTTTCCAGTCTTGCTCTCTATCTAGCAAATTTCAGTGGGCTTTTTTGGTCACAAAAATTGTACACATTAGAGGTCTTCACCTCCAAGAAAAGCATCTTGGTCACTGTCTTGAGTTTAGAAATTCAGCTGTTCCCACCTTAGGGATCACCCCTATATGTTTTCTTTCACTCCTCTCTGCCATAAGGCTGTACAGTGAAAGTTTCCCACCCAAGCCTACCCTGAGCTGTTGAATGGCATTTTGGGATGGTGGCACTACCCTGGGATTTTTGTTGGATTTTTGTTGGCACAAGAAGCACACTAGCTTCTCTGGACATCTACAGAGATTTCTTGGACACTGCATGAAACATGTATCCTGATACCATTCATTGCCCTGTTGCAGATTTTTTTTTTTTTAATGGGGACGAGGGCAATGTCAGATTGTCTTTAATTTTATTTGACCTTCATTTTGATATCATGGGGGTTTTTCCCATTTTATATTTCCCCAAACATTTTCCCTGAATCGCTAATTCAGTTTGGTTCAGCAGAACTTGCTTCCATTTTGTTAAAAGCACTCCCATCAGTGACAATTTTGCTATCCCTTCTGCAAGCTAAATGGCCATAAAAACAACACAAAACATAAACTGTTTCCATTAAGGAAAGAAGCTGATGAATCAGTCACTTACTTGACGTAATTTTATTTTTTCTTTTAAGGGGTGTACGAAGAATTCCTCTCTAGAGTTGCAAAGTTGGAACTATTAGCATTTGACATAAACTCTCACTGTTTTCTTCAGCTTTTACTCAATGACAATACATTATTACAGAGGTTATGTCATACTTCCTTCTTTTCACTCTTTGGGATTTTCTCTCTCTGAAGGTGTAATTCAGAGACAGACACGAGCCAGTTGTTGCTTCAGAAGGACACCCAGCCTTTCTCCTCATTTTCTGTCTTCATACCCAACTGTGCAGGCCACATTTCTCTTCTACTGTGTCTCTGGCTCTTCCTGGAATGCCCTTTTGATTGATTTCAGACTCTGAAAGAGCTGAAAATTATGCTTTTCTTTATCATGTTAGTTTGCTGTTAATTTACCGAACAATCTGTTTAGCACGTCTGAAAAGCGCTTGAGTGGATGCAGAGGGAGATCATTGGGATGTGCATAGGAGGAGCAGAACCATCTCACTTCAGTGGCAGTTGGATATTGAATCAAACATTTTGTTGATCTGCGTCTACACATACAGCATTTCACTAGAACAAGATTCACAATCTCTACACCTACTTCATTTACATTTTTGTCAGATAACCCCATATTTGTGTCCATTTGGGGTGCTGACATGTAGGTATGTTGAGCTGTGGACTCTTTCTGTTTTATTATTGGGAGGTAATTATGAGGGATTCTAAAAGGCCCTTAAAATTAAAACTACCCTTTTGAAAGAAGGGTAAGGGCTTCACTCAAATGCCTCATTCAGTGCACATTAACATATCCAAAATTTGATGTGCTCTGACTGATGAGGCCAATAGTAGGCATATGCTATATATTTTTGTTCATAACAGCCCACCTCCAGCAAAAAAGGGATAAAAATAATCAAAATAGTAACCCCCAAAAGGCATGGAAATAAATATACAATGCCAAAAAACAGATAACAGTGCAGACACAAAAAAGTGTTTGGTGGCAGTATAAAGGATGATTTGCAGAATTGTCTACTTGGCCACAATATGAGATATAGCGCCTCTACCACTTACTTCAACTGGGAATATTTTATCTCTGACCATGTTTTACAACCTATTCTGGGTTTGGACGTGGTCCCTTGTCTTTTATTCATTTTTGGACCATATTACTCCCTCCTTGCTGTTGTTATTTTCTTTGAATGCTACTGTTTTTCTTCTTCTGCCAGCTTTAGCTTTTGCTTGATGCTAAAATTTCACTGTTTATTTCTTTCTATTTAGCAATAAAATACAGCATTTAGCTAATGTGTTTGTGCCAGCCATAGGTGAAGAAAGCTAGCTACAGGCTGGTTTTTTGTTCCCTGAACTCCTGACAAACTGAGGGTTCATCAGCATGCTTTTGAGCTGTCTGCTGTTATGCCACTATCGATAAAACACAAACAGAATTTTGGCACATTCATCCATTGCTTATACTGTGTCTGGTTTTTTTAGTGTTTTTACTGATTTACCTTGTCGTGAACAGGATTACACTATAAAAATTAAGTAGATCTCAATAACCAGAAAGTCAGTATTTGTCTTGGGGTTTTGTTGTTGTTGTTTAACATTCTGTATTTTGTTTTCTTTCTTTTCCACTTATTTAAAGAAGGAAGAATAGCTGGACTTGCTACTAGCACTGCTCACTTCTCATTTATTAGGCGATATTTTTCATTACATAAATTTAGCAACAGAGGCACCATGTTAGGACTACAGTCAAACATAGTTGGAATACATGTTCCCTATTCACAAAGTAGGGTAAAACAGGCAGATTTAAAGGGTGATTCAACACACTTACAATTAGTCTTGTCCTGAGAGATATATACTTCTCTTAAGTGGATATTCAGGGATATTTGAACAACTGCATTCTTAACTGGGCACTTCCCTCAAAGTTAGCTGGGTCAGTCTGTATTTACCACTGTTAGAGACAAAATGTGTCTCTGCCTGTTCCTTTGCCAATCAAAGTAAAACTCTTTTTTTACAATTATGTGTCCAGATCTTGTCCCGTGATGGTCTGTCTGTAAAGAAAAACTCTTTCTTGACATACAGAAGATGAAGTTTATTTCAAAATAATCACATCAGGTAGTTTCTGCTCCATATCAGGAGCATGCCATTCCATTTTCTGTTAATTTAATTAGTTTCCATAATGTACTGAGTTTTAGCAATTCCGAATTTGTTTTCACTTACATATTGATTGATTGATACTTACTTATTTGGCAGAATATTTTGGCAGAATATTATCCAAGTAACATACACAGATCTCTGGGACATACTTCATGTAGAACTAACTTTTTTAAAGTTCCATCTGTGGATTTCAAAGTATTTCCTAAATATTAGTTAATTGTGTGTCTTTATACCTCTGTAAAAAATTAATCCTGTTTTACAGTTGAAGAAACTCAGGCCCATATTGTTACAAAAAACTTACAGAAATATATTCAAGTATTCTAATTATTAAAATAGGGAACTTAGAGGCATTAGTTTTTTCTTCCCTCCAATAAGCAAAAAAGCAGCAACTGATAGCAACTCAATGAAAATAAACTGAACTATTCAGATACATTTTATTTACTGTCTCTGTCTTATGTCAGAATAAATTGGAAGTTATCTGGCTCTTACTACTGGAAACAGAATCCCTTGACAAATTCTGTCTTAAAAAGTATCAGAAGTTTTAACATTTTCCATCACTCCTTCTAGGCAATCCTAATGATCTGTCATATATAATTACCCTAGAAAAGTAAGAGTTGATTATTAATCAACATCAGTAGAGAAATGGAAGCCCAAATGGGAAAACAGGAAGAGGTTTATGTCTGACCCAATGGATTTAGGGTTTTTTTTTCTTTAAATTAGAAATATACTGTCAGAATGTTTGACTGATTTATCTTCCTTTTAAATGTGCAAAAGGACATTATTCTGAGAGTTTTAACTTTTTTTTCCCCACAAGGAGTTTTAATAATATGATGAGGAGAACACACTGGCTATGTGAAACTTTGAACTATGCTGGATACAGAGTAAGGACACAGGTCAATCTAAACTAAATTGACTTTGCTGATAAGGTCATCCTTCTCTTACTCCAACTGTCTTCCTTGTGAGTACACAAGGATTCAGGCATTGAGACAGTTCTGGGGCCAACACAACCTCACTCTACGTAGTGCAAGGTCTCTGTCAGGGTAGCTCTCTGATTTGGCAATGGTCTTGCAAACACTTGTACCACTGGAAACAAAGTGGTGGAAATTGGAAATTGTGACGCAGATACCACTTCTAGAGGAGCAAGGCTAACCATCATTGTCTCATCAAATATGTTAAAGAAGAAAATATTTACAATTCAGTTTAATATTTGCACAAAGCAAACTTTGATTTAAGCATCCAGGGTACACATAGCTAGCATGATTTGGGCCGTACTGTACCCTATCTATTTTTCTGGGTATGGATAACTGTATGTAAGCCTCTGACTCAGCCTGTGACCATTGACCATTGCTGCCCCAAAACTGAGATTTCATAAAGGTTGTTGTCAAAAGCAAGGCAGTCCCCTTACAGGTTCAACGACTGGGTCAAGTGAACCTGTATGGAAAGCACAGAAGGAAAGACCCTTTCTGAGCTGGTATTGCAAGAAGCTGTCTAGGATTTTAAGGACTGGTTTGAATCCATGGATTAAATCCATGGTACAGGTCACAATCCTAACAGCAGCCACCTTCCAAAGCATCTGCTCCTCAAAAGCTATGTGGAATTTCGCTAATTCCTGTGATTTCCATCCATATGCTAGTGCTGTGCATAATGCTCCAGCATGCATCCTATGTTCTTAAATGAATTGAAAACATTCCATATATTCTAGAAAATGCAACAAATCCCTAAATAAGCATACATACTACATGAGATCTTTAAAATATAGATAAGACAATCTTTATTTCAAGATTCCCTGTTATGTCAAAGATGACACAAGAAGAACCAATTCTTCAAAGGGAATCTACAGGATGAAATTATAAGAAAGGATATTTTCAAGGGGAAAAAAGATGTTTCTCAGTGTATAACTCTATGATAACTATTCTAGCACTAACATAAACAATCAGATTTCTTAAAGAATCATTTATAGAAGTAATTTTTTCCTCTGAATGTGGAGTAAAGAATCAATTCTTTATTAATCAATTCATTTTTTCCGACCCTCTGCAAAAGGGTAATATCCAAAATAAGGGTAACTCCAAAGTAATATCACTGTTATCTTCCTTGCCCTTTAACTTGTTTACTACCCCTATTTCAAACAAGTACTAAGTGAGTAGATACTGCTGTTTTACAGCAGTATACCTTAAAAGTTAGCATAGGTGGAAACAAGTTTAAAAGATTCAAGACAGTACAGTATTATTTTCACAACATCTAAGAGCTGGTATTCATAACAGAAATTTGCATATGGAAGTATCTCACAAATGTAGTCATCATAGTGCAAAACCCAGTTTATAATAGGTTAACAAACATATATCATGTACTAGTACCATTCTAAGTAAAATAAGGTGACTTCATTTAATGTGTCAGACGTTGTAACAACATTGCAGGCCAGATCTTCCAGATCTTCCCCAACTGAAACTCCTGGAACTGCAAATAAAAAAAGTCCTCATACATAGAGATCTTAAGATCTTAGGGTTTTGTTGGGTTTTTAGGTTTTTTTTGTTTTTTTTTTTTGACCACAAACCAAGTCAGGCTAGGGCTGTTCAGGGCAGATATTGAGTGAGACTCTCTTCACCTTAATTTAGAGTCTAAAACTAGTCAATAGAGAGAAGGGGATGCTTTCTGGCCAAAGCTGTCCTAAATGCTTTGTTTAGGATTAAATTAATTACTTCTGGATCTGCCTGTTTTTTCACAGTAAGGATCAAAGAAGTCTGAGGTGACAGTTTCAACAATGGATGACTACCTCTTGAAAATCTAGTGTAGCCAGATGAATTGCAACCATTACTGCTATGCAGACACTTCTGATCTATAGTTACATTTTAAATAACATATATTTTTATAATTACCAATTAACACTTTTTGGCATAATAGTTCTCTGAAATAGGTTAAATAAATGACAAAGATAGTGGTGGTAAAGACAGCTTGATGCTTTTGTTACACATCTCATTAATTCCAGAGACAAAAGTGACAAGGTCTCAGTACTGATAGGAGAAGCTTGAACCTTGTAAGCTCTCCTACAGGGCTCATCTAGCAGCTGGGGATCACCAAAGTGCTCTAACTTAAATGTGCATCCTTTCCTCAATGTCCAGGGCAGGGTTTTATTAAGGAGTACTGCAATGTTTACTTCCTACCAGCACCAACAAGTGCCTAGCACTGACTCCTAAAGGCGACTGTGGTATTCCTAATGCATTGGAGCGAACATTTAAGGAGTTTAATCAAGAAGTTTTGCAAGAAGCATATTCAGACGGCTGACCAAACACCTTCCGCAGAAGATGCAGCACTGCAACAATGTCACACCCTGTCTCTTTCCATAACACATCCAGGATTTCCCCACACAGCTCAGCTCCAGTGTTGCCTGCACTTGAAGTACTTTGTGGCAGGACACTACAAGCAGGCTCCAGAAGTCTGAGTACACCACAGTAGCATGATATACAACAGTTTCTAAAACTGTCACTGTTCAAATTGGGAAATTTGCAGTCTAACTACTTAAGAAGGATCCTGGAGTTTTGTCTTTTTTCCTTGTTTCTGAACTAATTTCTTCGCTCCATAAATATTTTGTCCACAGAAAGATCTACAGACATCCCTATGCTATTTATGCTTTACAGCTGAGCCCCTTCACTAGTCTTTTAACTTTCAGGTTTTTATCTCAAAGAAACCAGCTAGCAAACTCCTCTACTGCACTCTTAACTCTCACATATCTGCAGTTTTTATCTGTTTACTACAGTGAAATCAGGTAGCATTTTTTTCTACTGTCTTCCTTGCTTGTCATTTTAAAATCTGCAGTCAGCAGTGAGCTCATCTTCATTCTTTTGCCATCTCAAAGGCAATGCCCACAGCTTTTCCACCATCAGTGCTCACCAAAGCCCAGCTGTCTTTATCTGTGCCCTCCCTTTAAGTATTTATCAGCCTCAGGTACCCCCACATTTCTCCTAATCAGATCCAGGAGGCCTAAAATACGAGTTCAACACTTCCTTTTCAAGAGGGCAAATATATAGTGCTGAGAAATCTATCCCTAAAACCCCAGAGTTATCCTGAGGCAAAGTGTATGACAAACTTAAAAACATTCGCAGATGTATTGCCATAAAACTGCCACTTCTGCCCCCTTTCACTGTCCCCTCCCATTATTTCTTATGGCCACACTTCACAGCTGGTTGAGCTCCCCAGTTGCAGAGCTTATCCTCAGCATCCTCAGGATCATGTCACCAGACCATCTCTTCACTTAACAAAAGGGAGGGGGGGAAATATTTCTCTTGAGTAATTCCTCAGGAATCCACACTGGAAGTTTCAGGGGAAGATAAACTACAAATAAACCTTCTGGGCTGATTTACTGATCTGTCAGATTCTGCTGAAACGAATGAAGGTTAAAGTCTTCCAATAAAGTATCTGTATTTATTTTTACAGAGAAAAAGTCAAACTCATCTATAGAAACAAGGATATCCCAAGTGTGTTATATGCTTGAAATAGCGTCTCAATTCATATATTTTTCAGTAGGTGCACACAGTATTTTCTAGAACCATAGATAAAAACACATAAGCTCCAGATGTGCATGAAACCCCTGAGTTTCTGCTTACTGTTTTCAAGAAAGTACAGTCTATCTTTTTATTATAGTATACTAGAACAGAAAAAGACTAGGCCAGGTTTAAAATGTATGAACAGGGAAAAATACAAGTTTTTGACTGAGATGCCTGGAAAAGTGTCTATTTTAACACTCTGCTTATATCAGCTGGTGTATGAAAGATACCTCCTATCCTGACATACTAATTCTTGCTATATTCTTTGATCATCACTTCTACAATAGCATCTCTACCTCTAATATATTATACATAATTTTCCATATCAGTATTGCTCATTGTTTCAGAAAATTATTTTTGCTATATTGTATTTTAATTTGTGATCAGACCAGCAAATTTCATGAGTCAATATGGAATTTCAAAGTCTTGATATGCAAATGTAAAAGTCACATTTCCTACAGTAATTTATGTGGAAAATACTAATATATTTAAGATATCCTTTTACAGGTTATCTTGATGTAAAAGCCCATGTGACCATTGGTTATAGGCAAGTATTTAAGCATTGAATGTACTATAAGTGATTATTTTTTGTTTTATTCATTTACTTCTTCCAATTTTACAGGATTTTCTTAATTATATATTATTTTACACTTATCAACCCTCAAAAACATTTCAAGTGAAAAGAAAGAGTAATTTCACTTTAAATACCTTCTGGAGACTGTCAAATTCAATGTTTAAAAGTACTGCAAACAGATTGACAATATTTCTTGCAATATATTGCCATCTAGAGGAAAAAATGTATGTTGCTACAAAATAAATTTGAGGGTTTAGGTGCTATTTATAATTCCGGTGTTTTAGTGTGGAAAACACACACTGTGTTTTCTAGGCAAATTGATGTGCCATATTCACAGAATCAGCTGTAAATAAATGTGTAAGTACAAAACATGCAATAAGACATAACTATGCAGTTGTTGGATACTGTATGTGACCCAATCACACACACACAATATAGATGGATCCAGATAGATATAGACAAACACATATCATTGGAAATTTCATTCTGCCACAACAAATAAAAGAAAATGGTTTCTAAATAATTGACTTCATGTATCCTAAATCTGCAACTGAATTTCTAATTAAGGCTAAGTAGCACTCTTTTCAGATAGTGGTGCCAAAAATATTAAATTTACTGATTAGATGAATAGAAATAATTGAGATGCACTGCAGGGTAGCTACATAGTTGATTGTACCTAGAAATAAATGAGATATATGAGTCTAATACAAATAACTGAAGGTATTAGGTCTGAGTTCTCTTACGTAATTCATAATAAAAATATACTGTATATGTTACTGAAGCAGTTTAGGCATTGAATTCATTCAGACTGTTGAGGTCTCAAAACCTAATTAGGCACTAAATACTATGCTGAATCAAGACCTCTATTTTCAACTGTCATGACTACCCTAAGGATACTTTAAATATGAACTAATGATAAAAAAGTATTTTGGTATACATAAAATTCCTTTGTATTAAATATTTCTAGCTATGTTTTAAAAATTAATATAAAAGAAATACACTCAAATATACAAGTGAGGGAAAAGAAAATGGAGTCTAAAACCCTCTAACTCAGTATGAAGTCAATTAGTGCAACTAAACTCCCACATAGCAAATTCCATTGCAGCTACTCCTTATCTCAGACTCAAGTACAGTTAGAGACTGATCTGTATATGCAAAGCAGTGACCTTAGTTTTTCCAAAATGTGGCAAAAAATATGAATATTAACTATCTCAAAGAAGCAAGACTGTGAACTCCTTCTATACAAGAGAAAAAAAAAATGCAGACACTGGCATGTGAGGTTCCACAAGGGGAAGTGCAAAGTCCTACACCTGAGAAGGAACAACCCTAAGCACCAAGGACAGGCTGGGGCCACCCAGATGGAAAAGACCTGTGGACACCAAACATGAGGAAGAGATGTGCCACTGTGGCAAAGAGGGCTATCTGTGTGCAGGGGTGCATTAAGGGTAGTGTTACCAGCAGGTCGAGGGAGTTGGTTCTTCCCCTCCACTCAGCACTGGTGAGGACACACCTGGAGTACTGCAGCCAGTTCTGGACTCCTCAGTACAAGACACACGTGGACATGCTGGAGTGAGTCCAACAAATGGCCACAAAGCTGATGATGAAGGGACTGGAGAATCTTTCTTATTAGGAAATGGGGTACAAACTTAAACACAGGAGCTTCCCTCTGAACATCACTAAACACTTTTTCACTGTGAGGATGACCAAGGACCAAGAGAGGCTGTGGTGTCTCTATCCTTAGAGATATATTTAAAAATCCATCTGGACACAGGACTGATAAACCTGCCGTAGGTGGCACTGTTTGAACAAGCAGGTTAGACCAGCTGGCATCCAGAGGTTCTGTCCAAGATCTACCATTCTGTGACTCTGTGATATGAATACACATTGCTGATATTCAGATTCATCAAGATGGGAAAAACATATATATTGACAACCAGTGCAGATAGCAGGGGGAGCCCCATCCTCCACTCCTATTTTATTATTGTCTTAGTATGTTCCTCAGAGGAGGTGGAAGTGGAGAATTCACTAATTTTCACTTCTGGTTTCTTTCCAAGATATGCTCTATATTTATATGCTGTATATTTACTAAATTATTTTTTCACTGAAGCAAAGCAATACAAGCATGTAACTATATTTTGCCAGGAAATAAAGAAAATCATGCATTCAGAGCAAGAAGTTTCACTGAAGGTCACTTTCCTCCTGAAAAACACAAAGTGATAAGAACTGACGTCCTCCCATAGATTGCTTCCTTGCATTTGAAAATTACTTGAAAATTAAAAACCAGGCCACAAAGAACTGTAGGTCTTGTTCTTTTAGCAGGAGACTAAATGAATGATTTTTTAACTAAAACACCTAAACATTTTCAAAATAAAGGAAAAGAAAAACTTTCCT
Organism: Grantiella picta; assembly: GCA_013397955.1. Classification (NCBI taxonomy): domain Eukaryota; kingdom Metazoa; phylum Chordata; class Aves; order Passeriformes; family Meliphagidae; genus Grantiella; species Grantiella picta. The sequence continues at coordinate 38,502 of VZRM01000197.1, read as the reverse complement.
TTGTTGACAAGAATGCTGCATTTGGAAATTGGATGGCCTCTGGAAATCAAATTATTCCAGTTGTGTTTGGTTTGCTTTTCTTAAAGCTGTTATTTTTCTAAGATAACCAGTAGCAACTTAGGTAATAATATGTCAATAGTACCTGTAACAGAGACCTCGTTAAGTTTGTCAGTGTCTGTTTGTATTATACATTAATGTAAGCAAAATAAAAAAAAATTATATCAATACTCTAATTTTATTCTGTTTTCACTTTTAATTGAAAGTCAGGTAGATCAAATCTCATGTTTAGTTATCTAAAAATATATCAAACATGACATTTAGTGGGAGTTTTCACTGAACAAGAATTGAAGTTAATAGTATAGCTAGTATATAATACACGTTAAGAAAATGTCATAAAGAAAATAACAAATGGAACTGGAAAACTAGTTTTTTAGACAATATGCAGATACTTACTGGCTGGTGATTAATATGTATTTTAATACAAACCAGCAGTCCATGAGACTAACAAAAGGCACAATCTCTCTGAAATCAATTATTCTAATTGTCAAACTTTGTATATATTTAGGTACATCAGGTACAGCTTCTGTTACAATTCTACAGACACAAATGACCACACCACCCACCTAAAAATGAAGACAAGAAAGAGAACTTTCATAAATGCTTGATAATGGTTTGTTACCTTGCCTACATATGCTTCGGCATTGCTGGGAGCCAAGCTTAAACGTGCCCTGACAGCAGGATTGAAAATATTGGAATTGCCAGACTTCTTTTCTTCCAGAATATTGTCACCCTGTTTAGATATTAGGGTGATGTACAGTCAGTTCCTACCGCACCTAACATGGATCCCCCGAGATTTGTTAAAAAGCCACAGAATTTGTTTTGATTGCTGTAATTTGTAACATGAAGAGAAACATGAAAAAAAAATTGGTTTACACTCCCCTACTGAGTGAATCTAATATCAAAGACTGGCTAGTCTTGGTCATATTCATTACTTTAATACTACTGTTTTTTCATAAAAATAAACCACAGCCATTAAAAGCATCACTTTGTCAAGTTTAAATAATCACTGCTTACAAAGCATATTCTGATAGTCAAAACCAAGGTTTTCAGAAGTTACTTTTGGCTGTAGTGAAGTGGCTGTTCGGTCCTGAAACTGAGGTGTTGTAACAAGATCTAACTAGACTAGATATAGAATGAATTCTGAAAATCAGGGAAAATCAGGGTGCTGTCTGCAGGCAAGCAATCACATATATAGAAAACATGAGGATAAGCACAGGGCTTCAAAACCTAGTCCAAAGACAACGTGTACATTCCTGAAAGCAAAGATGTATATAGGTGTTTATAAAATGTGATAGAAGCACATTGAGAATAGGTGCAATTTCAAACCTCATCTCTAAACCTGCATCACTTTGTAAAGTCTCCACAGGCACTTCTTACTTCCTCATTAGTTATATTAGAGATTTGGAAAAAATAAGAGAGCTAGCATACCTTATATATATTTTAAATAAGCAAATCCATTATATACCATATATTTCTTCTTTTGTCCTACCAAATCTATAATAGCATGGAGGTAATGTCTTTTGTTTTGGTTTAAGTTAATGCCAACTATCATAGTAATTAATCATTTTATAATGAGTAACTAGCTATTATAGAGGGTGCCAGTGAAAGAAGTAACAGCAAAGAACATCAAATATTTTTCTAAGAAAGGCTTTTTATTCCAAGAGTCCCAAATAACTCGTGAGGTCTTACTCTCTCACAGGCCAGTATTTCACTACCAGCAATCTTCCCCTTGCTGCTGTGCCTGCACAATTTCCTTGAAAGTGCTTCATGGCAACCTATATTTTGTTCCTTGGCTTCTGTTCTGTATCTTTGCTGTATTGCATGCATCACCCTCCCTTTGCACTGGCACTCTTCCTCTGGTACTATATTTGCTGTAAAATTCCACCTGCACTGCTGCCCTACCCAAGAATCAGCAATCAAGGACCCTCTGCTTCGAACTTACTGGAGTCAATTGATCATAGTAGTCATTTATCCTGATAGAAAACCCGTTTCTTCTCCTTTGAATTTGGAAAAGAAGTAGTGTCAATTTAATCTGAAACCTTGTTTCAGCTCAATTGGAGACACTGCAGACGTATCTGCTCTAGTGAAGGCACATAGGAGAGATCCTGCTACTTCTTCTGATATGAAATCATGCTTAAAAGAAGCCCAAACCCCAAAGCCATGCCACCCACAGGAGGTAACACTGAAGCCCATTTTCCAGCTGTATTTTAGTATTTTGCCACCTGTTGACATTACAAACATGAGTATTGATCTCTTCAGAAAAACGTCCTCTGAATTTCATATTGAACATGGAAAGGCGAAAGAGCAAAGTCTTCTAGATAGACAAATATATTAAAAGTTAATGCTTATTTTTACTGGTATTTTATTTAATACTGTATTATTTTAATTGCAGTATTTAAATGAACAAGGAAAAGCTGGTTTCAATGCTAGAACTGAGCTCATCCTTATTGTTACTTCCAAGTTAATTGACATTTCTCTGCACCATGAGAACTGCAGATGACTGAGATCATCTTGAGTGAAAGAGAATATAGGACTAAATTATCTGTATTTAACTGTCACATATAAAAAAAATCAGATTAAAGGAGACCACATCAGAAATATCAGTTAATATTTTCAATTAAGTTTGAAAACTTCATGAAAGCTCATTACTCCTTAAAGAAAATCTAAACTGAGACTTGTAAAAGTTTAGTCTAATCACGTCTTCTTTGGCCATAGCTACAGTATCTGAGAATCTGGCTATATTTCCAAGGAAAAATCAGTATATAGCATGGTAAATTAAATCATTAATGTTCTTTTTGGTGTTATAGTAGCCAAAACCACATAATAATACTATCCTGTAAGTGTTACAGAAACAAAAGCCATCACAGATTGTTATCCAGTGCACAGATTCTCTGCTGGGCAAGTGTTGGTAACCACATTTCAATAGCTTTTGTCCTTACATCTTTTAGTTTTTTTCAGGTAGATTCCAGATTTTGACGTTTTAGGAGTACAAATATTTTACACATTTGTACATACTTCATAGCATGCATAGCTTAAAAAGAACGTGCAATCTAAGGAACTTTGAGTGTACCCAAAATAGAGGTGAGGATATAGATCTTTCTTGTTCTACACATTCCCTGCACATTCTTCAAAAAACCCTTTTTTTTCTTTTTTTTTTTTTGTCTAAGAGAAATGAGCAAAACAAAACTCTGTTTCTAAACTTTTCATTCCTAAAATCAGTAACACAAACTTTTATAAATTTTAAGTTTAATGGAAATCTAGGAGAGAAGAAGCAGAAAGAAAGCTGTTTCAAAGTGAAACACAAGTGCCCATGGTTCCTGGGCATTCTTCCTTCCTGAGTCAAACTTAAAAGTCCTTTTACTCAGGATTTCAAATCACTCCAGGTCTGCCTAAATAATTAAAAATGTACTTCCAAAATTACCAAAGAGATAAAGATGCCAAGTTCCTACTGTTATATACCTGTTTTGTGTGTGTCTCTGTGTGTAGGATGTTCCAAATGGCAGGGCACCCGTTATGCAACTACTTACCAAAGCATTACAACTTACTTTTATCTTGAGTATATACAGATCAAGAGGTAGAACCCTCCCGCTTTTTTCTTCTGGTTTCCTGTTATTGTTGCCTCAGCTGTATATTTCTTCTTCCATTTCACTTTGTGCCTTCAACAAAGAGCTAAGTTGTGACTCTTGCCTTAAAATTGTGTCAAAATTGTGAATGTTGGTTTTCAATTACTTGGCCACCTGAAGATTGTTGTGAAAGTGACTGCTTCTTCCTAAGAAAGGAGGTAAGAATATATCTGTTCTACCTACATCATGTTCAGATTCTTGAAGTTCCAGGAATCTCTCTTGGGTTTGACAAATTGAATTTGGAGTGACTGATGAAAAAAAAAAGTGGATGATAAAATATTTGATCTTTCTCACAGTATTTAAAACATCTTTCCTCAAAGTTTTTAACTAGAACAGGTTAAAACTTCCTTCTCCTGAGGTTTTTTTTTCACCTTAGTTTAAAACTATGGAAATGTGGGTAGGTTGCTAATATCCATAGGAGATTGCTCTCATTTCCATTGTATTTACTGACAACTTTTCTGGAAGATAAAAACAATAGTTTAAAAGCAAACAAAACATGCATTTGTAAACTTTTGCTTGTGACCGTTTTTCAAGCAAGATGGTTACATTTCCTTCTACTGTTCTGTTCTAGCATAATATCAATAATTCCACATTCTTCAGTTTATAATAGAGATATCTGAAATGGTTAACAACTGAAAAATCAGTATTTTTTTCTTTCCCAGCATAACTGGAAATACACCTCTCATTTTTCACAGCTAAAGCATCCATCTGCAAGGACACACCCCTGCACAAATACAGACGTGTATTATGCAAATGAGAACATATTTAACATTTAAATTTTAATCACTCTAGGAAAAGATTTCTGTGTTATACCTTTACTCGCCTTTTTGGGGGGCAGGAGGCGGTGGTATTGTTTGGTTGGTTGGTTTGGTTGGGTTCTTTGGGTTTGGTCTTGGTTGGTTTGGGGTTTTTTTTTGCTTTAGTATCTTCTTTGAATGTCATCGTATATGAAGCTTTCTTTTCCTGGTCGAAAATTAAGTAGAAGTAATTTGCTGTGGAATGCTGTGGAATAAAATACTCGAGCTTCATGACTGGTTGAAAAGAATTTGAAAAGGAGAGGAGTACTACTTTTTAGGGGAAAAGCATTACTATGTATTTCCTCAGTGATCACGAATGTGGGATTTAGAAATGCAGTAACATTTGGAGTCTAAAGTAAAAAACATACCACCTCCTGTTTGGTTACAGCTGAGCACTCAAAATCATTTTTTTATCATTCCTTCAACAACTATGACTTTGCTTCCCTTCCAGATTATTCATCCAAGGGGAAAAATACTACCGTTTTTAAGATTGGTCTCCTGCTTCAAATGCTATCTTCCCCTAAAGCAGACAAACCCATTGCAATCACAGTCCCTCTTCTCATTTTAGATTAGCCTGCATCCACATTAACAAGCATAGTGTGAGAAGGAATAATTTTCTGTCATAGGATTTATTATAATATTCTGGAATTCACATTCCATGCATGTGAATCTCAAGCACAATTCATAAGATGAGGCTGTTCTGTATGCTACCTGTGAAGCTGATACTTTGTTAAGTGCATAACAGGTAGTTCCTATAGCTGATATGGGGAAAGCTGACTGAGTTAAGAATATTGAGTCATGAGAGGATCCGAACAGGTTGCTCTCTGGCAGACAGCTGCTTCTGGATCGTGTTCAAACTGGCCAGACTAGGCTGTGAATTTTCACTTTTGCAGGACAAGAAGGGTAGTCAGCTAAACCAAGCAACCTGATTCCCAGCACATGTATTAGAAGCTTGTATTCTGAATATAATTGGTACTAAAAAACTAACACAACTGGTTCTTGAAGAGGCTTTGGTTGAAATTGATCACCCACTAGAGCAAAATACCTGTGGTTTGCTAACACCAGAAGCAGGGATGACTGAGCCATCTTTCTCCTTCCCTCACAAGCCATTTTTCCTAAATTTTTTTTCGTCTACCTGTCGTTACATTAAACACTCATCAGAGTTAAAAACATTAATTCTAACTCTTTACTAGTCTATCAATGAAGAACACTCTACAGTTTCCTTCTAAGGCATCTCTGAAATCCTACAAAGAGTAATTTGGTGTCTTCATTAGGAGACAGTCTCTGTCTGCTTACTGTAAGCCTCGATGTCTGCAGAAGGATGGAGTCACAGCACAGTGAGTTTCCCACAGAAGGTCAGCAGGTGACGTTGAGAGAGAAGTGTGACTGTAATAGGTCCTGACCCCCAGGCTTCACAGCTCTTCTCTTTGTTCAGGAGGTAAAATCCTCTTCCCAGGGTGCAATGTGTGAAAAGCAGGAGCATTGGTGGAGAGAATGTTCAGGGTTAGATGACCCCCGAGGCATATGAGGGGCCTGAGATGCTAGCCAGTATCCTTCAGAAGGGATTTCAACCAGTAACTTTGTTTTCCTGGAAGGTGCTTTAAGAGCAAGCATGGCAAGGCTGCTGGGTCACCCCACAGGAAACAGTACCATGAACTCTAAAGAGAAAGCTGGAGAAGAGGCAGCCTTGTTCTGCAGTCTCTGTGGGAAAGCGGAAGCCCTGGGGTCTGCTCACAGCAACTGAAAAGAGTAAGTAGGTTGTGACTCATAACCAAAACAGTCTAAGTGGCGGCGATGGTAGGTGGCAGGAGAAATGTGAGCCAGGGGTATCAGGGAGCATAGGGCAGATTGTGCTGGTGATTACAGATCTCCAGGCATTGGAGTAGAGAGTGAGTTTTGGCTTCCCTGAGTGGTGACGGAGTATCGCTTCCCACAGCAAAAGGGTGACAAGAGAAGCTGTGCTGCCACAGACAGTGAAAGCTTTTCCTTCCCCATCCTGAAGCTTGAGAAACATCTCTAAGCTCTTTTACACCACATCAGCAGCTTGCATGGGAATTAAACAAATCATGAAGTCTTTATTCCAGTTGTTCTCAAGAGTTTATCAAAAAAGGGGGAACCATAAACCTAATCAGTAAGTATATACAAACTAGATTCCAAACAAAGTTATAAATCTTTACTTTCTTGAAAACTACCTTTTCTCCTAAATTGCATATATAGATTTCTGGATTAAAAAGAGGTTTAAATAACTGTATGTCATAGGGCAAATCTGTGACTTCCCTATTACAGAGGAATAAGGTATCATAAAACACCTCCTACTCGCCGGCTGGAAGAAGAAGAATATGTGAGGCAATTTTCCCCTTTCCCATGCATGTGGGCAGAGGGTGGGCTGGCAAGGGGAAAAAATAGGAGAAAGACTGATTGATACGCTACTGAAAAGGCAAGATAGACTAAATAGGACTGAAAAAAACACTATTAGCCCAGAGGTAAAGACAGACCAGCCTGCCTACTGAGTAATAGGAAGAACAGAAGTGATCAACTGGATGTTTCTTATCAGACAATTATCAGAAGCTTTACTTAAAACTTGAGTTTCTTAAAAAAACCCTTCCATTTATCTAAGAATTACAAGTAAGTTAAAAATTACTTGTTTATTCAGCCACTCCAAAAATAAAAATTTGTAATAACTGAAGCAATATACCACAAGGACAAATTACTCCAACACACTTCCTTTAAAATCGTTTTGGTTTCCAAAATTAATGTTCATTTGAGTAGAGTACTACACTGTAACACCGACGTTCGGCAGGATTTGTGCTGACTGATTGATGCCATCTGTTCGCGACTCGGATGTCACTTTCTCTAGCTTTCAAATAAGGAAAACAAAAAACAAAACTAGCTCTTCCCAATCTCTATTAAGGTATTTAGTGAATTTAGTTGAATTTTCAACACTTACTGCACCATTTCTTTGAGGAAAAAAAAAAATAGCACTGGTACCATAACGTTCAGTCACAGCTTAGCAAAAACGACTCTGCAAGTGAGCCGTGCTTTAAGGAGAAGGAAGGAATAAGCATTGTAATTAGCAAGTGTTTTGCTAACAGCTAGAAATGTACATCTACTCTGTAGGCTTGTTGGAACATAAACTGCTTTTTTCTCCCTACATCTGGTATCCATTAAAAAAAAAAAAAGAAGGACCTAGCAACCAAACTTTACATATAGCATCTTAAAGAGGCAGAGGCAGCACACTGGCTCAGTCCCCTCCTTAAGTAACGGGGAACCCTTTCCCTGAAACAAACGGAATGAGCAGAGCTGGGTACGGGGAGTGCCAGCCAATTCTGATATAAACCCGCCATGGGTTACCAATCTGCCGCCAGCAGTGTGAGCCTGGGATTATTGACACTCACAATTTGCAGGCAGAATTCCCTCCCGGTTTAATTCCTTTAATTTCATCTCATCCCTTCGCCTTCCTTGGAGCCCGTTCTCCTGCGGACAGCCCGGCGCCCTCGCAGCCCGTCCCTCGGGGGGATCGGGAGCCGCTCCTCACCGCACCGGGCAGGGCAGCGCAGCTCCGCTCCGCTCCATGCCGCCGCTGCCCCTCACCGCCCCGGGGAGGAGCCGGCCGCCCGTCCCNGCGAGCCCAGCGCCCGGCTGGCCGGGAGGCGCCCCGCTGCCGGTGCCGGTGCTGGTGCTGTGCCCGCTGCCCGCCCGCCCCGACACCGCGCTGTGTGCCGGGAACAAAGAGCCCTCACCCCACTCCAAGGTGTCCCGGCCGCTACTGCGGCTGCACACACGCCTTNTGAGGGCAGCCGGGCGCTCGGCGGCGGCAGCGGGAAGGGCTCGCTCGGTGCCGGCGGCTCCCGGCAGGGCGGGGGTGTCCTGGGAGGAGGCGAGCTGAGGGGAGCTGCGGGGAGCGGGACCCGGGCGGCGATTCCCGGCCCCTGTTCCTCGACAAGTGGCAGGCGGGGCAGGGCGGGGGCGAGGNNNAGTGGCGGGGCCGGCAGAGACCTCTTGCGGAGAAGGACCGAGGTGTGACCCGCTATGGCATCAGGCTGCTCCCGAGAGTGGGCCCGGGCTGGCCCCGAGGAAGCACCAGGCTGAGGCCGTGGCGGGGCCCAGAGCATCCTGTCACTGGCCGACCGCGACTGAGAAGGGTGGCCAAGGCATTGAGGAAAGTTACAGTGCCCTTCTAATGAACACTGGAGATGACAGGCAGTGCTGCGGCCCCTCAGTTACAGGAGAAACTGGGCCAGGAAAGGGTGTCTAAGATGGTCGGTGCCTAAAACACATCCTACAAAAAAGGCAGAGGGGCCTTGGGCTTTGGTGGTTCTGGGAAGAGGAGGCTTATGAGCGGCCTAGTGATTGCTTCTAACTATTTGAAGGGCTCCTATGAAGGTGACAGTAGTGCCAGATGATGTAGCAATAGTGCTACAGGTGTAATCTTGGGACATTCAGTCAGCAGCGTTGTTCAAGAGGAGTTGTGAGGACTGTCCTTGTAGTGCTTCGGGCATCACAGCTGACCTGGCAGTGGGGTAACAATCCTCTCATGTCTTCTAACAGCCCTCATTTAGGAGATTGGACTCGTGGCCCTCCAGAAACCTCTTCCAACCATTATTTAGCAACTCCATGATTTGTATGCTTGTGAAGTTTGACAGTGCTGTCTCTCTACACAAATTAGGAATATACAGAAAAGGACAAAAATGTAGTGTAATTTACCAATAAAGTTTTGTACTTTTGTTACACAAAGGGTAAAGTACCACACATGGTTTGTTATTTTTGTACATTACTGCTGTATGTCCCAGCATATTGTGAATGCATTTATAGTAATGTGAATGGGAATAAATATTCATTTGTTTCTATGATGGAAGAAAATTCCTTTGGTACAAACTTTATGTCCTGGTTTAAACCACTTGTTAAACTACGATCCCTTAGTACAGGAATTACTGACTTAGAGACATTCCTGTCCTGCAACTACGTATGAAATAAATTAGTTGACCCGTTTTGAATCTCTTGGCTCAATAGGTTTTGGTAGTATTTTGAAAGCACTTTCATTCTTAGTATTAAAAGGACAATAGCTTTGCCTCAGATATCAGGTGCTGCTGTTAGAAGATAATAATTCTGTGAAGCAGGTGTTATGTTACGCCTCCTAGCTGCATGTAGATCTTTGCTTAGATACTAGGAGCAATCAAATGATAAATCTGAATCTAAACAGCAGTGAATTTTTTACCTCAGTACCACAAAGGAGCAGCACTACCAATGAGAACTGCAACTATTCACTCCCGACTACAAAATTTAATTTATCAAGATACTGTATAAAGCAAATTAATTTGTGATAATACACTTCACTATATTTATGTGGCCTCCTCTAGAAGCAGACATGAGTCTTGAACAACAAAAATTTAATCTAGCAAGTTCCAGTGTGGTCCCAAATGTGTGGTTTTTCATGTTTTTCATCTGATGAAGCAAAATTTACTTTTAGTTTCCTCAGAAACTGCAACTTTAGTCAAAAGTAGAAATTTGAAGCATTACTGTCAGCACCTATAATGAGGAATACTCAACTGCAGTATTTAACAAGGAAGAAAATACCAAGCAGCTGAAATCTCCTTACATTTTCACAAACTGTTTAACAGAGATAGTTAAGAAACTAGGGTGTTTTTATCATTTGACTGATTTGTAAGTAATCAATACATTTCAATACATTAAAAGAGCATCCCAGGTTTTCTGCATTTTAGCCAAGAAAAAAGATGCTGTTTTGTAGGTGTGAGATTTGTGTGAGATTTGATCTGGAAAGTTGTCACTTTGTGGTTGGGGAGTCATGGACGAAATATACATTTCAATATATTAATTTAAAAAACTTATAATTAAATCTACAACTCAATATCTTTCTTCTCATTCTTCAAAAAGCTCATCTACATAAGTGACCTAACAGAGTTCACAATATTTGTTTCTTCAGCAAAATACCTGCTGAAATTTTTTTAGGATTAGTGTCTTTGTGTCAACTGGGATGACTGGAATTAAAAATTAACTCATTTTACACTGGATCTCACTCTAAATAATATTTACCATTGCATTCTCCATCATATCTGTGCTCTGAGCCCTCAGCTGGCTTCTGTCAGGAGTTCTGTGGCTCAGGCTGTTAACTTCATACACAGAAAACCATGAATATCATGTTTTCCTTAAGAAGTGGATACTATCTGCACAAGCTCTTTTTTCAAAATGTAAGATAACTGAGCAAGAAACAAGTACTAACACCCTTCTGAGAGGTGAAAAATGGCCTCAGGGAATTCCTTTCCCCTGGACGTTTACAATCCTCTCTGAAGGCAAACTGGTAAGAGAAAAAAAGGGGTATGTCTGAATGGCATTTTTCTTCACCCTAATGACCTTAATATTGTTCTACACCTGTACTGAAGCACAAAACATGCATGAAGGTTTTCACATAATCACAGAATGGCTGAAGTTGGAAGGGTCCACTGGAGGTCCATGAGTTCAACCTCTGCGCTCAAGCCGGGTCCCCTAGAATATTTTACTCAGGATTGCATCCAACATCTTTTGAATATCTCTGGGGAAGGAGACTCCACGACATCTGTGGGCAGCCTGTTATAGTGTTCAGTCTACTGCACAGTAGAGAAGTTCTTCCTCATATTCAGGTAGAGCTTCCTATGCATCAGTCTTTGCCCATTGCTTCTTGTCTTATTTCTCGGCACCACCAAGCAGAGCCTGATTTGCTCCTGTTGACACCCTCCCTTCAGATACTCATAGGCATTGATGAGGTCCCCTCTTAGATGTCTCTTCTCAAGGCTGAACTGGACAGCTTGTTTTGCACCAGGACTCCCAGGTCCTTCTCCACAGAGCTACTTTCCAGCAGGTTGGTCCCCAGCCTGTGCTGGTGCCTGGGCTTATTCTTCCCCAGGTGGAGAACCCTGTATTTGCCTTTGTTGAATTTTATTCAAACACCATTAGTGGCATTAAATATTTTTGAGGAAAAACCAAACCTTTCATACCAGCAACATAAATGGAGATACATGGAAATATCTGAGAGCACAGAATAGCCTCAGAGACTGAAAGAGGGTGGAAGGGCGTTAGTCCCATCCACACAGGCTATTCAGTGAGCCAGGAGCAGTTCATCCTTTGCAGATGTGGGATCCCATTCCACTCAAACACTCAGATGCCTTGGTAAAAACATCATCACTATTACCTGTCTCTCATGATGTGTAGACAGTGCAAGTGCTAGCAACAAGCCTGGCACTGCAACACACAGGAACCAGACGTAAACATGAGAGTGGGCGTTTGCTGTCCTCCGTTGGGATTTCACTGGCTGTTTCCAGCACCACAGGCACGTGGTCTAGCTAAAGACGAAAATGGGCAGTCAAGCTAAACATGAAAAAGGGAGCATAGGAAAATGTTTTAAATCTTCTACAAGATAAAGGTCAATTTTTATGTTTTCCAACATAAAAAAACCCGAATGTTCTAAATTTTTTTTACTAGTATTGTTTGTGCGCTGTACAGATTTGTTTTATCAAACCTCTGATGTGGATATGCATTTGCATGCATGCACAAGAGCTAATATAGTGTTACACCTAAAAAATACGAGAACTGCCAGTAGAGTGAACTGCCCCCAAAGCTGTATCTGGCTTTGTTGCAGAAGAAACTGGCCTTGTTTGTTTGGAGATTTTTGTCCAGAAAAAGGGACATTGAGTTAATGCTTATATGGAGATTTTTGTCCAGAAAAAGGGACATTGAGTTAATGCTTATATAGTGTGCATGATGCTTGTTTGGGATTTTTTGTCCAGAAAAAAGACCATACATGAATTAATGCTTATATAGAGTGAGTGATGAGGAGATGAGGGCTCAGAAGTAAACTGAGGAGGCATGCCATTTCATAAAAAAGCAGATGTATCTTTTGAAGCTTAATTTAATTTGCGATTTACACAAGCATCCAAACCCAAATTTAAATAATGTTTAATGGTTTATGTGATTGGGTTTTATTTCAGCTTTTCAGAATTGTAAGGAAACATGAATGATTAGGCCTACACATAATTTTTATAATGGAATTATAATGGAGTTGGGCACTTCTGGAATTAGGCTGGTTTTTTTAATGACATTTGGACAGAGAGCACTTTCCCAGTTACACCAAATGGCAAATCTTTCTATTAATAATGTTGGATTCTACATTTTTTTCTATGAGGATGTGTTTTCCAGGAAAGGCCATAAACAGAGGGTTTTTTTAGAAATGCTTCAGTGGTTACTTAATAATTGCAACATCCGGTCATACATTAAACTTTTAACAGCTTCATGATAATCAAAGGATTATTTCTGATATTCCAGAATGTGCCAAAGGCCTTATGTTTAAAGCTTAGGAAATTAGTTAAACAAATATCACCTTATTGGTTTACTAAAAGACAATATAAATAATATATCAACAATACACAAATAAAAGTTGAAGAAATTAGCTTTAATGCAAGTATAATGTTAGATCTCTTCAGAATATAAAAAGGGTATAAATAATTTTTAAATGGTAGAAATAATTTTAAGGACCGTATTAAGTCTTAAGGCATGAAAATGGTGTTTATGAGAATTAACCAAACAGTCCTTATTCATTATGTGATCAAAACAGTAATTAAGGAAGTAATTGTAGAAAAAGACATATTTGGACAAATTATTTCAGCTAAATTTAGCACTTAACTGTGTAAATAAAAGAGAGTTAATACTCCCACTTTATCCCAGCTGCATAGAAAACATGATTATACTCCATATATTCTAATGCATTACTTTGAAAACAGCTGGAAATAGTACCAGCTCACATTGCTTTTTAAAATTAAAACTCGAAGACAAACTATTCTTTCTATGGATAGGTTGCTTTACATGTGAGATTAATCTCTACATTAACAAATTCAGGTTTCATTTGAAACCTTCCTAAAGGTGTCAAATTTTTTCCACCTAAAACTTTCAGGTATACAAAAATTATGAACCTTAATTCCATAGTGATTTCTATGGTAAAATTCCTCTCAGCAGATTGTAGACATGAGTCATGTAAACAATTGCATCTGAACTAGTCATCATAGACTCTCCTTGGAGAGAACTTTTGGGGTACAATTCATCTGGCCAGCTTAAGGTTTCTGTAGTAGTACAGTTCTTTAGTTTCTTTGTGTTAAATTAGACCAAAGAACCACCTGCTTCTTTCCACTGACTGTGAAAGAAAGGACTGGCACACGTCCTACCCTTTGCCACGCAGCTGTCCTTTAAAGCTTTGCCTTGTATTTAAATATAATCAGCAGAGTAGATTTTGCCTGCATTCCTTAAAATTATATATTTTGACATGTAACTGTTTCACCATCATTTGATTTCTCGGAGCGTAAATAACCATAAAAATATACCAGTATCAGTTTTATCTACAGTACCTTGGATTACTGAATATTAGCCTTTCTTTTTCTACTTGGCTTGTTTGGGGTTTTTCTTTCCCTGATTTTCAATAGTTATTTTGAAATATTTACAGATAGTGTAAGTTGGTTTCAATGGATGTCCCAAATTGAAATCTCCATCACTTCAAAAGAACAAACATATACACGAAAACCAAAATTTATACAAAAATTGCTGAACAGGAAGATCTATGTAGGTAGCTGGAAATGTGCTATATGAACAAGCATTTGAGAGTGTGTTGTACTAAATAATGAGTTTGAGAAAGACATAGTGTAACAAGAGCATGTTCCAAAGCTGCTTTCATCTGGGGCTCCTCTGCTTGGAAGATGTCATCACTACCTCAAAACATACATAAAAACCTAGTACAGCACTCACAGTCTGTAATTTTAAGATATATCTCAACTGTATCACTGACAGATATATGTTTACAGAATTTTTCCTCATAATTTTACCTTGTTGGCAAAGCTAAAAAGTACAAGCAAAACTATCTCAGACTGATAAAGTAAAAAAGAGTTTTATATATATATATATTTATAAGAGCTGATGTGAACAGTCAGCATCAACTTGTATATATAAGGGAAATACAATTCCTTGTAGAAGCTTGAAAAATTCAAAAGAAGAAAAAAAAAAAGACTGAAAATTACAAATGTAACAGAAGATTTTATTTTGTGTAAATGTGAAGTAGTATTATGGCATCTACTTCACCAAAAGCTAAAAACCTCAAAACCCCTAAAACACTCATTACCTTAATAACAGAAAAAAATGCAGCAGTTAATGTCATTTGAATTTCTGACTAATTTTGAACAGGTTTAGACCTACTTCCATGTTTTTACAGCGGTGTTGAGGGAAGAGAGAAATCTTCAACAAAGTAAATCAAACTTTACAAATTAAACATCCATCCCTGATGGATGAGGGATACTCTCAGGGGGAATTGGACTAGATGATCATTATAGGTCCCTTCCAACTGAACTATTCTTTATTCTATTCTCACATTATTTCCTTTTCTACTGTCTGCTCACAACTATTTCCATATCTGAGGTTCTAACTGCATTGTCTTTGTCTGCTCTTTTGTTATATCCATTTTGTATCAGAATTATTCCAAGAAAATCTCAAGCCCAGGCTTCCAGCCACAACAGGTTCAGATAAGCCTTCATCTTTTGAATGATTTTCTGTGGTCCTTCAAATTTTGAGGAGACTTGCTAATTATGTTCAGCTATCGCCTAATCAGCATGAGAAGCTGTCTCAGTCTTTGTTTTACAGTAAATCCATTCTGTTAATATTTTTCTCTGGTGGAAAATCCTTCCATATTGAGTGATTATAGACTGGAATCTATTATAGTGGTAATTACAGCAGATATGGAGTGATCCATCAGATGGCAATTTGAAGCAATTATTATTACATAATTAACATTTTCATAGATAAATATGTATATCTTCTCCAGGCTGAACCTGTAATTTCCCACCCTTGCAGCTCTAAAATGTTCAGTAGCACTGTCATCTTCAAGTGACACCTTTATCAAAATATTGCTAAGAGAAACATTCAAAAAACTATTATTTAACTTACTAGCTTTCCTATTTATAGAAAGCAAAATTATAGAACTGACAAAGTATGTGCAGTAACTGTTGCTATGTCTGTTTGGAAAAGTCATTTCATTTTGGCTGACTTTGCACCCACTTACTTCACTTACCCTAAAATTTCTGTCTGTCTTAAACAAATGGTTCTCCAGAAACCAAAAACTACATGGCTTAGTTTTATTCTACTTCAGACTCCTTCAAATTTGCACACTGGTACTAATAAATAGTTTTGGCTGAGGAATTGACAGCCTAATATCATATTTATATGTGAAGGATGCTTGAAGTCATTATAGAAAATATTGTGTATAGTACAGTACAGACAAAACTTTGCCAACCAAAACTGAATTTTGGTTGAATTATTTGTAGCTATTCCTTCCCAATGTGTAAAATAATTATCCCAGATACTACAGATTGAAAAATCAACTGAATCCTTATATAAATGTTGAGAAAGAAAATTGTGTTTTGTGAGTTAGAATCTCAGCCTTCAAACAGCACTGACAGTGGCAGCTCCTCTGAACCAGATTCTTTAGAAATCCATGATGAGCTAAACCTCTTGATTCTTGGTTTCCAGATAAAACTGAAAAAGTGCACTACTGAAAAAATTGTTAAAAACATGGATCCACTTTCCAGTATGTCTGTTCTTCTGTGTATTTCATTACTTTTTTCTGAAGTACATAATTTGATGAATGCAGCCACTTGTGAATGTTTAAAAATATTCTAGGTATTCTGTGACATGCAGTAGCTAAGGCTAGTGATATGTTGTATGCCATTAACCTAACCAAACTGGTTAATTATTTTGGATATGTTAAGAACATAGCTTTTTATAATGCAATGGATTTAATATGTAGGGTTTTTCTTAATACCACTACATAACAGAGAAGGTCTTTTTGTTATATATTTTAACTAGGACTTTCTACACAACTGCACTTCTTTTCTTGGAAGTTGGTTTTGGTTTTATATTGGAAATGGTGGCTCTGTATTAAAGAGTGCTATTTCCCTCTATTTTTTTCTAGCAAGCCTTTGGAGGAAGGACATGGAGATAAAACAGGCTTGGAAGGAAGCCTAAAATATACAGGAGGGATGTGAATGGTATTGATATTTTTCTTTCTTTTTAGCTCTGCTTCCCAAGTCCTAGTATGGACAACTTCTATTATACGACAGATACAAATTCTCTAATAACCCAGGAAAATTAAGGAAGCAGAATTGTTAAAAATGCAAGCCCCTCAGTCATGCCTAGCCCCTGCTATTGTGGCTGTAGTTCTAGTGAACAGGATGAGGGCATATATGCTCAAGCACCATTAGCAAATGATCTCCTGTACAATGTGATTTGCTAGCACACAAGCTTCTCTGTTTTTGGTCCTTCATGAGCTCAGTCAGACAATGTTTAGATGCTGCCTAGGAAATACCACTGGACAGAGACTGTTCTCTGCTCGGCAGTAAGCTAGAGGCCATCCTGTGTGGGAATGAGAAATTATTTTATCTTTATGGATGTGTTTGCTGCTGCCATCAGGAGCAGTAGACCAGCCCTTATCCTTTTTATTTATCCATATAGCTGTAGCCTCAGAGTTTGCCCTAGATGATTGGCAGCCAGAGGATAACCAAATAAAAGATGATTGCTTTAATGGGAGTGCCTTTGGTTTAATGGGCCTATGACCTGTTTGTTATCTGCAATTCTACTAAAGTTTGCAGAAAAGACTTAAGAAGGAAACAAGATTGTCTAGCAAAGGAGGATAAACTGCTCGGTGAAAGAACTGGAAGAAATAATTACAAAGTTACAAAAGGCATAAAAATGGGGAAATTTAGAATATGACTTTAAATAACTCCTTAAAGTCTGCTCATGGTTGATCATAAGGATTTCCTAGTGTATGTGTTAGCCATAGAGACTGAGGAAACAATTCAGCTACAGCCCATCCCAGAGTTCTGCCTTTTGGAATCAGTTCCAAGCTTTCCCAGGGACAGGAAAACACTACCATTTCTCCCAAGCCTCCACAGTGCTGCAGCCTTGAGCAATTTTATTTCCCTCTGGTACAAATGCAAATGCACCCTCTCTTTTTTTTTTTTCTTTTTTTTCTTCTGCTATTACTCTCAGTCTGACATATCTGCTGTTCAGAGCAAATCCAAGCAGACCTCATCATTCTTTCAGGTAGCTTGTTTGATTTCTACTGCATTATTTATTTGCATGTTTCTTCTAGCTTAAATGATCTTCTACTTAACAAACTGTTTGCAAAACTCATATAATGTTTTATGGATATTCTTTAAAAAGTATTTTTATATATTTATGCATATATGTATGCGTGTATTCACACACACCCCACTAAAATTGCCATTCCTAAACTTCTGTTAAAATCTTCACAGCATAAACTATGAAGATGGTGTGCCAAGCAAGGAGTTTTACTGACTACACCACCATTTCTTCTCTAGTCATCCAAAGAGCTATAATTGCTCTCATCCAATTAGAAAGCAGCTGGATCATACACCTGGATCCATTAGCTGGAAAACATTCATAGGTTCCTCAATTTAGACAAGTTCTTAATAATACAAATTATATTAACAGTATGGGATGAAAAATGGGACATATAAGAATGTTTTGCCTCCTCTTGAATACCTTTTGTAATTTTTTTGTAATTTTCTGCTCTTGTAATTGATGACAAAAATTACAGTTTAAACATTGAATTTAATAGTAAATACTAACATTTAATAACTCTAATGACATTAAGGTTCCTCAACAAGCACAAGAACTAATGAAATCTGAAAAAAAAAATTCTGCTTATCTTTATTAGACACCTAAATGCCTTGAGTTTGTTGAAGCTACCTTTCTAAAGCAAGTGGTTAAATTTCCTGGATATTCAATAGTAAGAGTTTGTTTCACAAGAGGGTGATTCTGCCTGGTTCGGTTTAACAAGCACAGTTAATTGGATTTCCTCATGGTACCTTCAAAAGAACTAGCCTTCATCAGTGACTTCATAAGGAACTGAGGTATTGTGAGAACAGTTCAGTAGCTTCCAGGATGGAATTAATCATACCTAATTTAAACTGTTTAAAAGCAGATTGTCTAGTCTAAGCTTATTTCATACATTTCAGTGGTCATCAACAGCAAAGGTAAATATTTTCTAGAACAATTAATCTCATCCTCTGGAGATGTCTGCTAGCTCCACTGACCATGGATACCCTATTATGAAAGAAAAAATCATCAGGGAATGAGTTCAAACACTGGATACATATTAAAAAATACTTAATTCTTTACTGTCTGGAAGTGGCTCAGATTTACAATTTAATTTCTTCTAGCCCAAGCCACTGTATAGGATGCAACTATTGACATTGAAATTGTTAAGTAAGCACCACAATCAATTAAATGTGAAGCTGACCTCTGTCCATCTTAATGAGATACCTTACACCTAGATTTCATGTTTGTAGGAGCAGACCTTCTCAAAAAAGTACCTAAGTCTCCCAGAGAGTGAACAGTGCTGTCAGTCAGGGCTAGTCCTTAGCCATGTTTAATACAGGGCTACAGACATAGCCAATATGACTAGCCTGGGGTAAATAACTCTCAGATGGCCAGTGTTGGTGAGGTAACTCTTATCTAAGCTGTAGGTGGGAACAAGGTATCCAAGTCAGGTAAATTGAACTCTTGTACTAACAACTTCGTAGCAGGCAGTGAATTGCTAGCCTTACCAAAGCTGATTATTTGGTTTGATTTGTTTTTACAGCTCTTTCCCCTCTGCAATCCCTGGCCTTTATGATGGGCTGAATTCATACTGAAGATTTTCTTATATGTATATTAATAGGGTCTTCTCTTCCCAAGTACCTGTTTTTATGAAAACTCTAAGAGCTTACACATCACTGGTACTTCCAGGTCTCTGTCAGAAATAACTGATCAAGCAGAAAGTGACTGAAATTGTTAGTGGCATATACATACCATACCCACACAGTGAGTGTTGCCACAGGAGTTTTGCTTCCTTAGGGGATCATCTGAAAATGTTTTACTAATAACAGCAAAGGCAACGGCAATGTAATGTCTTTTCCCTGGTTTGGGGACAAGAATTTCAGATATTTGTTAAGAAAAAAGTGTTCTTTCAGTGTGTCTTCAGCTTTTATGAGAATGCATGCACAGTAGGCCGGATAATAATTTTTTATTGTATGTCATGCTAGCTTACTTATACCAGCATTTTTATAAACCAGGTTTATTGGGCAATAATTTAATAAGAAAAAGTATTGAAATAATGGTAAGTATACAGAAAGGCATCAGACATCATATAATAAATTTTTCCAAAAATTGTCATCATCTACCTCCACCCTTAGAGTCACAGGACCAGTCATTCTGAAGGTTTTCTACATACATTCTCTTAGGCTGACTGTTTGCAAACTATTACAAGTGAGAGCCCAACAGGGTGATAATAGACTCAAACAGCAGTATATTTTTCCCAAGAGTTACAGCCAAATGAAAGCTTCATAACTATAGTTGTTTCATGTATCACAAAACACACAAAAGCTCTGAAATGTGCTTTTCTCCTAGCTTATCATGCTGTGAGGTTACTGACTCTCTTTGAGACCTTTCAACTTCAGCTAGTGTCATTTATACCATTTCATGAGACCAAAGGCCAAAAATGTTGTAACCAGCTGGAAGCAGAAATACCCTAACATAAACAGAAAGAAAAAGAATTTTTTTGTTTCCATTCCTTCCCATAAAACTTCTGTCTAAACCAATTCATTTTAAATACTCTTACTTTCAATTTCATGGTCTTTTCTATGCTGTCCCTTAAGTCTTGAAGAAAATAATATATATCACTAAAATATTTCTGTAAAACAGCCTTTTATTCCTTTCGGCAGAAATCCATGTTATAATCAAATTTAAAATAAGATGCACACCAATTTTAAACTTGGTCTTTAAACTGGACAGCTGGGAAATTTTCTGTTTGGACTGTATTATCTGTCTAATTGAACTGCTTTCTGAGCAATGCAGATTGTGGTGAAAGGTGCCCTCTAGCAAGATGGCATTTCTAATTGACTCATCTGAACTGTAACATTATTGCTGCCTTTCATTTGATTGTGTCATGGTGAGTACATCATGATGCCTGCGATCCTTAGGGAGGGTGGATCACCTCCCTAAATTTAGGATGTTATGAATTAAGGGCTACAAAACTGTCATTTGCATACAAACAACAAACTGAATTTCTTCCTGACGTGGTCTGTTACTACAAAGACATTAGAGATGCTATTTTAATTCACGTGTGCAAGCTGCCTGGAGACTATAATCAGGTTGACTAATCAGGTGGCATGGCAAATTTGGCCTGTCATATGGTACATTGAATCCACTGTCTTCGTATTCAACTCTAATATTTTTTACTTACTGAGGAAATAAAATCGCCTTTCTCTTCACTTCTGTTTAAACACAACTCATCCAGAAAAGTGAGTATACAGTTGCACCGGACTAGTCAGTTATGTATATGCATCGGATATAGGGTAAAACCTCAGGGTTTTATCCTGTATAATAACTAGGGGCTCTTATAAGAATTATTATATTGCATCTGCTCTTGTTTCAGAGCCTTGATTAAAGACAGAATGAAGTCTGTCTTACTAATGATTTGTCGGTTTTTGGCTCATTTGCTACTTCTTCGTTTCCAAAATATTGCTTGCATATTTTGTAGTCCATGATTATGCAGAAACAAAACCACAGATGTTTGTATTGCTGAGGTTTCCCTCTTCTAACTGCATACTCTCTTAAGCACATCCCGTGAAAAATCTATGTCTTGCCCATTCATTTCATAAGCATGTTAGAGATCTTCTAGAAGCAGCATTTTATGGAGGTTTTTTGTGATTCTCCTCAATCTCTTTGCCTTCCGTTCTACATTTCTGTCTTTCTTTCCTGCATGTCTCCTATCTCATGTCTGACTTCTGGCAACATTGTCAAGACATCCGTCCGCTTCTGTTGCTGTGCTTCAGATTCATTATACAATCACTGGAGTGATTATCCAGTGGCCAAACCTTGGCTGGACGTTCTTCGCAAGGTCAAACTAGTCCCCAGTGGCACAGTCATACCAATGGTAGAAACTTTGGAACAAAAGAATATTTGTTGTATTTCTCCAAAAACACAGTACAAAGACACACGCAATTTGGTTTACCTTCTGTCTAATCAAAATATTTCTGTAGGGAAAGGGGGTTGGGAAGGATGACTAACGGGAAGATGGGATTAAACGATCCAGCTGTAGCTGACTAAATCATAGCTGGCCTATACTTTTCATCTAGGCTTCTTAATGTAGAAAAACAGAAATCTAAGGATGGTGCATGGCAGTTGTCCTTAGCAGACAGGAGTCATGCATTTGAAAGACCATGCATCATTGCCCCTAAAGGGAACTAGCTTATAATTCTAATGCATCTGCAATGTTAAAAGGATGTTCTGCTTCAAGATCCAGTGGAGGAAAGGCTAACTATTCAAGACTACTTCTATGAACCTTGGGAAAAAAGTAATGGGAAGGGATTTCCAGTTACAATGTAATTACAAAGGAAGTTTGCTTTATCAAATAATTTCAGAATTCATGTATCTCTTACTGAGTTAGGAAAGCATACTCCATCACTGTCCAGAAACTGGTTAAAGTGGGAGCAATGATAGAGCAACTGCTATGCTGACAAGAGGCTATTGCATTATTCAAGGAGCTTAACATTACTGAGCATGTTTAATCACACTTTTCTCATAATTTATAAATACTGTTGCTCTATATAAATATTGCTGTTCTTTACGTTAAGGCACTATTGTTCTCTTCAGTTTCAAAGTAATCTTAAAATACATTTTGCTTTCCCTAGCCACAACAGCATTGCTGAAAGTAAGAAATGAAAGAAAGTAGAACTGTGAATGAAAGGACAATCTTGTTGGTACCACCTCATCTGATATTAAGATTGCAGGTTAGTAACAAGTGAAATATTTCATAATACAGTCCATGATAATTATAAAGAAAATATCTTTTGTTTATGAAAATGAGGTTCCAAACCACTGCCATTTTTTTCAGAACAATTTCTACCAAGTTATGTCTTATCAAATCTTCACAATCATTCATGTTACAAAGCTGCATGTTTCCTTGCTTTAAGTGGAGTTCTTTGCTCACATCAAAGTTATCCACAACTGATCATAAAATGAACAATGGTAAGGCACCAGAAGGTCTTATATCTGCCTCTGCTCTGTTTCTAGAAGCATACCTTGAACCTCTTTGTCTTCCTTCTATAGAAACATCCTGTCTGAGTAGTCCCAGACTGAAACTGTGGAGGTATACTTTAACACAATTCAATATTCTTCTTTGAACTGTTAAAGTTATACCGTTTTCTCACTTCAGTTTGAAGCTCTTCAAATTTCTTCTATTTGCAGACAATAAATACACCAACATAGCAGTAATAACCCTTTTGTCTCAAAATAATAATCCTGTTGTTTCAAACTCTAGAGACAAAAAGCCTGAAAAAAGATTGAGAGAGATGGGAATGTAGACACTAAGGAACTTGGATTGTGTTTAGACAGAGTTCAGATCAAGGATAGTATATATATGCCAAAGCATAGAAGACTGTTGTTCAACAGGTGTCTGGGAGGAGGTTGACAATCCATGATACATCAGTTATTGTGAATTGTCACATGCAGTGTTAACCTTTGGGGAAACAAAGTGTGATCAAAGGTACCTATGGGTTGCAGGGCTGAAAGCTACTTTTTTGGATTAGATCTTGGTGGCTGATCTACAGATATATGAAGGCATGATATTTTGAGTGGAAAACAGAATGAAACATTTGGCAGTACATAGTAAATACAACTGAGGTAGTTTTAAGTATCTGCAATACCTAAACTTGAGCTAATTGGGGTAGACTTCATTTGTACTTAGAGGAAATGAAAAGGCACTTTCAGAAATTTATTATGGACTTCAGTATGTAAAAAGTCCACTCTAGAAGAAACTGTTCTCTACAGTGTAAAAAGGAATCCTAGGTAACTACAAGTGTAGAGTCCTACAGTTTACATATATGTATTTACTAAGCAACTATTTGTATTTACTAGCAACATTGTTGGACTTGACTGCACCTGTAGCCAAAAAAGGTCTTGACTTGTATTGGCTGACCACCCCTCAATAACTAAACATTGGAATTATTTCTCAGTTACTGACTGATGAGGAAATCCCTTGGAATCCACAATAACTCTCTGGCTATTTTTTGGTTCAGGAAAAATTATGAGATTTTTTTGTTTTGCTTTGGCTTTTTTTGTTTGTTCTTTTTTTATCTAGCTTGTAGTATGAACATGGGTAGATAGTCCATATTAAAAAACCAACATATTCAGCATGTTTACAGAAATTAAATTCATAAGAATATTAGAAGGTAGAGATAAACCTGACAGATTTTATAGAAAACTTAAGGTAAGTTCTACACAGGGTTGAAAAAACATCCAGACAAAAACACTGGAATTTACAGTAAAAGGAACAACCAAAGGAACCATTCTGTAAAAAAACATAGACTATAGTACTTCGCAAATTGTGCAGTAGGATAAAAAATGGGCAGAATAGAATTCATTGAGTATTCAAGATCCACATTCAAAAAGGAACTTTATGTGGCAAAAGTTAATGTCTTCCTGTCTAACTATTAAATGTGTGAGACAATTCTAAATTTACTAAGCTGGGCTTAGTACATTTTGACCTGATCATGACCACAAATGAAAATTTTGACCTACAGTCCTACGGATGAATTAAACTATCTTGCACACTGAGGGGCCATTTTGACAGCAGAAGTGGAGGTGTCACATACCAGCACCAGCACCATATACCAGCATGTGATAGTTCTTTTTCCTTCCTTTTTTTTTTTTCTGTCCAGAAAGTTGAGGATTAGATTCTTATTAAACTTAAGAACGCAAGTCTCTCACTCTGTCTAGTCGCTCACCACTGACTAGTTGTGTAGTAACTTAGCAGTAGCAAAAGGCAGGACCGAGAACCCACACATAGAAAAATAGAAGTCATGCATGCAATTACTGCTGTTAAATTTAATGTCATGCATCCATGTAAGTGTTCTTCTGCCATGAGGCTGTGGAGACCCTTTGAATCTCAAATGGCTGTGGACAAGATGGGTGACTGAAGATTGCAGTATTTTCAGGTTTCAGAACTTCAGTGACAAGAGTACATCTGGCAGCAAAAAATGAAGATGCATTTTTGCATTTCACCTTTTATCTCTGATGGTGCTTGCAACAACTCTATTTATTTTATTATGTCTTGTTCCAAGCTGATAAAGACAGGATATCCTTTCTGTGAAGCTTGGCCCTGGGAGGCCCCACATTGTCTTTTGTACCAAACTAAAATGTAACACCCAAAGTTTACAATAACATACTACATGCTACACATACTTATAACCAACTGGACACTAACCATGCTAAGACTGCGGGAAAGTGGTCATTATTAAGAGCCCACCAGATTTACAGACTTGCTGTAACATGGAGAGGTTAAGCCCTGGTGTACTGAGGCTGTGCAGTCCCACACACTCTGAAGCTTTAAGGCCTAATTTATTTCATTCTCCCACTTATTCATCCACAGGTAGAGATGACTACAGCACTTTTCCTTTCAGTTTCTCTTGAATAAATATGAAGACAAGACAAAACATGCTTTCTAAGTGTTATTCCATGAAATAAATGTTAAATATGGACTAGAATCTGGTTTGCCATCATTTTTTACTAAGTACCTTAATAACGATCCCATTGTATTAGATAAGGTAAATGCAGAGACCCATGCTTGCATATCTAACCTTATATTTCTAATCAAACAAAGAAAATTCATTAAATCACAATCAAACAGTGTCAAACATCTATAAAAATATACCAGACATACAATCACCTATTTAGTTTCTAGTTGAGCTACTGTTTGAAAATGAGAAAATCTAGAACAAGCAAAATAGTCAAATTTCGATTATATTTTTAAAAAAAAATAGAAACATATATGCTTTGAGAGCATTTTTCTTCTGTCATCTACATAGATTCTTTCACTTCATTTCACTTTTATGTGGCCTTTACATTCTGTATTTATGAATAAATAAACTCCATATTCTCAGGGTATAGCAAAGCATTTGCTAGATCTTCTTTGTCAATGGTGGTAATTGTTTTCTGATTAATGTCAGTTAATAGCACATGCCCCTCCATAAAAAAGAAATAGAAGCAGTTATAGGCATGACATAAAAACTAAATTTCTTCTCTATTTGAGCTTGCTGACACTCAGGTATTGTTAATATTGATGCATAAGCCGTGTGTTCTATTTCATCCATACAAAAATGAAACAATTTCTAAACTTTCCTGGAGTCATCCAACAGCAGCTGAGAGAAATGCACACATTTTCATATCTTATTGGTATGTGGGCATCTAAGTTACACCTTCAGTTTCTCAGCTTTACCTAGCTGAACATGTGACTCTTGCTATTTGCCTTTCATTTTCATTGGATATCTTTGCACAGAACCAGTGCAGGGTGCCAGTCAGGATACCTATATTACTAGAACTAATTTTGTGTTATGTCATTTCCTTATTTACATTCACTTGTACAGCATATAAGGCTTAAAGTTTTACTCTGCATCCAGGAAGATGAAAACTTTTTAAAAAGAGAAAGTTGAAATATCATGTGATTGAAGAGGCACCTAAAAATCCCACAAAAATTGTCTGTATTTGGTGAGACATGGAATCAAATAATGAGATAGATCACTATACAAGTTTGAAATTCAGATCTACTTAGCAACAACTGATAACTGGTGAACAGTTAATTTTCAAAATGACAAACTGAGAATACAGTGAATTCAGAGAAAAGACCTAAGTAAGCTCATACAGCAACTTTCATACTTTTCAAGGAAATAGGTAAATCAGAGATTATTGTGTGAAATATGTAGAAACAAGCAAATCTTACATGTGGGAAATTAATATAGATATATTTGAAAATTTAGCATTGAAAACCTTGAGAAGTACAGATTTGTTTATAACGAAGTATTTAAGTATTTCAAAATAAACAAGATCAAGATACCAGGAAAGGTAGTGGCATCAACGAAAAGGGCTAAAGGTGTTGAGATAATGGACACATTTTGTTAATGTGAGGAAAGATTACAAAAGTAAAAGGACTAATAATAGATAATTCTGTTTGTGGACATTTAAGGTCAGGAACTTGTTTTTAACCTCCATGCTTGCAATGAATTGTATCCCTTATTTGTTCTGCAGAAGACTTCTTATAAAACAATGGAGAAGCAGATGCTGGCTTTGAACTCAAGCAGAGTATCAAGTCAGAATGTGAAAAAAATAGGCTGTGTCTAAGGGTCAAAACATTTGAATTAGCAAGACAAAAATACATTTAACGATTTGAATATTAACTTCATTTACAAAAATTTTAACTTGTGAAAAGAAAAAAACATTAGCACTTTCTAGACTATAATGATATTGAATAGAACACTATCATAATATGATGCCTGATGTCTTTAAATCTAAGCATATATGTGCATACTCAAATACATAATTTCCCAAATATACTATACTTTGGGATGTTTTCCATAAAGCTACAGAGTGGTCATTTGAAAAAAATTTTTTTTTCCATCTCATTTTTTTCGAAGAAGCACAGTAGAGAATAATGTCCTAGTGGATGCAAAAGTCTGTATGTTTGTTGTTAATTTTTATTATATCTATTTGTGTTAAAGACCCAAAAATGTTGTCATTCTGGATAATTTAATTCATCTAGCTCTGTCTATTTGCCTGTATTAGTTGACAACAGATGTTATTATATTTTGTAACAGATGTTCTATTTACTGTAAAGTACAAGTTGTAGGAAGTGATCATAAAAGCAGAAAAGGAAGGTAGAATCCACCTTTCCCAAAGATAACTTCTTGAGATCCACCAGTCTGAACAACAGCACACGCCAATAAAAATATGTAACTCTCTGCTGTAGATCTCTTTACAGCTCTGTTGCTCAATTCTGGCCTGAAATTCTTATCTTGGTTTCATATCTGGTCACCTCTGCTGTTTGCATCATCTTGTCCTGTAGTGAGGGATTTTTGACAGGATCATCCTATCTCATTGTTGTACTATCTTCTTACCAGACTCAAGGATTTACAAATGTAATGAACCTCACTGCAAAGTCCAGTTAATTAAGTTTTGGGCTGAGTTTTTGGTGTCTGGGAGTTTTTGTTGTTGTTTTCTTTGTTGCTCTCATGTGTATCAATACAAATAATTAAACGCCGTTTAAAAAAAAAAAATCTGTAATTAAGTGGGAAATTTCTGGAAGACAGATTTCGTCAGAGTTTTCCAAAGATCTGTCTCCTCATTTCTCCTCTCCCCTCAAATCAGCATATTGGAAGTATGCATTTGTACTGTAGTAATGAGGAGTTAATTTACAGCTTCTTCAATCCTTATTTGGAGAAATCCATATGAAGAGGGGAAACTATTTTTGCTCTAGGAACATATGGAAAGAAACAAGAGAATTCACATCTTACATTATCCATAATCTTCAAAATTGGAATAAAGACAAAGATATTAAAGATGAACTAACTGAACACCTTTGTATTTTTGAAAGTATTATTAAATACCACATTTCTCCCAGTGTTCTATTTCTCATTATTATTATGGTTACATCTACAACATTTTTATACTCTTCTGTTGCCTATGAAAGTTGATTCCTCAGTTTGATAGAGCATAAGGTCTTGGGTTGTAATTCACTTTATATTGTAAGTATCAGTTTGACTACACCCTCTTCTATTCTGCAAGGAATTTGTTTTTTATCTTCAGTATTGCATTTGTTGGATCAAGTTGCTAGCTACCATAAGGTGTCAAAGTCTACTAAAATTATGTTACTGATAAATCTGTCTCATGTTTACTGGCCAGAAAAAGCTATTGAGAAGAGTTAATGTTATGTTAAATATTTTGCTTAGATAGTGGGCTGCGGAAAAAGACAGAGTAGAGCAGAGTAGTGCAACTTTTTTTTTTTTTTTTTTTGGTTAAGCACTATCTTAAAATTGTTTAGATTACAAATTGGAAAAAAAATAATCGTTTGTACATATTGTACAAGCCCATTATTCCATATTGATTTGCTTCTTATTTACAGGAGTTTGAGCCTCATGTTCTCAGTTTAAAGGTCCTAGAAAACTTCTTCCCCATTGTGATAAAAGGTAAACCTTTTTGTAGCTGCCACAATGTCATAGGTACATTGCAACCCCCAAAATATCCAATTCATCCTATACAAAATTCAAGAGTTTAAGTTCAGGTTACTTTTAAGCTGTTAATATGGCTTTTCTGCTCACCAGATAAGCTTACTGGAGGAAGTTGACTGGTGTAACTGACCAAAGCTGAAATAATATTGTAAAAATAAAAGGTATGGATAATTTACTGTTCTGCATTCATCAGAGAAAAATTATACAATATTTAAGGAAATATTCATCTGTCTAACCACAATTATCACTGCAGATTTTTTGTTATGAATATCATTTTACTAATGACATATGCATATGTGCATTATGAAATTTTTTTTTTTTTTTACATTACATCAAAACATCATTGCCAGTTTTAGAGACTGAAAGACAATAAAGCATGCTGATAATATCAGTTTGCAAACAGAGCTATATAATAAATATTCTAAGTACACTTCTGAACTTCAAAATAACAAAGTAAAATGCCACGGTCAAAATGTTGCACTCAGATTTCTGAGTTATTCTTACTTGAGCACATAGAGAGGCAATGAGTGTATTAAAACCCCAGCAGGAGCAATCAGGGCATTAAGCATCTTGCAAGTTACTGGTGCTCAGCAGTTTTGGGGAAAACAAAAAAAGCGCTTTGCAAGTGCATCCACAGGGCACTATGCTGCAGCCTGATGCTGTGATACGTAAAGTAGCTGTTAGTGAGCTTCGTTTGTGTACCAGAAACATGTTCATTATGGTTGGGCTAATTATAGACTGAGAAGTCTTCTTGAGGAAAAACCTAGAGAGTGCTGCAGATGGGAAGAGAGATGATGGAACAAAACAAAGTGAGAAAATATTTTGAAGATACATAGAAAAAGTATACATTTGAGGCTTTTCTTAAAAATATTTTCATTAAAACACTTTTTATCTTACAAGGTGGAACAAGATTTTCTCATTTTGATTAATTTTCTTTTTTCTCTTCTTAAAAAAAAAAAAAGTAGGCTAAGATATTTTTTGGACAATCAGCATTTCATCAGAGCTAAAAATAGAGATTATAATATTGTTTGCTCATGTAGGGAAATGGTGCAGCTGAGGTCAAAAATAGCTTTACAATTGCTCCAAAGGGAACATGACCAAGCTTAATTAATGTGCAATTCCACAAAACATTTTTAAACATATATCTAACAGTCATAACTACTATGTCTCTTAATGATTCCAATAAATTCACAGAGAAGAATTGGATATTTTTATTTGTTTCTCTTAACTAAATTTTTATTTTACCTCTTCTTTTGTCTTGTATTTGTTCCATTCCAATCATAATGTTAGGTGAAAGTATTACAAATTATTTGGCATATCGGCCAAATTATTTAGCACATTTTTTATTTTTAGTGTATCATTCCATGCCAAAAAATCCGATTTCTTCACTGTTCAATGTCTATATATTTTTTCATTTTAATAAATCTGAGGTCATACTCCACTGATTGAACTAAATATTACTGCTAGATTTTTTCATTGTAAAAACTACCAATCAACTGAAACTGCAAGAGCTCATTAATTTCAAAACTATTAGACCTTTGTTTTTACACACACGCACGTACAATACTGAAAATTCAACATTACTGGCTTGAATTTTTAACTTGTTAAGAGTTGTAATATGTTGTTGTGCAAGTCTCTAACTTCACACTCGAACTTTTGTGTGGCATAAGCAAACTAAAATTATGTACAATATGTAACTTCATTCACATTATTTCTTAAATTTAAGGAAATTCATCACTTAAATGTATGTAGTTAATTTATCCTAAATAAAAAGATTAAGATAGCAAATGTAATTGATTTTTTAAAAAAATCCTAATATAGTGGCTTCAGATGTTGAAATAATATGAAACTATCCTCTTTGTTTATGTCCCTGAAGAAATAAGGAGCTTTTAAAAATTAAACTAATTTAACAGCTCTGTTGATGATGGAAACAAAACTGTGAAAATATACCACAGTTTCTCATGCTCTTTTTTCCCCCTTAGGTTTAATGAATAAGGACTAATCAAACAGATTTTTTTAATCAGTTAACTAGATATGACATGGATTATATGAAAGGAGCAGATCTACTGATTAAGCAGAGTCTATTTCTACAGGCATACTTCACACTATAAAAACACTTGGTCAACTTCAATCCTATTGTAACAAGAAGAACTCCTGAAGTTAATTTATTCCACTAAAAAAAACCTAGGGGCTCTCTCATTGTCTTTACAGATGTGCATAACATTTAAAAGCAAAGGTTAAGTTTATGTTAAAAAGATATTACTTGCCAGAGAATTTGAAGGAGTCTCTTAATGCAAAACAGTTAGTACATTCAAATAAACAGTTATTTTTAAAATTAATTCTTATTGTAACTTAATAAAAAGCTGTCTGCCCTCTGAATATGAAAGTTGTGATTCCTGTATTTTTAATTTTCAAATAATATTTGTCAGATCCTCCAGAACAGCATTTGTTCATGAACACGCTATAATCAGTTAAGATAAATCTGTATCCGTGAAAGAATCTAGATC
Source organism: Grantiella picta (assembly GCA_013397955.1). Lineage (NCBI taxonomy): Eukaryota > Metazoa > Chordata > Aves > Passeriformes > Meliphagidae > Grantiella > Grantiella picta. The sequence goes on along the minus strand of VZRM01000197.1, from coordinate 7,372 downwards.
AGCTTCAAAGTACTTGCAGACAGTACTGCAAAAATCATAGCTGAGATATGCACAACTGGAAAAGATTTAAGAAGCTGACAAAAAGGTAATGGAATTTGTCTAAACGTAGTTGAAAACACGTATTTATTTGCATCTGATATGTATGTACCTATCTGCACAAGTAGACTGCATGTCTAAAGTATGTGTCAGAGATGGTGGTCAAACAAATTAATCAAAGGTGCTGATACAGAATCATTTTTTCTTCTTTTTCTGCACTCTGCTACTACACTGCTACTGACCAGATTGCTCTTGTCCAAGCCTCCATTTCCAGCAGACATTGAATTTGCTTTCCTACTGATGCAATATGAATTGTAGAACAGGAGACACAGGGAACGGCAGGTTTTGCTGTGCAGTAGTGCAGTGACAGCATCTATTATGTTATCTCACTTTTAAACCTCTCAGTAGCCTCCCTACCACTTTGAGTAGGAGAATTGAGAATGCAATGAATAATCACAAAATTCAGCTACATGTTGTCTACTTTATACTTACTGAGTGCTGTGGGCTAGTCAGAAATACCTTCCAAGCAACAGAGCACTCTCCTTAAGTCAGGTCAACTGACTGATGTAGGCATCTTCTTGCTAGTGGCATCTTCTTGCTAGCATCATCTACTGAAAATCACCATTAGAATAATGGAAATATTTTTTGTTCATTGGTTTGAGACATCTAAAATGGGAGGCAAGCAATTCAGAATTTCATCTTAAGGAATGTCCTATCATCTTTCTAGAACCAGTGCATCCAACCCAGCTTGAAACTGTGTAAAATTCTCACAGGCTGCTGGCCTGACAAATTATTTCAATCAATGTGCACATTGATGTCACTAAGAACTACTAGTTTCACTGACACTAAGCTACTGAAAAAGCTGAAATCTTGGCCAAATATTCTGCAGTAGACCAGGGCACGCCGAATGTTTATGACATCATTACAATTTTTATTGGTGGATACATGCATTCACACATATGTTTCTTTTTGCACAGTATTTTCACCACAGTCCCACAACGAAGGGTAGAGTCACTGTGCTCTTCACTAGATACATATGAACAGTCATCCACTTGAATTTAGTGACTTTTCTCACTAATAAGAAAGAATACTTTTCAAAAGACTGCATACACCTAGCCTACCTGCCCATATAATGTTGGGAAAAAATGAAACTACTATATTTTCCTGTGATAAAGTAAGTAGTTTGAGCTAAAGCTACATTAAAATGAGAGAAAATACATAGCAGAACTACCTTGCCCCATGTCTTGAAATTATTTAAAATTAGAAGAGTATGAATATCCTTTTCATCTATATTCTTTTCACAGTTCCTCACCTCAGAAGAAGGCATGTTTGCTCCACAGAGCTTTGTAAGAGCTGAGGATGGCACTGGAGAGGAAAAGGACTGAACATTTGCAGTTTTTTTTATTGCTAAATAAAGGCAAGGGTGCCATGATGGAGAGCAGGCAGCTCACAGAGGCTGGAGAGCTTCATTCTCCTTTGGGATGAGGACACACCGGGTCTACTCAGATTGAGATACAGTCCTAATGTGGGGTTGTCAAAGGATGTCCTTGATGTGTAACAGTCATTGTCAATAGAGATGCTGCCAGCAGGTGAAAGTATAATGTTTATTACCGCACACTGTCCATGAACACGTATTTCTCAAGCATCCCAGTCCATCATGCATCCCAAATATTCAGGACTATGACTAGTCAGCAGGGTTATGTCAAAAGAGTTGCTCAATACTTAAAAAAAATATTAGCATCAGCTCCTCTGAGGTATTATTTTGATCCTGGTGCCAGGGTAGTCCTTTATGCACTGACCTGTTTCAGAGTCAAAGGCCACCAACAGAGAAGAAGACCTGAAGTACAATTTAACATCAGTCTGGCAGATTCTGGGGACAGCCAGAGGTATATATCAGAGGTGTATATATTTTTGAGTACAAATATCAAGAGTTTACAGGTATTATTCTGAAGAACATGTATAATAATATCTACAGGTGTTACCATAATATTCAAAAGGTCCCACTGTGCCTTGGTATTCAGCTCATGCTCTCACATGGACATAAAAACTCTCTCAAATTTCCAGTTTTTTCACCACTCATAATTTTCAATTCTTTACACAATAATTCCCTCTTCCATACTAATTCTCTCTCTCCCTTAGTCTATTAATTGTCATATTCCCAAATCCCTGCAGTACATATGCCGCCCCAGTCTTTCCATCTACCATATTCATCCTTTTCCACTCCTTCATTGTAAATTTTCATTCTCTAAATAATCTAGGATACAAGTGGCTGTATTAAGCATTTGGGTTAGCTAGCCCAGGTGCAGGGATCCCTAAAAGATAACCATGTCTCTGTAACCACATGCATTTCACTAATTGCTCTTACAGATCTGTGAAGGTATATCACATAATTATTTGCGTTAATGTGCCAAAATTTATTCCTACACGACAGGTGAAAAACTCTCCTATTGAGTGTAGAGAGGGGATTTTGGGAAAGGGTACAACAGCCACTTTGCTTTATCTCTCCTGGCACACTCATTTCTTTAGCCTCCATAAAGCACTGTGAGGCTCAAAACCATGCTCTTAGTAATTCTGAACGTTTGCAAAGCAAAACAAAAAGTATCTGCTTTTTGTATGGATGCCAAAGGAACAGAAGGCATCCATACAGAAGAATTACATCAGTACCTAGAAAGGCTGAAGTATGGACTGACTTATTGGACAATTATAAAAAACATGTTAGACCACAGCTTCATCCTGGAGAGATCCTGTCCCGATTGCTCTCATCTTTTCTTCTGCCTCTTTGCAGAGTCTATTCTTAAGCATCTTTTACTTACTTTCCAAATCCCTTCTTACCACTCTCACACCTGTGCTTTTTCCTTCCCCTGACACCCACAATATTTTTAGATGCAGTTTTGTCTGAAGTAAATCCTTCTTTATCGGCTGCTCCTATTTTCCAGCTCTTCAGTGCTTTTCATGCTATCTTGCTCTAGACTGTGTATTTAAGACAGCACAAGTAAGATACTTAAGAATTAAGAAAAGGAAAGGCAGTGAACAGGTTGAACTAGGAAGCAAGACAGAGAAGTTCAACTTTAGGAAGTACAATTGTTGAGACAGAGGACAGAACAGTTGGAGATGAAGCAGCTTCTTCATTCTTTCTCTCCCCAGCTTCCTATAGCTGAGTCTGGATCACAGTAACAGAAACATCTCTCCAAACTATTTCATAGTAGCCCAACATCCTATTGGGGAGTATTTCCAGGTTCTTAGCATTCTCAAGAAACCGAAGGCACACCTTGCAGCCAAGCTTGTCTGTGTGAAAATAACAGCAGCAGAGGCATTTCGTCCAACTTGAGAGAGAGATATGAGTCCTCCTGCCTGTACCAAGCCTCATATTGCACAAAACTTGAGCTACATAGGACAGAGGTAAGGGAAACACTGCTGCAAATGCAACACTCTCCAGTTATAAACATTCCTTCTTTTCATGGTGCTTCAGCTCTTAAATTTTCATCTCTCCACAGACGCTGAAAAGTACCCAGAAATTAGAGACTTCCATACCTCAAATGAAACTAACACATAAAGGGGAACATTTTTAAAAGTGAAATGAATAGCTAGAGTCTGTGCAAACACTGATCTTTAGATAGGATAATATCATAAACACTGGGAAATAAAATTAATGGTTGAACAATAGCAGTACTATGCTCCCAAGAATAATAAACAGATATAAATGTTTAACTGCCTGTGACTGAGGACTCCTGTATCTTGTTATAACTCACCTGCCTATAGAGTACGGGCATCCTTCTAAATATAAATATTTGAAATTATGATTCTGTGTATTTGAGTATGATAAAAATGAGCAGGAATTAAAGGCTTGATTTAAAAAAAATTGTATGATTTAAAAGGATTATCTAATCCTAAAAAACCTCTTTGCACCATTATGTTTGCTGTTTGGGCAATTTTATGTAGTGTTTCTGAAACTGTAAGTGGAATAGCAAAAACTAGCTCTGAAAAAATCAGTAATTCCAAAATATTTTACTTCAGACGAGTTTTTTTTTTTTTTAATTTTAATTGGTTCATGCATTAGCAGTGGCAAGTAAATATAAAAAGGTGTTGGGGAATTTTTCATCCTGTTTTCTCCTTTCTGACTGAGATCTACTAAGTTTGTCACCACTGTTACAGATCAACAGTTTGTAATACTTTGAAATAATAACGTATTTTTTTTTAATTGATTTTTTTTAAAGTTGGGAGTAAAATACCAAACTAGAGCATTTTCTGTTGGTCTGTCACTATTTTTTTAAATAAAAGACCCCAAAAGCACCAAAAAGAATGTTGCAAATTCCTTTTAGTAAATCTCACTCTAATAACTACATAAGGACAAGGAGCTGACATCACTACTGTACATCTTACTAGATAATGATGTTTAACAAACCTATACAAGTTTTATTTTTCCTTCAGGAAATATTTTTTTTCCTTCTCTTCTCTGTTTAGAGATGGCTGGATAAAGTAGCTAATTCCTAGGATTTCTTAGTAGTGTGTACTGCATAACATACACATTACCTGTGATCCTGAGTGATAAATAAAGGACACTGATTTATTCCATATTCTATCCATTTAAACAGAACAAACTGGCCTTTGTTAAGCTGCCAGTCCTGGCTTTGAACATGGTTTCTGTACCATATTACGTCAGATTCTTAATCTGTTACATGGGAATAGTAATTGCCACATCACACTACTGCAAAGGTAAATATTATGACGTGATGTTCTCATCTACCGTAGCAAAGAAAACTATGATGAGCAGTACTCTATAAAGGACAAACAGGTGAGTTCATACATGTTAAAGGACAGTGACCTTACGGCCTTAATTTCTGAGTGTTTTTTTTCAAGATACAGAACAATATTTACTGTTTAAAAATTTTCTCAAGGGAATTTAGAATTGTGTCACTTTTTCCTCTTCAGGAAAGCTGTTCTCAATTTAGTGGATTCTACTCCAAAGTTACCTTCAAGTGAAGTTAACCGTAGGAGAAATCATTAGAGCTATGAAACACGAAATACAGCGACGTGTGCTCATGGATGACCAGTGCACACAAGGGCTTTATGCAGACCATTCCACTGGTTTCAGTAGAAGCCAGATTTGATCCTATGAGCCCAACCATTTGAATCAGTGAAATAATACATTTTTCTTCATCAATACCATGTTTCTTCTAGGTATGGGGAAAGGAATATAAGACACTTAGGTCCTAAATGCAGTATCGCCTCTGAATAAAGTCACTGAAAGATGCAAATGAATAAAGTCACTGAAAAAAAAACCAAAACAGTCAGTCTAGTCTTCTTCCTCGTTTATGCTTTTGTTGGCTCTTTTCAGCCAGTGGAAAGTTTGGTATGCTGTGATGTTACTTTCCCTATAACTTCGTTTACTCTAGATTATGAGGAGAATACCTGCCCAGTTTTGCAAAAGCCAATTGGACTCTCTGGATATAAGACAAGGGTTGAAACCTTACCTGTTCAATCACTGGGGACTATTGCCACTAACTTTGGCAAGGCATGGAGCTCATTGAAAGCAGCAAGAACGAAAATATCCTTCTATTTGCATCTTACTACCTTTTGTTGGCTTTTTTTGCCAAAAGTTAGAGGATTACAGAAAAAAAGAAAAGAAGAAAAAATAACAGAAAATTCTAGAAATGGTTTAGGGGGTGTGGGGTGGTGAACAGCATTAAAGGAGCAAGAAAGGAGCCTGAGATGCAAGGAAGAACAACTTCAATATTACTAAAATAAAATGTAAAACAAATTGTATTTTCCATTACTGTCGTTTTAAAAAGCAGCTATGGCTCTGAAAAGTTCCTTTATCAAACACAGAATTGTAAAATATTTTTTTGTGTACATCAGTAAATATATATATTTAAGGGAAAAAAAAAACCAAACCAACAAACCAAACCCAAACTACTAAGAATGGATGAGAAAAGACTTAAGAGTCTACTTCTGTGGCATTTGACATCACATATGAATACTAAAAAAAACCCCAAACACAACTCTGGTTTATTACATTCCAAAGGTTCAAACACAGAAAAGCCACCTAAAAGATACTGTTGTAGCTGTAATAAAATTTATTTACGATATTAGGAACTACTGGTGTCCTAGTCTGAAAAGCTACAAAACAAGACAATCTGAGAACAGACAAACTTTTTCTGCTATATGCAGAAGGTAACTAGGGTAATTTTTTAAAACAAATATGCCACTGTCTGCAGAAATCACTGGAAAACAACATAATATGACAGCAAACAAATCCTCGAAGTACATTAGAAATAGCAAATTCAGGCTACAGTTTTCCTGGTGTTTTATTCAGAAGGCAAAGTGATTCTTCTGTTTATAATGACATAAAAACTGCAGATCTGTATAATAAAATATCACTGTTATGCAAAATAATGTTATGTAGTATCAATAACTAACGGTACTTAACCTTTTAAAATACGGATTGATCTAGTCTATAAAGTAAGCATCTATGTAATGGAAACGTATGTTGAGCTCCAGCTATAATTTTCTATCAGAGTCCAGAAAACTGAGGCGAAGGCAAGGATGAAACAGGGCCGGAGGAAAACCTAGTCACACACTTAAACATTTTGCCCACTCATCAACGCAGCTTTGTGACAATGAACACCCATGGATCCATCCCACAGGTGCTGGCACTTTCTGCCGGTCGCGGGTCCCCGCCAGCCCTCGGGGCAGCCACAGCCAATGGTGGCTCCGACGGGGGCTCAGCTCCCGGGCAGAGCCCGCAGGGAGCCTGCCCAACACGGCGGGTGCCACCGGCCAGAACCCACAGCAGCCTCCGGGACTCCAACCTGGGGTCCGTCGGTCGCGGGGGGAACCCCCAGCCGAGACCGGCGGCCCGGGATGCTGCTGCTCACCTTCCCACACCTCTCCCACTCGCACCCTCGCGACTCCGGTTTCCTATCTTCCCTTTTCGCCAGATCCGAGAGCAGGAGTTTCCCCCCGACAAGTGCAGCTACATGCGGCACCACCCCCTCCATCCCGCAGCTCCGCGTGGAGCCCGGGACGCGGCTGGGGCGGGACAGGCGCGGCGCCCCCGCTTTCCCAACCGCGCGCAACTTCGCGGGGCGGTGGCGGGCGGGCCTGGCCCAGCCCAGCCCAGCCTT